>OX244030.2:52966010-53491241 GCA_945859785.2 Tridacna gigas
AACTATACAATCTGAAGAAAACTGAAACAAACTTTTTACTAAAAAGATGATGATGATGATGATGATCATCATCATCATCATCATCATCATCACCATCACACCACCCACATTATCATCATTACCACCACCAAACCACCACCACCACCATCATCATCATCATCATTTAAAGTTCTAACAGACTTACAGTTCTTTGTACATAAACTAATGTTTAGATTTTCCTTAGTAAGCTTCATGTATACAGTGTAGGACACAGATAAACAAGGAGTTTGACCCTTCACCAAAGCATCCAATTTTTATATCACAATGGGGAAGGATTTCGAAAAAATTGTGGGAAAAGGAACACTAGCACTTCCTCCTTTGCCAATAATGTTTTTTACTATTTTACGGACAATCCCATTATTTGAGCCACATTTAATTCATCGCATGTTAATACTTTCAATATTGATGAGTCTAAAATTGTTTTGTCCTGTAAAGTGTTAACTCTTTACCACACAATCCCGAGTTTTAACAACCCTGAGGGAGAAGCCTGTGGAAAACATTGTGGAAAAAGGAGAAAATGCTGGTAACCAGCATTTTCTCCTTTTCCCACAATGTTTTCTATACTTCCCAAACCACATTTCAATTTTTCAATCACATTTATTTTGTCATCTGCAACTGCCTTCAATTTAGACCAGTCTAAAATTTTGTCGTTTGGTAAAGAATTAACTTTTCACCACACGACCTAATTTTAGACTGGTCCAAATTGAAGCATTTGCAGATGACGTAGTGAAAGTGACACAAATTTGGGATTTGTCTGTGAAAGGTTGGAAAACATGGTGGGAAATGGAGGAAATTGCTGGTTTTCTTCCTTTCCCACAATGTTTTCAAAAGCTTTCTTTCTGAGGGTCATTAAAACTCTGGATTGTGTGATAAAGAATTAATCCCTGCAAAAACAAATTTTCAGCAGATGACTTCGATCTTGTACATATGAAAAAACAATGCAATGAATATCTAAGCAAACACAATGGCGACTGGACAAAATTACCCACAATCATTTATGAGCAACTTCTCCTTTTGCCATAATATTTGCAGAAGCAATATTCTGCAGGATACAAAAAGTCCTCACCAGCAGATAAATTATGGTAACTTACATTTGTGACCCAATGATGATATCATGTGATCAGTTTAAAAACAGATGTATGTTTCATGACCCTAATCTACATCACCTGCTTTATAGTAGGTAATAAATGTGATGACTGAAGATTGACCTAATTTAGAGCAAAAATACCTATGCTAGTTATCTGGCAAGATGAAACTTGTTGTTAACCCTTTATCTATGTACAGTACTTTTCAAGCCCATTGGGCACTTTCTGAAAACACTGTGGGCAGAGGAGCATTTGCTTGCAACTAACGATTGATCATTTTCTTACCATTTTTTTCAATGTCATTAAAAAAAGACTTTCATTTCCTTCCTGTATATTTTTGCTCTGGGTCACTCCTTTTCAATCAACCCTTTACCAAACAGTCCTGTGTTTAATGGCTCTATGGTTTAGGACTTTTGAAAACATTGTGGGAATAGGAGAAAATGCTGGCAACCAGCATTTTCTCCTTTTCCAACAATGTTTTCTACCCTTTGGCCTACAGACCCCCTATTTGTAGCAACCTTTGAATTGTTGTTTGCAAATGTCTTGAACTTATAGAAGTTTTGAATTTTGTCATGTTGTAAAGAGTTAATCTGAAAATAGCCTAGGTTTAGCAAGGACGTAGCACCCATTACACATGATATGCATGTGCATTTAAAGAAATTTAGCAAACAAAGTTGTAAATCACAGTCTCAAATACAAGTATTGACTTTTTTCTAAATCTGCCCCCCTTTTCATACTAAATAGAAGGGTTGATAAACTGTTGCACTGATGACCAGGGAATTCCTCTATGCTTTACAATAAATGGAAACATTCCATGCGCTGTCGAGCAAACACCATTATACAGCTCACTGTGCGTATAGATATTTTAATTCTGGCTACACCAGGGGACTTGAAGAATTGCCTTGTCTTGTCTCTTTTTCTTCATAGTTTGGCTATTTGGTCATCTCTCCCTCTTTATATTATTTCTCTTCATGCATATTGTTTCTTGTTGTCTGGGTTTTATATAATTCCTATTATTTCTGCTTCTGACTGGTACCTATAGGTTAACACTTTTTTCTACATTTTGGTTTCTTCACTTTTGATATGTACATACACATGTGACATCATTCACTGAAAAACTTATATTTTGACAAGACAATATACTATGTATACGTCTGAATAAATTGTCTGTTATGTTCTGTTCTGTTCCTATGTTTAGGTCAAAATTTATTCATTTGGCAAACTGAGAATATGGGCAGGTTTTCCATTTATCTGTAACAGTAAAATTTTGGAAGTACAAGAGGAATTGTACAAGTGCATTGAACAATGATGCATTTACCAAAATCAAAAGAAACTAACAATAATTTAACCCTTTTCCAACATATGGCATCTTAGACTCTACCAATTCTTATGCCTGTAAGGAAGTAAAGGAAGGGTCTGGTTGCTTGATTTTCAGAGAAAAGTTGAGAAAGGGGCATAACTGTATCAACAATATTCTGACTGTAACCTGCCCTTGTTGTATAGGTTCCCCTTTTGATAATTAACATCTTGTCTAAATGTGAAGCAAATATCTTCAGTAATAACAGAGATATTATAAAATGTCAAAGTTTTCGCAGGAAGATGCCAGGGCTGTGACAATACCTCAACATTTTCTTCAAAAACGGACAAGCTTAAAATTGTGGGAAAAGAAAGCATTACTCATAAAAAGCAACATCTTTTCCCATATTGTTTTCAACATAAAATGGCTGTAGATTGAGACTCACCAAAAGTTCCTTCCTTGAGGAAAAGGACTGAGTTTTGTTACTCAATGGCTGACAGCATTTTCAGTTTCCTGGTGAATTTCAGATGCCTAATGTTTTCCAAAACTGAACTCAAGAAGTTTCTGCACAACATCTATCTACCTATCCATGCTAAGGAGTTAGAAGAAAGGTACAAAAAGAGTGATACAGGCGTATCTGTTTTACATAACACAAATAAACAAAGGTATATTCAATTCACAATTACTATCCAATATGTTAACAAACTTTCTTTAAAGTATTCTGATGATTTCAGATCTTCAAAACTTGTGTGTGCATGCATGTTTCACTCCATATTTTTGTATGTGATTATTTATTTAAGTGTATAATTTTATAGATGATTGGGGTTTTTTTTTTTTTCTGTGTTATATTCTTTTAACTCTTTCCCAAACAAGCCCTGGTTTTCACGTGTCTGCAGTACAAGTCTCTTGAAAACACTGTGGGAAAAGGAGAAATTGCTCGTAAAGAGCAATTTCTCTATTTCCCACAGTATTTTCTCTCCTTTTGGATAACTTTCTGCCATTTTCATCAAATTTAAAATTGTCGTCTGCAAACTCTTTCAATTTGGACCGGTCCAAAAGTTGTCATTTGGGAAAGCGTTAAACCTCTGTTGTGTACTTTTTCAATGAAAGACTATTCTGTACATGTAAGTACCTACAACATAGGCTCATTTCAAAGTGAAGATGTATGGCATATCTTTAATGATATAAAAAAACACAAAAAAATATTCCCAAGCTCTGTCACGGTGTTTTCAAAGTGCATGTACATCATCAGTAGACACATTGCAATAGATAAATGTGTAAGATATGAAACCTCAAAAGTCAGTAGGTCACTTCACTTTTATCACACCACTTGATCAAATCCTATCATGACCTCAGATTCAAATCACGGCTTTATGAACTTTAAATTTCAATCCATGATGCACGTGTAAGCCTTCTACTTTAACAAAATGATTTAGATATACTCAAGCCCCGGCTGAATCAACCCAGTCAAGAGCAAATGCAAATCAGACAGGGGTCAATCAGATATCTTATTTGCGTATATTGTTATGCTAAAAGGATTCAGAGAGACTTCTAAATTCCAGGAAAATAATTGGAGCAAAATTTAACCTCTTTACACGTAAAACAGATAAGAAATCACGAAACATATGCTTCCTCAGAGGTCCGGTTTTCGTTAAGGCAGCCATATTGGTAAAAATCGCAGCATCGTGGCCATCTGTGGTTGTTGTTGCGGAAAAGCGATAGCGTACCTGCTAAATATCGCTACCACATAAATGATAAACAAGTAATCTTGTGAGCTGCGTGGGGTCAAAAATAGGCGAAAGGATAAGAAGAACTATTTCCTTCTATCTTTGTGTTTTCAGATGTACTCATGTATTAAACCTTCATAAAGTAAACGCACAAGTTCTGCAAAGACGTATTCTTCCTTCGCGTTACAACATATCGAAAAACCAATGTTTTGGCGGAAATATTTCCTTTTGTTATAGTCTTTTTACACAAACTCGTGTATTAAAAAACTGGTTGCTCAGTTTCTCCCTCAGTTCTGTCAGATAGGGGTTTTTCCCCAAAAACTTTCTCTTGCACTGCCTCCAAGCAACGAGAATGCTCTGTACATGATTACTAAATATTTGAACTGTTTACACTTGTTCAATTTTACATAGCTGTAATATATATGAAAACGATAACCCTATCAAATAATATTAACCATACTCTGTAAAAACGGAGCTTAATGCATAAGCAAAACTATCAATTTATGACAGTCTGCGCAGTCCGCAATTTTCTACATGTCAACTGAGGACCAGCCTATCTCATGATTCAGTCGGTTGTTAGACAAAATGGACTTTACGGATCCATGATCATTTGATGTCTTGATGCTTGGTATCATGCATCACGGGGATGCAATAACCCCATTTTGTCAGCAAATGTATTATAAATGTATTATAATATCTTTGGGCCAGAGGCACATAAGTCAAATAAAAAATTCGAATCTTTCCTCTCTATCACCGATTCAAAGCTACAAGAAGGTTTGCTAGTTTTGTTTACCTGGCAGAAACATGCTAAATTTACGTAACGAATTCGACTGTGAATGGTTGGTGAATACGGATCCTGAATGGCAAAAACGTTTCGACCCATGTAAGCCTGTGCAGACGACGCATGCTGACTTGAGTCGTTCCTTTTCGCACGGATGCACTGAACCCCCTTTTCGCAGAGCAAGGTTAACCCATTACCAGACGACAAATTTTTACCCTTGTCCAAATTGAAAGCATTTGCAGACGACAATTTCAATGTGGCTCATATGGTACAACTTTTCTTTGATAGGGTAGAAAACATTGTGAGAAAAGGAGAAAATGCTGGTTACCAGCATTTTCTCCTTTTCCCACAATGTTTTCAAAAGGCTTCTTTCCCTGGAGCGTCAAAAGGCGTCATTCTGCAGTAAAGGGTTAAATTAAAATTACAAAAAAAAAAAAAAAAAAATGGTACGGAAAGGTTAAATATAATGAAAAAATAATCCAGACCTTTGTCAAGATGTACTTTGTCCTTCAGCTGCTCTCTGTGTACACGTACAGTACATGTACTTGAGTCATGCTTTGTGACAAAGGGGTATACGCATCTGTAAAAAAAGAATCATCTGCCCAAATCAGCCTACGCGTCCGTCCGCGAAAAAAATTACTATTGGTAAATTTTCTGCATTTCCAAGGACTATTCTACCCCATGATTCGCTTGGTTGTTTTTAAAAACAAAATGTATTTTACGGATCACGAATTATGTGATGATTTGTTTGGTAGAGTGAATCACGGAGATACTTTAAACCCCTTTCGCCAGAGCGCCACTCATTTCTATAGCGACTTCACTTCGCCGGATCCGGATCCGGAACCATCATGACTTGTATACATACATGTAACGTTTGAATCATTGACACAGAAACCAAATAAAGTACAATACAGTAAATTCATGTTTAAACAAAAATGAGTTTTTGTCAAGTCAAAGTACTCATATGAATTGGAAGTCATACGAGCAGTCAAAACTGCTGCTTTACTTTTTTTCACCAAAAAAGGTCATTCATCCAGCATGAAATCTGACAAGTCAGCGGCACGAATTATTGATGGCAATTCGCGTATACGTACGGTTCTCCTCAACATAAAACAGTACAAATGCAGTCACAAACTAATCCTAAACCCGCTAAAAAATGAAATGAAACTTTCAAATCGACAGTAAAAACCCAAATGTTGCTATTTCAAATGTATTTTTTTTGGGGGGGGGGGGAAATATCTCCTTATCGGACAGTGTAGATCCAAGATCAGACTGCACGTTCTGTGCAGTCTGATTTCGATCTACACTGTCCGCAAAAGGTCCATAAGTCGCCCTTAGCAGCCCAAGGGTTTAAGTCGGAGCTTGGATCATCTTTCAATTGTTCTATTTACTTAGGAGCAGCTGACACTAATTTGAAGACTTGACGTGTGGAAAACATTGTTGACAATTTCATTAAAATAACGGAATGAATTTGAAAAGATTAAACGACACCCCGATCTATTTGTTGATATTTTGTCAAAGAAAAAAGTATGAATGTATGTATATTAAGGTTTTTAATGGTGTCTGTCTTTCAGTAAACTGTTCTAAAAAAATAAAGTGTTTTAAAGACCCCGGAGAAAGAAGGCTTTTGAATATATTGTGGAAGAAGGAGAAAATACAGCTCACTATTGCCTCTTTCTTCCAAATTTTTGACTACTCTTTACAAAGACCACCATTGGAGCCAGATGTAACTTGTCGTCTGCAAATGTATATAATATGTGCAAGTTTTGACGAGGTCCTGCATGGCTCGGTGGTAAAATGTAGGACTCGCAACCTAGGGCATGGTCTCGGGTTAGAGTTTCACTGGAAGCACTGGGTTTTTTTCGTAAGAGTATCCTTGGAAAAGACACTTTGAACAGAGCCCTAGCCAGGTAGTAGAGTAACCCAGGACATGTATCCATGAATATGTGAGCTGTCCCCGATAAACTAAATTTAAACCTGAATTTCTTTAAATTTATCAGGTATATAAAAGAAAAACTAAATAAATAAATAAATAAATAAATAAATACCATGGTCACCGCTCTTCCCTTTTAAGATCGCTGACCAGGCATCGTACATTTTACACGTCATACTAGTGATCCTTTCCTTATTAAATACAAAAGTGACAAAATTTTAGACTATTGTTATGAAATTTTTAGCAGACAACGAATTCGATGAAGACTGGTTAATGGGATTTGTTTTTGAAAGGATTATAAAACGTTACGGGAAGAGAAGAAAATGCTTTTTACAAGCATTTTTTCCCCTTTTTCCTCCGTGGGTATATTTATAAGGTTTTTCCATCACGGCCTTTTGTTTTGTAAAGGGTTTAAGGGAATCGAAATACATATCCTGAAATAAGGTGAAGTCACGGCGCTGAGAATGAGCTGAAGATATAAGTCTGGGGAAGACGCGGGGGCAGCAAATGTCACTCATTTAAGGGAGCTGGAAATGTCCTCCGAGAAATTCTCAAAAATTGAAAATGAGTTGGTGGTAACAGGGTTGGTATCCACACGAAATAATCTAAAAAATAATCTAAAAATAAACTAGTTTGAACAGAAGAAATCGGGGCCGCACACGGTCTGGGCCCGTATTCATCTGAACTGGTGCCCGTTGTTGTATCTCCTGCAACCTTCCGATAAAGATCAATAACAGCCTGCCAGTTTATGCATGTATATCCATCAGTCGTTCGAACCTTCTTTCCGGGCCAGGTTTTCTTCGTTTGCTTATGTATATTTGATATAATAATAATATTAAAATTTACAAAACTGTAAAACATATATAATAATTGAATGACATGACCAATGAGTCTGACCACAAGTTCTTTTAAACTTGTACCCGTTGTATCTACCGTAACCGTCCGAAGATCGATAACAGGCTGCCAGTTAAAAGTTCCTTAAACATGCTCAGATTTGGCCATTCCCTTTAAGTAATTCCAACATGAGAGTCGTCCATTTTGACTTTTGGCTTTCTAACAGTTCACCATTTTTTTTTTTCGGCGTTACTGAACGCGCTGGCTTTTGACCTGATTCTTGGTACTGATGTACCCGGATGAATAAATTGTAATTTGCGATTGGTAAAAAGGTGTACTTGTTTATTCGGCGGTCCCCGCAGGTCTATTTGCAGATTCATTTATGATATCAATAAAGAAGTGTTGCTTCCGTTACTAATACCCATGAGCTGCTCATGACTCACCATGTAGCCAATGAATATGGTAGGGGGTAATCGTTTTCGTGTACTTATTGGTAACTCAATATTTTTAGCATTGCCCTTTAACTCATTACTATATGTGTACATGTAAGCCTATTTTCAGACATCATATTTAGCTGCAACGGCTACTTTTCCAGCGATGAGCTGGATTAATATCTAATCTTGACGCATATATCTCGGTAACTGAAAATTTCACTTTCAACAACACGCAAAACTATGATGGAAAAAAATACATTTTTTTTTTTAAATCATTTCTCTTCATATCGATCTACAACAGAGTTCCGATATAAATTTATATTCTTGCACCGATTTACGGATGTTTCGGTAACAGACGAGTTCGGTAAATTGGACATACAGAGTAAATCGATTGGATGTTTCGGTAACAAGGCAGTAATATAGTGCCGTGACGTTTTTCACACCCAATTCATGTCTTCCGTTTGTGCAAATCTTTGTTTGTTTGTTTGTTTTAATTTTCAGTTGCCACTCGTTTTCTGACAATTATATTTGTTCCGTCTTTCCTTCCATGCTGTATACATAAATACCTGAAATAAATTTTGATCACCATATTTTATTTTCGGTTTTCACCCATAGTTTATGTAATGAATGATACCCAGTCCTCAGCTTTTACCCGTAGTAGTCGTCCTACAGATGACAGGCTCCAAGTTTAAGTCAATTCTTAAGTTTTATCTAAAAAAAAAAAATATCAAAAATGACCCTATTCTTGTTAACGCTTTCTGTGTGAAAATAATTTCTGCCGGAAACAAACTGGCCGAGTTCCAAACCATTTACCAACCATTTACCCTCAGAGCACCTTTCACTCTTGTTGCCCTTTCAGTCGATTCAGACCAATATCAAACTGCACAAAACACAGAGTCTGATCGTTGATTTACACCGCCAGCTTTTCTAGGACATTATGAACAAGTACAACCTTGAAATAGCTAACATTAGATGTTCTGTTTCTAACATGAATAGATCTATAGCCTTTGGTTTATTCGATGCTCTAAGGGTTAAACTTACGGATAATTAACGTGAATTCTGAAAATAAATATAATACATTTGAAACATTGTGGCAAATGAAGAGAGGGAGTGAGAGTTAGAGAAAGAGGCCTTGACAATGCTTTGGTGCATACTTCTTGTGATTTTGACCATGTACATTTGTGCTCGTCTTAAAAATAGATATCTGTTCTGTTTTGGTCCTCTCCTTTATCCACACTGTTTTCAGATCTGGTCTGGTGCGCACAACTTGTCGTCTGCTGGTTTTTAAAGTGCGTGCATCAATACAACAGAGCATAAAAAAAAAAATCATATACACGCTGTGTGAGAGCGAAGGGATTACTGTATATTGTATATAGACGCGTTTACAGTCTGTTTTCACACCTCCCATTTCCAACAAGATAGAGAAGTTTCACATACACCTTAAAGATTAACCTCGGTTTATGAAAAACCTGAAACACTTTAATGGACAAGAAGAAACTCGCAGATCAGACTGCACAAATAAGGGGATAGGGCATTTTCAGAACATACACTGCTCCTGCAGTTTGAAAAAAACGTATTTGCCAAAAAAAAAAAAAAAAAGGATTTGTAACTATCTATCTCTCAGGCTCACTCTCTTTATTTGCCGCAATTTTTTTACCTGTATTATCCGTGCTTCTGAACACTGTTTGATTCCATTATTTTAAATCTAAGAACGTCGGATAAACCCAACGGCCATTTTCATTCTAGAAATAAAACCCTAATTTTAGCATTGCTGAGGTTTTTCTTGCTCAGAATGTCTTAAAAAAGTGACAAGTGAAGATCAAAGATTAGACTCCGTGTTTGGCGTAGTCTGATCTCGATTTCACTGGCCGCAATGGCAACGAAAGTGATGACACGCTCTAAGGGTGAATGGCTGGTTTGGAAGTCTTTCAGTAAGAAAATATTTTCACACTGAAATGTTCATAAAACGCTGATTTAAAAGGGGATACAACGGGTTTCAAGTTTAGGATTGGGTATTATCCATTACCTCAACTATGGTTGAAATGATCGAAAATAAGACAAAGTGATTTTAGGTATTATTTTACGTACAACATGACAGCAGCAACATAACAAAAATATTAAGTCTTAAAGTGTGTGGGAAAAAAAAAAGAAACATTGAAGGAATCGGAACCAAGACTTTATTATTTGGCGTGAAAAACGTCACGGTGCATTACCATTATACGAGTATAATTACCTTGTTACCGAAATATCCAATCTATTTACTCTATAAGTCCAATTTACCGAACTGGTCTGTTACCGAAACATCTGTCACCCCTTGCACCTCTTATCAGCTTACGCTGTCAATCTTTTTTTAACAGGGATATTTCTTGTTTCATGCAGAACAACATTTTTCTGGGCAGTCTCTAACTTACACGACAATGACAATGAACACAACTATGTATTTCCCGCATTTCTTAGTAGCCTACGACGATTTCTTGGCTAAATTTTAAAGCAACGCAAGTCTGATTACGTAATTCTTGGGTGGTTAAAACAAAAAAAAAAAAAAAAAAGAGAGAAAATCAAGTTCATTAGACTTGGAATGTATTTTATCTAATTGTTGATCAACAGACGAATGTTGACCCTAAAAGCTCGGTTGGTGAGAACGCTCCTACGATGATCAAGCTGTCTCGGTTGGGGCCAAGTGTGGTGCTTTGCTACTCCATTTACAGTTCCACTCCAAATCCTGAAGCCAGACATCAGCTGGTCCCTGACTAAATCTTGTCAGAATTTTGTTTTAATTAAAAAAAAAAAATCTTTAGCGGACGAACAAATTTAGCATCTACAGATGACAAATAAATGCAGCACAGATCTAGGCCAAATGACGGGATAAATGTCGTTGAAGTGGTAAAAAAAAAAAATCCCCCCCCAAAAATGTGGGTAGGCCCATTTAGAAATAAATGCTCGTGACCAACATATTTTCTTTGTCATTTTTAAAAGGCCAGCTTCTCCGTGGTTGTTGAGACACCGGATTGTTTGGTAAAGCGTTATTTAAAAAGAAAAATAAATCAGTTTATAAAGACTCGTACACGTACGTTCAGTGACGTAGGGGCTGCACATTGAAAAGAAAGCGGAAGGGTAAAGGGAGTGGGTGGTAATTTTTTAAAATTATTATTATTTATTTTTTTTACTTTATTCCTCGACAACAATTTTTAATACAATTTCATTTTCCCAGGACACTGATTGTTGAACGTCGCCCTGCATGTTTTTTTTATGTAGACTACCATCAAAGAAATTATTTGATTTGTTTATGTTTTGACATGTTACACGAATTGTGATTGGTCAATTTTCGAATGCTATTTTGAAAATACACAGATACATAAAGCGTATAAAATTATTTGAAATACGTACTTTCAAATCGTTTTAGACCATTCACAAGACATAAATATGTCGATGGTAAGTATTTCTATGAATTGTTCTTTTCTTTGTCACCAAAAAACGCGAGAAGATGGAGGTTTTAATCTCCGTTCTATTCCTACCACCACACGGGCCAAACAAAGCTTTCAGCTGTCAAAAGAATTTAATCATTCTTGACGTGAAACGTTCTGTTGTGGAAGTTTTGATAATTTCACGTTGTTTATAATGTTATTCATTACAGGATTTCATTGAATATGTAAACCATTTTTGCCTTACAAGTATAAATAAAGCTCTTTCAGTTTGAGTGTAAATCGAACCCCACCCACATATATCATAAATGACGCTCTTCACTCCAGTTATGATTCACAGAAAAGGTTCGGATTCACGACTGCGGCAACAATACATTCACAGTCCTTAAGAAACAGGAAAAGATGAATGAATGAAAACAACTGAATCTTATGATACTGTAATTAACTCAAAAAGAAATTAGGACTTGATTCGGCATGAAAATGAAAAAGGAGTTTTGTTAAACTGACACCTTCTGGATGGGGGTCAAAACGACCCATTACCAAAATGGCCCAGTACCAAAATGACCCATTTTTTTGGGGGGGGAACTGTTTAAAAATTATTTAAGTTCTCTACAGTCATTCGGATCACGAAATCAGTTTTTATACATTTTACAAATAATACGAACTTGGGTCATGTGAACCAGGGATCGTATATATCAGTTTGCAATTCCTGCATTCAGGAATCAAGAGAGGTGATCTGCTTTTTAAAATTTTGAGAAGATGTTTGTACAGGTCTCCTTTGCCTTCATTCTTGTACAACAGAAGTTGATCGGGCTTTTAAAAAACATACCCAAGCATATGTGCACAAATATTTGAACAATGCCAATTTATGAGAAAAGAAAAGAAGGGGGGGAGGAAATAAGCACACATGATACTTAACATCAGACAAGAATGCAGAGTACAATCCATACAGGTATGGAGGGAATCTAGATCAAGGCTCTTGAAATCAAATTCATTTTTTGTTTCTTTATTAAATATGAGTAAGAAAGGTATACATTTAAGATGCATGTTGATGAAATTGATCGAAATAACAGTAGGTCATATTTTTCACCCTTAACAAAACAATCCCAGGTTTTCACAACCCTAGGAAAGAAGGCTTTTGAAAACATTGTGGGAAAAGGAGAAAATGCTGGTAACCAGCATTTTCTCCTTTTCCCACAATGTTTTCTGCTCTATCAGAGAGCTTAAGCCCATTTGTTCCAAAGTTGAATTTGGCGTCTGCAATGCTTTGAAATTGGACTAGTCTAAAATGTTGTCGTGTGGTAAAGAGTTAAAATGGGCCTTTTCGGTACCCATGAAAGTGGGCCATTTTGGTAAAGGGTGTGGTTTTGGACCAGGTGGTTTTGGAAGTTGGCCATTTTGACCCACTCCATCACCATTTCCTGTCATGATGCTATTTAATTTCTGCTTCTGTCAAATAAATACTGGACCAAAAATATAGTGTGTTTTTCAAACTTTCAATGTAGACTTTTTTATTATGTTCATCACCTTTACATCCTTTGGAAAAGCAATGGAAATTACTATTGCAAAATCTGTTTGGGAAAGTGAGGCAGGTATGAGACTCAAACCTGGGACACAAAGCTAACAGAAATGAATGCATTACATCTAAGAAAGGACCTCCATGGCTCAGTGTTAACATACTTGTATTTATGGAAATCCAGGATAGATTTTGACTTGTGGCACTGGTCAAATGGGGATGACTTTGGGCATGGCACTGAAGGGCCAAGGTCCAGTATTAGAAAGATAGGAATAAGTTCACTATGGCCTTACTATGACTTAATACCTTAAAAAGGGGTGGAAAACTCTTCATACAGTACAAAGTCTACCACTTTGGAAGCCACTTTTACCATGTTGAGTGATTATTGGCACCTAGATCAAGGCTGTTTTTCAGCAAGTAAAATGAAACCAATGATATTAGCATCAAAAGTACATTAAATTTTTGTAAAAAAATCTCTTTACAGAGTTCCAATGTTGAAAACCTTTCCCCTCAAGTTATAAGACAAATTGCAAAGCAAGTTGCTGATTTGACGAAAAATCCACCTGAAGGAATTAAAGTGATTGCAAATGAAGAAGATATTACAGACATTCAGGCAAATATTGAGGGTCCAGGTAGTATACATTATCAATTATTGCAGTTTAGCCTTCATTTCATAATTAAGCCTGTTGAAAATGTTCCTTGAAAATGAGAAAATGCTTTTTACTAGCATTTTCTCCTTTTTTTTTTCCACCATTATATTTTTTAACCAAAGAAATGTCCAATCCTTTAAAACTTTAGTCAGCTAAGGCTGTCAACATTGACAGGTTTTTCATTGGGTAAGTCAAGATTATGACATTGTAATAGAACACATTATTAAAAGGTTCTTTTTAATTTATGGCTGTTGTTACAGGAGATCACTCCTTCCTTACTGCATAGCTTCTTCCCGTATAAAATCAATACCTGACAACTACGTTAGGGAGAATTCCCTTTAACTCAATGGTTAGTGTATTGGTCTTTCAAACCTCGATAAACGGGGATATTTGCTGCACAGGTTCGAATCCCAGCCAGGGCAGTTTGTATTTGAGCTATGCATTTGTTGCAAACTTTCATGTTAGTAAGATGGGGGCTCATCAGGGATTGGCCATTGAGCCATTTGTTGTCTTAATTACAGACTTCCTGCCTAATAAGGCCTTCTGTCATCAAATGATGACTTCTCTTAAAGAGAGGATGTGTTACAGGAGATCACTCCTTCCTCACTGCATAGCTTCTTCCTGTACAAAATCAATACCTGACAACTGCAGTAGGGAGAATTCTCTTTAGCTCAGTGATAAGTGTATTAGTCTTTTAAACCTCAATAAACGCGGTATTTGCTGCACAGGTTCGAATCCCAGCCAGGGCTGTTTGTATTTGAGCTATGCATTTGTCGCAAACTTTCATGTTCGGAAGTCTGTGAATTAAATCTTTTTGTTAATACTGATGTATACTAAGATGTGTACTTTTTCCTACAAACGAAAAGAAACTGGACCAATACATGCAGTAAAAAGGTTGAAATTTGGTGCTCAAATAACAGGTTGTTTGCTTTGCAATCAGTAACTCTATTTGGATGAGATAAAATGAGACATGTCATACTTATTTGAAGGATCCAATGTTACATACTCAAAGCATGTTATTGATCAGCTGACATTCCCACAAACCTATATTCATGAATTTTGGTAAGAAATCTAAACATTTCTTTCAGAGGAATATTTTTTTAACTTTGGTGAGATTATGAAAATCTGAATATCCCTTTTTATTGTCTAAATATACTGATCGAAACCTTTGTAGTTCTTCAAATACAATTATTCTGACCAGCGTGAATCTCTGTCACATGTATAATTAATATGTATTCATGGGTACAAAAACAACTGGTGTTTCTGGGAATTTGCTGTGATATAAGCCTTCACCACACAATCCTAAGTTTCAACAAACCTTAAGGAAAACATTGTAGGAAAAACTAGCATTTTCTCCTTTTCCTACAAAGTTTTCAACCCTCCCATAGGTGAAGTAATATTTTTGAGTCACGTTTATTTTGTCATCTCAATCTGAGAAAGTCTAGAATTTCCTCGTTTTGTAAACAGTTAACTTTGGATTTAGCCTGCAACCTTATGCTCTTGAAAATGCTAATTACTGTGTAACTGAATGCAATACTCAAATAATTTTTTGAAAGGGACAAAGTCCCACCCAGTGTCTGATCAAGAGCGCATGATTGCAGGAATTGCCGATACTTTTTGTGAATCACGCATATTTTCAAACCAACTGTGGGATAATCCCGCATTCAAATTTTGGAGAGCATAGTCAAATTTCCTACCTATTTTTCACTGATTTATGTGTGTATGAAGAAAGATAGACAGATTGAGCACATCACTGTTGCAACTTGCATAGAGTAGCTTCCCGTTTTTTTTTTTAAGGTAGAGTTACCAATTCAACTTAATGGATTTTTTTTTAAATGAAAAATTAAACCGCAATTTTATCTAAGTAAGCCTGGTAAAAAATAATTTTGTCGTATTTACAGAAATGTTAGTATTTTTTTATGTTTTTTTTTTCCTGAATATGAATTTATTTTATCGACAATAATATAAAAGGAGGGCGGAAAGAAGTAAATTAATTTTTTCGTCAGTTTTTTTTCCAAAGCTGATTCTATAAGTGGGGTTGTTTTCCTATCTACTTTTTTCCTATCCCCCCATACTTTTGAGAAGTCCCTCAACTTTTTCAAAGAAATGGGGGATTTTCCCCCTCATTTTTCAAATCCTAGATCAGACACTGCCCACCTATGTGCCTTAAAGTAGGACAGTCTTCAAATTCAGTGGAATGATATCTGCCTCGGCAGAACACTGCTAAGAGTTGGTTATTGTAGAGACACATTTAACTGTGTTAAATTCAAATTAAAAAATATTTGCACTACTTTTTTTTACGCATTTGTTTCAGCTGGGACACCCTATGCTGGCGGAATGTTCAAAATGAAATTAGTGTTGGGCAAGAACTTCCCTTCAGAGCCCCCTAAAGGATTCTTTTTAACAAAAATATTTCATCCAAATGTGGCCAGTAATGGCGAAATATGTGTAAATACTTTGAAAAAAGACTGGAATGCTGATCTGGGAATTAAACATCTGTTATTGGTAAGTTTTTAGCCTGGCTTTTAAAAAAAAAAAAAAACATGGGGGTATTGTCATAGCCCTGTTGTCATCTGTGTCATGTTCGTCATGCAAAGACTCTGACATTTTAAATATCTCTGCTAATACAATAACATTGAAGATATTTACCTCCGACTAGTTGTTAACTATCAAATGGGGAACCTATACAACAAGGGCAGGTAAACATCAAAGTATTTTTGACACAGTTATTCCCCTTTGAATTTTCACTGAAAATCAAGCAACCGCAGCCAAGTTGGCACCTGCATGCGGTGCTCTTGTTTTCTGCCAGCCTTTAAATCTTAGACCAAACATACAATAAGAGATTTTCATCTTCACAATAATTTTCAGTTTTAATCCTTTACCAAACGAAAAAAAAAAAAATTAGACCGGTCCAAATTGATTACACTTTCAAATGACAAATTACAAGTGGCTAAATTCAAGATAGGGTTGATAGGACAGGAAACATTGTGGGAAAGGAGAAAATGCTTGTTACAAACATTTTCTCCTTTTCCAACAATGTTTTCAAAAGAATTTTCCCTTAGGGTCGTCAAAACTAGAGATTGTGTTGTAAAGGGTTATATGTTATAATTTATATGCATTTTTATACCTGCGTTGTTTACTTTTGGCTGCTATTGAGGCTTTAGCACTAGTATTACATGTACATAACAATGGGCACTTTTCCAGAACCTGCACTCTGATGTTGGACCTGCTCTGTGTCATTTGACTTTATCCTTTTTTCCCCATAATGTTTACTATGATGTCAAAAGAAATGATTTACAATTTATTAGTCATCTGCAAATGCTTTTAATCATGGACAAGGCTGAAATTCTTTCATTTGGTAAAGACTTTGAGTTCATTAATGTTAGGAATTATGGCATAATGATGAAATGAGTAAAATTTTACAGTAACAGTATGTATTTTGGTATCTTTTCCAGACTATAAAGTGTTTGTTAATTGTACCAAATCCAGAATCAGCATTAAACGAAGAGGCGGGTAAACTTTTATTAGAACAGTATGACGATTATTCCATGAGAGCAAAAATTTTCACAGAAATCCATGCAAAACCACATCAGTAAGTATAATACTAACCAGTGTCTATGTACCATGTAAATGTGGCAGTTGTGATATTTCCAGGCCATGGTGTAATAATATTATTCATTAAATACCTGTCAGTGATATCCTAGGAATTACCGGTAAGATAAGTTTTTTAACTGCTACCATTAAAGATACAGTACATCTATACCCGTTTTCACCCAGTTTTTAATTCATTTAGTCTTTATTTTATGAAACTATAATCACTGTTGTATCTTCATGCCAAATGTTGCCCCTGACAGCTGTAAGGTTGCACAGCCTCAGGTTGCAACAGACAGGAAATGCATTTGATATTTTGGCAGACTTCAAAGAAATCACTGTTGTCGTTTCTGGTTTTCAATGAAGACAAATCCCTTGAGGACTGTTTCTCTATATCTTATACCATATGTATTTTCTGTCTTTGTATCTACTTTTTTGCCACTTTGTTAACCCACAGCAAGTTTGCAGAGTAGGAAATCTTGATTATCAAAGAATGACAGATTCAGAATTGTGAGGAAACTGTGACAAAAGGAGAAACTAATTTTTTAAACCAATGTCCATGTATCCAATTATTTCCCGTACGATTAATATTTCCATGGATGTAAAGCACTAAATGAATGTGAAGTTGAGAACAATTTAGCACACAAGGTCTACCTCTTCAGCTGATAGAAAAAACATTGAACATGGTGCTGATTTTTTTTTTTAAGGTTTGTTCTTGAAAAACATGTATGTCTATTCTTCTGGGACGGAGAGACTGAGTATAGGTGTCACTTCTGACCCTTCTCCAACTTGTCAGTTCGTCATAATAATGAGAAAACAAAAAGTGAACTGGGTATATGTTAAATAGAATAATTGACGGATTGTGTGTCATATGAAAAACTTGTCACTTGCATTTGGTGTGATTTGTGTGTCAAATGAAAAACATATCACTTGAATGGGGTGTGTTAAACAACAGTCATCCTTGGGACTTGTTTTTTCAACCTGATCACACCATATTCTCCAGACAGAATTTTAATATTGTACACAACAACTTGATTATCCTCTATGTATTTGTATTGTTTAAATATAATTGAGAAATGAAATGGATAAGATTGCTTTCATGGGAGACATATATCACACAATATTGAAATTGATAGGTTGGAGGCATGAACTTGAGTGACATATATAAAAGCCAATGTTTTTTATCCAACAATTTGTATTCAATATGTTGATATTGCTGGCTCAGGTAGATTGAGATCAGTTTGAATTGGTACTGTATTTCTGCCTACAAAATACATGATTTACATTAGCTTTGTGGCTAACATATATTGTCCAGGCAGAGGATTAGGTGACATTTAGCCTTGGCAGCATGAGGACTCTGTACAGAGACCAGTATAATGTAAATTTATTCTAATGGTGTAAAACCATAAACCAAAGAATTAAGTGAAAAATTACTCGAACACATTTTTTCGTGAAAGAGTACTGTCTCATTAACTGGTGTTTCTTATTATTTTTTTCAGAGTTTTAAAAGAAGGTTCCTCACAAGATAACATCACAGATGGGCCACTGGCAAAGAAACATGCGGGAGACAAAAAAACAGTGGAGAAAAAGAAAAAGGATAAAAAGAAAGTTTTAAAACGTTTATGATCTAGTGTTTTATCATCCCATCATCGAAAACCATTGTGGAAAATATGTGTGTATAACAGATAAATCTTTATTAAATTATGGCAGAATATTTTATGTAGTGTTCACTTTGTCCTTTTAAATTTTGATAGATGACCCATTGTAAAAGAAAAACAACCTCTTCATAGTTCTAACAGCCAGACAGTATGAAAATAAAAAAAACTCTTCCCACAACGTTTTCCATGCTCTTTAATTGAAACATTTTAATTTACATGTACATGCTTCTCCTTTTTAGCTCACCTGAGCACAAAGTGCTCATGGTGAGCTATTGTGATCATGCTGTGTCCGTCGTCCGCCGTGCGGTGTCCGTCGTCCGTCGTCAACTTTTTACCTTGTGTACGCTCTAGAGGCCACATTTTCAGTCCAATCCTCATGAAACTTGGTCATAATGTTTGTCTTGATAAAATCTCGGACGAGTTCGAAATTGGGTCATGTGGGGTCAAAAACTAGGTCACTAGGTCAAATCTTAGAAAAACCTTGTGTACGCTCTAGAGGCCACATTTTCAGTCCGATCCTCATGAAACTTGGTCAGAATGTTTGTCTTGATGAAATCTCGCACAAGTTCGAAAGTGGGTCATGTTGGGTCAAAATCTAGGTCACTAGGTCAGATCTTAGAAAAACCTTGTGTACGCTGTAGAGGCCACATTTTCAGTCCAATACTCTTGAAATTTGGTAAGAATGTTTGTCCTAATGATATCTTGGACCAGTTTGAAAATGTGTTATGTTGGCTGAAAAACTAGGTCACTAGGTGAAATCTTAGAAAAACCTAGTGTATGAATGACTCTCAGAAAGAAGCCTTTTGAAAACACTCTTTGAAAATGAGAAAATGCTGGTATCCAGCATTTTTATCCCTTTTTCACAATGTTTTCTACCCCTTTGAGAGACCAGTCCCACAGCTTGATCCACATATTATTTGTTTTATGCAGAAGGTTCAGACTGATGAGTTTATTGTTTGGTAATACATATATCTCACAAGACGTTGGAAATTGGTTGTGCTTGGTCAAAAGGCTCAGGTGAGCGACTCCAGGGCCATCATGGCCCACTTGTTGTTATAACTTGTGTGCATTCTGAAATAAGCCTGTAGAGCAATGGGTTAAACTCTTGTTTTTAAGCTAATTATTGAGATTGATAACTTCTAAATTTGTGACATAACTCTATACCAGACAACAAAATTTTCAGACTCTTTTAAATTGAAGGCATTTTGTTGATGACAAATTAAATGCCACTCAAAAGTTGGGATTTGTCTAAAGTAGGATAGAAAACATTGTCGGCAAAGGAGAAAATGCTGGTAACCAGCATTCTCTCCTTTTCCCTCAATGTTTTCAAATTGCTTTCTTTGTCGGGGTCGTTTAAACTTGGGATTGTGTGGTAAAGGTTTAACCAGTTATGAGAGGAACCCTCTGTGAGTACAGTGTAGGATTTTAAACCAGGGAGTCCATGTTAGATCCTCACTCTGAGCACTGGGGTTTGCATCGGAGTGTCCTTGGGCAAGACCCTTTAGAGGCCTAGCCTAGTGACATGGGAACTTCAGACATGCAGGAATCAGTGGGCTGTCTGTGTAGTAAGACTGAATGAAGTACATGTAATATTGTAGCAGGGTAAAAGTAAAAATCATAAAATCGGTCAAATCTTTACTAGAAAACATCATTTAGACTTGTCTACATTGAAAGCATTTGCTGATGACAAAAATAATGTTGCTCAAAGAACTCAATTTTGTCTTTGAAAAAAAATCAGGATTTAAAAAGAGACAATGACATATTGCACAGAGGGCATGCAATTGAAGGAATGGAAAATATCACTTCAAAATCATGGAATAGTGGGAAAAGGAGTAACTGCTAGATACAAGCAATTCCAACTTTTGCCACAGTGTTTTCAAGAGAGTCTATAACAAGGGTCTGAATGCTTGAATTCATACTCTAGAGGATTTCCTATTTAAAGGGTAGCTTTAGACCTATCAAAATTGTTACAAATCATATAACCCTTTACCAGACGACAAAATTTTAGCCTTGTCCAAATTGAAAGCATTTGCAGACGACAATTTCATTGTGGCTCAAATGGTGCAATTTTTCTTTGATAGGGTAGAAAACATTTTGGCAAAAGGAGAAAATGTTGGTTACCAGGATTTCCTCCTTTTCGCACAATGTTTTCAAAAGGCTTCTTTCCCAAGGGCGTCAAAAGGCAGCATTGTGCAGTAAAGGGTTAAGGGACAAACATTTGGAGACATGAAAAAAAAAAAAAAAAACTTTTTTCATTATTATGAAAAAACACTGTTGGAAAGGGAGCAAGTGCTTGTTGCAAGCTATTGTTCCTTTTCCAACAATGTTTTTGAAAGCTGTCCACTGGGGCGGGGTATAAAAAGTTGAGTTTGTAGAGCAATAAGTTTTGGAAGAAAGGGAAGAAATCTCTTCATAAGTCCATTTATCAGTGTTTTATTTATAAGCAATTTTCATCTTTTGACTTTCAAATTGTCTTGATTTGAGTGTAAGCTGAATAGCATCAGCTGTGGATGTCATGTTTACCACATGACAAAATTTTATACTCTCCATATTGAAAGCATTTGCAGACGACAAAATAAACATGACTCAAAAACTGAAATCTGTTTTGGGATGGGTAGAAAACATTGTGGGAAAAGGAGAAAATGCTGGTTACCAGCATTTTCTCCTTTTCCCACAATGTTTTCAAAAGGCTTCTTCCTCAGCGTCGTTAAAAGTCAGGATTGTGTGGTAAAGGGTTAAATTACCAGTGTTTGAGTAATACTGCTCCTGATGATAGTCATAAGATTGGAAATTCATTCAGAGTATAAATGATGAATTTTATATGGTACATGTTATAAATGAATGAGTCAGACTCTGTCAAAAGGGGATTTAATGCATCTCCATTACACAGATATACCAACTAAGTTATCACATAATTATGGAACCATAAAATCCATGTTGTCTTTGGACATGCAGAAAATTTACAAATAGCAAAAAGTTTTGACCCATGTCAACCTGCCCAGACTTTGCAGACTGACCTGGGGCAATACTTTTTGCAAATGTGCAGAACACCCTTTTCACAGAGCATGGCTCAAATGTGACTTCTTAGAACTTTTTTTAAATAAAAGCATTTCTCCTCAAAATTAAACTATAACATCAGGTCCTGTATTCACCAACCATTTCAAATTGCCATATTTGTCTTATTCTGGATTTAGAAAGAAAGGCAATTTCTGATTCTTGAGAATTAGATTAAGCCTTTTCCACACCATGCTGACTTTTAACGACCCTGAGGAAGAAGCCTTTTTGAAAACATTGTTGGAAAGGAGAAAATGCTGTTGACCAGCATTTTCTCCTTTTCCCACAATGTTTTCTACCCTGTCAAAGAAAAAAAGCATCATTTGAGCCAAATTGAAACTGTTGTCTGCAGATTCTTTTAATTTGGACGAGTATAAAATTTTGCCGTCTAGAAGAGGGTTAAGAATGTTACTAGGAATGGTTGGTGAATACAGGTCACGATGGGAAAGAATTATTGTAAAATGAGGTAGCATGTAACATATACTATGTACATGTATTTATTTTTGTCCCCCTCTTTCATTTGCAGTTTGGCTTTGTTTAAACTTTATGTTGTATGTCTTCATATCTTTCGTTTCCTTTTCTTGCTCTAATCTGAATATTCCACAAGATTTCGTAACATTTCTCTGATTGACTCTCTTGTAAATGATAACCTGAAGAGTAAATGATTATCTTAGGTAGTTAAGACTTAAATCTTTGCCAAACAATCCCAGATTTTCATGACCCTGAGAAAGTTTTCAATCCCTCCCAAAACAAGTTTCAATTGTTGAGTCACATTTGTTTTGTTGTCTGCAAATGCTTTCAATTTGGACAAGTCTAAAATTTTCTTGTTTGGTAAAGGGTTAAAGTTGCTATGTTGCGGGTGTATTTGTTACAGTGTCTCATTAAATGTTGGATAGCATAGACCCAAGATCAGGTTGCACATAATAATATGTAGACTGATTTTGGATCCACATTACTGTCAACAGCAACTTAGGTTTTGCATAGCAAAGGACACACTGGTCTATGTGTTGTGTAAATTTGATCTCTCACTCTGATCTCACCCTGCAACATGAACTGGTCTAAAAAAGGATAAACCCTAGGAAGAGAACATTTTGTCCCCCCCCCTCCCCAAGTTTTTGTATTACACAAAAGGTATTACTACTTTAAGATAATAGAAAACTAGAAATGTTTTACTTTATATAAAGCCTGAATTTCCATTTAGCTGCCATGATTGTATATCCACCAAACATAGAGTAATTTCTTTTGATACAAAAAAAAAAATGATTTAGTGATAAATACCAAAAATTTTGACAAAGTTTTTGTCTTTAAATGCTTTTGTCGTTTCAGGCTGGTTTTTTAGACCTTGTGTGTTGTGTGCTGAGAGGTATACTGTGGAAGACAGTGTTACGCTGCCATAGTATCAGATTATTGGTCAATATTGACATACATGTAGTGCATTTATTGTATTGTACATCATGGTCACTGGTTTGAGTCCTAGCACAGTCATATTTTTTCTGAGGACTGATGATTGCTATTGTGACAGGATTTATTCCCCTCTCACTATAGAACATTGTTTTGATGATTTTCATGTGGGACAGCAACCAGTGGCTTGCAAAGAATGTTTTGCATAGCACTCTAGGGAGACATGGATAGGTTCACTGGCAGCTGGAAAATAAATGAAATAATGTTGCAAACAGTGTTAAACACCAAACAAACAAATGCTTTGTTCTTGTATTACTGATAAGGTAGAATAATTGTACATGAAAGTAAATTGTATATTTCTGTTCTAACCAACAGTCCCTACGTCTGTATGTATGTGAAAAATTGTATTTAGTTAGCATTATTAATTTATGCATGACTTATTTATTCTTGTTTTGTTTATGAAAAAAAAATAGAATTTTAGTTTGATGGCCAATGGTAAATGATAAACATGCTAGAGTAGTGTATGTCAAAAGGTCTTGTGTGATTTTAGTTAAGAAAATACTTATTGCAATAGATACTTGCCACACCTTTTCCCTCCCATGAAATATTCATTTTTCTTTTAAAATTTTCCAAACAGATCAAATAAGTTAGAATTTTATGTTTGCCTGTTTTTCTTCACCTTTTCAGCCCACGAGGCAAAAACAGGCTTTTGCGGACAACTTGGATCATGATCAGACTGCACAGAACATGATCTTGGATCAGCTGCTCAAAGATGTTCATTTTATTAATATTTGGCACTAAAAGAATTTATCTCTTTACCAAATAACACAGTGTTAGACTAGTCCAAATTCAAAGCATTTGCAGGTGTCAAAATGTGTTTCTCAAAAAATGAAATTCGTTTTGGGAAAGGTAGAAAACATTGTGGGGGGAAAAGGAGAAAATGCTAGTTACCAGCATTTTCTCCTCTTCCAACAATGCTTTCAAAAGAATTTTTCTATCAAGGTCATTAAAACTTGTGTGTGGTGAAGGGTTAGCTTGCAGAAACAAACAGCAATAATAAGGTTGTCCATTTTGTAAAAGTCAGGTATAAAGGATCTTAGATAAAAACTGTGATGTTGAGCAAAATTTCAGAATGAGTAATTTCTCAAGTTATCATGCAATTGTATGGTAAAGGTTTAAGGGCATGATAACTTGAGAAACCCTGAGAGCTTTTAAAAACATTGTGGGAAAAGGAGAAAATGCTGGTAACCAGCATTTTCTCCTTTTCCCACAACGTTTTCTACCCTTCCCAAAACAAACTGATTTTTGAATCACATTTGATTTGTCATCTGCAAATGCTTTCCGTTTGGACCAGTTCAAGATTTTGTCATTCGGTAAAGAGTTAAACTGTCAAAAGATCCTGAAAAAAGTTTTTGCACTAGCTCTCTGGCAGAGGATCTTACCTTTCAATGTCGTTGTAAGAATTTTTTTGTAATGAAGAATGTTTGTGAATATTATGTACGTGGTTGTGTTTTCTCAACTCTCTACCAAACAACAAGATTTTATACTCATCCAAGTTGAAACCACTGACTTATAAAATATGACTAAAATGATGGAATGTAGAAAACATTGTCTGAAATGGAGAAAATGCTGGTTACCAGCCTTTCTCTTTTACCTATGATGCTTTCAAAAGCCCTTCCTAGTCAAGTCTGTCAAATTGAGAATGTTTGGTCAAGGGTTAAGCCAAAAATACTGATGTTTGTATGTGTATTTTGTGCAATGGTACCTTTCAGACTTCATCTTTTCTTTTTTATCACTCATTTTAAATGATGGTGAAACTCTAATAAAACAAGATAACAACTGTACATAATCTTACTTTTGTTATTTCTATTACAGCATCTTTGCTAGCCAAGGATGACTATTACTAATGATGCTCTATTCACCCTTTGCTGATTGAGTTGAAATTTGTAATCCTCATAATAGGCTTAATCAAAGATTGCAGTCTTTTCTAAAAGACATTGCTGATTGTGTTGAAATTTGTAATCCTCATAATGGGCTTAATCAAAGATTGCAGTCTTTTCTGAAAGCACTAATAAAATAGCATGTTATTTGCTACCTATCATCAGCAAAAGGTAAATAAAATTAGCGACCGCAGGAGGGAATTGTCCAATATGCTGGGAATCAGTACTACAGAATATATATAGACATGCAATATTTACTTAACATTCACTATAGCAAATCAGTTAAATGAAGTTTTAGGTTACATTCAAACACCAGATGATGGACTGTCAAAACGCCTGTGTGGATTTTGCTGAAAGGGCTATGTTATGCAAGGTTTGATTGGTTTTCGGTGATGTAATTCTAGGGGTAATAACTATAAAAAATCCAGTAGGCAGTGTATAGCAGGGATGACAAATTTCAACTTGATCAGCCACAGGTGCACAGAGCAATGTTTAAAAAAGCTTTCTTAGGGTTAAACTCAGTATTGTGTCATCTAGAGTGTTGTCTGCAAATGTTTTGAAAACAGACAAGTCCAAAATTCTGCTGTTTGGTAAAAAGTTAATGAAAGCCAACAAAATCATATTGGATTTTGAACAGGAAGAGTTTTCTCTTTAATCAAGCCCATTGGTATAGGCACCCAATTTATATTCAGGAAATACTTAGATTAAATCTAAACGGTGGCACTGATTATGTCAGGGTGTCCTTGGACAATGCCCGGCAGAATTCTAGCCTAGCACTAGTGCATGTCTGAGAGAGGTGTTGTGTGATATAACTGAAATACTGTTGTAAAACACCACTAAAAACGAGCACCGCAAGCTGGTGCCAATGCTTCGCTGCAGTAGCTTTTATTGAAAATTCTAGGGGCATAACTGTGTCAAAAATATTCTGATGGTATCTGCTCCTATTGTATGGGTACCTCTTGATAGTCAACAACTTGTCCAAGTTTGCAGTAAATACCTTTGATAATGTCAGAGATATTATAAAATGTCAAAGTGTCTGCACAACGACACAGAAAAGACGATGCAGAAGCCAAGGCTATCACAATAACTCGACGTTTTCTCTAAAGCCAAGCCAATAACACACAAACAATCCAAAATTTTAAAGACCCTGATGAAAAAGGCTTTTGAAAACAACATTGGAAAAGGAGAAAATGCTGGTAACCAGCATAATCCTTTTTCCCTACAATGCTCACTACATTTTCTTACACAAATCTCATAATTTCAGGCAATTTTAATTTGTCCTTTGCAGTTGCTTTCAAAATAGACATATCTACAGTTTTGACCGCTACTGGTAAATAGTTACCTAAACACTTAAACACACAATCCCGACTTTTGACGAACCTGTCTGAGAAAGAAGGCTTTTGAAGACATTGTGGGAAAAGGAGAAAATGCTGGTAACCAGCATTTTCTCCTTTTCCCACAATGTTTTCTACCCTTCCCAAAACAAATTAAAATTTTTCACTCACATTGACTTTGTCATCTGCAAATGTTTTCAATTTGGACAAATTTTAAATTTGTCTTTGGTAAAGGGTTATATACATCACAAGTCCTGTTCAATACTGCTAGTCTTTACCAAATGATCTATAGTTGTGGCCATGAGGAAGAATGTTTTTGTAAACATTGTGGAAAACGGAAAATGCTGCTAACAGTACTTGTTTCTTGTCCCACATTGTTTACAACCTTATTACTCCTATCATATGAGTCAATTCATTTATCCTCTGAAAAGTAATTATTATTTCAACATAGGTAATTCTCAAATGTGTTCTGTTTTTGAGTTTAAAGGTCATGGGAAACACACTTTGTAACAACAAAAGTCTTTATTCAATTGAAAATATACAAATAAAATAGAAGATTTACAACTTTATAAATGAAGACCAAACAGTATGAGCAATGGTCTGTGAAAACTGGGTTCAATGCATCTGCAAACAGTATTGACCAGGTCAGCCTGTGCAGTCTATGCAGGCTTACCTAGGTCAAAACTTTTTGCTCTTGATAAATTTTCTGCATGTCCAATGCCAGGCTACTTCATCATTCAGTCCATTGTTAGATAAATGACATTTTATGGATCCATAATTATGATATACTTGCTTGGTATAATGCATTACAGATACCAGTATGCATTAAACTCCTTTTTGCCAGAACATTTCTCACATATAAAATATCACCAAACAAAATGTGTACATGTATTTGAAAGCACTTTATACTGGGACATGAAAATGATAGCACTAAATATCAAACTTCTGTTTATAGGGGCTGTAGACATTCATCCTTTACTACAAATTCCCGAGTTCTATCAATGCTGAGGAAGAAGGCTTGTGAAAATCTTGTGAGAAAAGGAGAAAATACTGATAATCTGCAATTTTTCTTTTAGCCAGGATGTTTTCTTCCGTATCAAAGGCAAATCCTATTATGTAAACCACATTTGTTGTCTGAAAATGCTTTCATCTTGGACCAGTCCAAAATTTGTGGTTTGGTAAAGAATTAAAATTGGCTCTTAATGTTTCCATTAATCTGTAATGGTATTTGTCTTTCTCATAATTTTACATCAAACACTTGTCCTGAAAATGGTTACCTATGGGTTTAACCCTTTATCACACAATTCCGACTTAACAACCCAGAGGACGCGGGCCTTTGAAAACATTGTGGATAAAGGAGAAATTGCTGGTAACCAACATTTTCTCCTTTTCCAACAATGTTTACTACCCATTCAGAGACACATGTCATCACAGAAGATATAAGCCATAAGAAATCAACACAAGATCTTTCTAATATTTGACAAGGCGCATATTACTCAACAAAATTGACCAGTCATTCATTTACTTTCGTCAGTACTCGTAGAATTTCCGCGTTCAGCCGAATGTAAAATGCCAGTATGAAACTGTAGGATAAAAGTTTGAGTATGACCCCTCAAAATTCATTGAGTACTGAGGAAGCAAATGAGTGACAGGCCAATTTTGTTGAGTAATAAGTACCTTTTCAAATATTAGGAAGACCTTATGTTCATTTCCTGTGGTTTATACCTTCTGTCCAAAGTAGACAATGTAGATCAAGATCAGACTGCACAGAATGACAGGTCTCAAGAGTATGATATTTTGTAAGAACTACTGATAGAAAAGCCTTGAAATTTTCTAAATGTAATTTAAATGTTTCATTACAATGTACTTAGCAATTTATGACTCAACCCCATCAAACACAATTTAGACTCCTCCACATAAATCTTTACCACATGACAATATATTAGACTAGTCCTGATTGAAAGCATTTTCAGATGGCAATTTAACTATGGCTCAAATTATTGGATTTGTTTCTAAATGGGTAGAAAACATCATGGGAAAAGGAGAAAATGTAGGTTTCTCCTTTCCCACTATATTTTTGAAAGTCCAGTTTCCCAGGGTTGTGCGGTAATAAGTTAAAAGCAGCTACAGACACCAAATTTGAATTCAAGTCAAAGAACTTAAGTTCCCAAATATGGAACAGAAAAATATTGTGGGAAAAACAGAAATTGCTTGCTACAAGCAATTTCTCCTTTACCCACAATGTTTTCAAACAGCTTCCTCTCATGACATATTACTAGTAATTTGTTAATCCTTTAGTTTTGGACAATTTAGAGAATTTTGTCAAGTGGTAAAGAGTTAAATGATAAATTGTACAAGTAGGGTACTGTATGGCTTAGTAGTAATGTGTAGGATTCGTATGCTGAAGGCTCTAGGTTCTATCCTCAATCGCAGCAGTGGGTTTTTCATTGGAGTTACCTCAGGCTAGACACTCCAGAGCCCTAGCCTAGTACTGGTGAAACCAAGGACATACATATATTAATAGGTGAGCTGTTGCTCTGATGTGACCAAAACAAATTATTGTGAAAGTGGGGGAAGATACCACTCAATCAACCAACTGATTGAACAAGCATAATCAAAGGACTGAAAATCCTGAAAAGTAGCTTTGTGGAAGAGTACTTAGCAATGATAAGGAGGAACAAAAATAAGTTTATCATTTCATCTTACACTTGTTCATAAATTATTTGATGGAACATGCACGGGAAAAGAATATCAGTGTTGGTCAGTTGAGCAGGCTATCTGTCAATTTCCCTTATCCCTTTGCAACACAATCTCAAGTTTTAATGACCAAGAGAAAGAACTGTTTTAAAAACATTGTGGGAAAAGGACAAAATGCTGGTAACCAGCATTTTCTCCTTTTCCCTCTATGTTTTTTACCTTGTCAAAGAGAAATCACCCAATCTGAATGAAATTAAATTTGTTGCCAGCAAATACTATCAATTTTGAACATTCTACAATTTGTCATTGTGTAAAGAGATATGACGGTGCCATTATGGGTAGTTAATTGTCCAGTGGATTGAAAACCCAGTATGTTACATTGCCAAACAATTTTCTGCTGATTGTTTATGTAGAACTGTATACAAGTGTGTAGAATATATATTAGGGACTATAACCTAGCTAAAACTGAAAGTAGAAGTGCTAGAGCACATGCTTACACAATAGTATTTTGTTCCAGTAGGAACGATCAAAGTTAGAGGAGCTGCAGTGTGATTCTGCTAAATATTCACAGCATCCATGAACAGCAGTTCAGTTACCAATCTGTATCCCTTGTGCCCTGTAAAAAGATTAAAGAAGACCTGTTCTGACACACCTTTTAATATTTATAGGGATCTATGAGTCAATGTATTTCCAAAGTTACTAGATTTGATATCATCACTGGGGTCAGTGATGATATCACTTTTACAGTTATAATATGATTTTTTCATTCATGCTTTTTTTACTACTAAATACATGTAAATATTTTTTCCTCTTACAAGTGATCAAAAATACATTAATTTACTGAATAACAGAAAAATATCAATTTTGATCAAAGATAGGGCATAACTTAACACCCATTGCGCAGGACATGCATGTAGACGGGCAAAATATGTATTTACAGATTTTTACAAAATGGGAATGTAATATAAGGCTAAATTCTGATTTTGTAATGATTCCAAAACCCTTGTCAGGCCTCTATTGATTTTAAAACTCTAGTTAGCTTCCTATTGACTTTGAAATAATAGTTAAAGCCCTTTTGATATACACTGTCCACAAAGTCAACTAAACAGTGTTCATGTACAGATATATTTCTAGAGCTGAGATAAAACAGACAGTTTTAGACATGCAATGGTGGAAAAATCAGACCTTATCTGATAAAAGTATACTTACTTGTTTCAGATCATCAAATCTCGACCTTGGTGAAGCAACCTCCATCTTGTTAGTCCAGTCAAAGTTTGGATTCTGTCTGATGTTTGTCTTGTTTCCAGTCTCAACCTCATCCGGTTGTTTAGTAGGCTGGTTTTTGGCAAACATGTCATGTTGTTTGGTTTTTGTATCTTTGTTGGCTTCTGTGCCTTGTTCATTAGCATAACAGTTTATCTTCTCCAGTAGAAACTCTTTGTCTTTCTCATCCTGGTAGGAGAAAAAAAGTAACCTGATTTGTATGAATGGCCTCAGCTCAGTTTTACATTTGAGAATAATAAGAAGCCATTATAACATGTGCTGTCCTCTTTAGTTACTAAACTGATTCTATTTTGGTACCATGATAGCATACAGGTGGTAATAAATCAGATTGGCACTGGAAAGTGACACACCAGGGCACAATTTCTAAAACTATTCTTACAAGCATTCCTATAATTATCAATCTACTAAGTAAAATAATTTCTGATTGGCTAAACGCATGCAGAGGACTTGGACCAACTGCCTGAGCATTCAGTTCTTTCAGCTAGCTGTGTTTTTGAAAAATCCTTACTTGCAAAATTGATGTTGAAGCAAAGGCTATGATGCCTCTGTTGTTCTCTGGTAATATAAAAGAAATTAAAACACACACACACACACTGCACTTATTGACAAATTGTTCCATGTTAGAAAAATGAAACTTTTGAAATAATTTCAGTGATCAAAGGTGTTTAACTGATATGCATAAAGCATTGACAAATGTCAGCCTTTGCAGTCCACGCAAGCTGACCTAGGTCAAAACTTTTTGCTATCAGTCAATATTTTGCATGTCAAAGGACCAGTATGTCTGCCTTATGATTCAGTTAGCTGTTAGACAAATTGATTCAATGCATAAAAAATTATGTGATGACCTGCTTTGCATAATGGATCACAGAGATGCATAAATTCTGTAACCTTAGAAACAGTTACCTGCAAGACTTGTTTTCGAAGAGTATTGATGATTTTTGTATTAGCTCCCTTGATTCTGTAGCAGTAGTAGAGGGACATTCTGAAAGGTATGAAATGTGCTTCACAAAAATCATGCATTATACGAGGGCCATTTTTTATGTTTGTAGAGCTTGGCTGTTTTTCCAATTATGTTTGTGATAACAAAATTTTGTTTATTTGAGCCCTTCAAAATATGCTATATCTACCTCGACATACTTTTTACAACAATCTACCCACTTCCAGAATGCTGTATGATACTCCTCTTTAGGTATATGTTGAAGAACGGGTAGACCGCTGTTCCACTATGGCTACAGGCCGGATTCAAGGCCAGCATTTCCTTTAACCCTTGGAACAACCAAAAGTCACAAGGTGACAGGTCAAGGGTTATTGAGGATGTTCTAAAACATCAAGCCCAGATTCTTTCAAGAGGTTGTGTTCCTTGGCTGATTTATATGTCAGCATGTTATCACAGCTATTTTATGCAGCCATTGCATGGTCTATGTTTCTGATAGAAATCAATGACTTGTGTGAAAATGTTTTCTCTATAAAACTTCCCAGTAACAGAACTACCTCTGGGAACTGGTATTTGAAGAACAGGGCCTCTTGAATCAAAGAAAATTGTATATAACATGTGATTTGGGGTCTTATTTCGGCAAGCGAATATAGGTCATAGCCAGAAGTAATCCAAACTTTATTTTTAGGCTTAGACCAGGGTTTAAAATGGTAGCACCAGGTTTCATCACCTGTAACTATTTCTTCCAAGCAAATCACATTTATCATACTTTTTTATTACTTGTGACGCCAGTCTAACCGGAGTTCGTATCTGCTCATCAGTGAGCAAATTAGGGACACAGTGAGCACAGACCTCTCGAAGCCCAAGGCATTCATTTTATATCTTAAAAATACTTCATGGATAAATGGTGGTCTCTTGCACTGTATATTGTGCATCTTCATCAAATAAAGACTCCACGACGACAACATTATTTTCAATTGCGACACAGTGAGGTCGGACTCCCTTAATTAGGGTCATTTTCAGACCGTCTCTAAAATGCCACACCCATTTAAAAACTGTACTGAACTTTAACACAGCATTTTCTCCTTGTCCCACAATGTTTCTACCCTATCAAAGCCAACTCCCATCATTTGAGCCACATTTAAATTGTCATCTGCAAATGCTTTCAAGTTAGATAAGTATACATTTTTGTCGTTTGGTAGAGTTAAACTGCAATGAATGAATAGAATACCATCTCCTGGCGGGAAAAGCTATATTGTGGTGAATTCAAGGTTGTGTTTGCCTCAATGTTTAACATCATGATAAACACTCTTTTGCACTGACCCACAAAACATTATGACATACTTACGACAACATCACGACCACCAGAGCAATAAAAGCTGAGGAAGTGAGAACGCCCCACAAGGACGAAAACCACTTGGACGAATTATCCACTTGTATGTGTACTATGTCTGTAGGGTAGGTATAAATGCGGAATGGCCCACACATTGGGGAAGGTCTTTGCCTGTAAACAATGTAACAAAAGTTGGTTGAAAGCCTCACAAAGACAAAAAAACTCAACTAAATTGTCTACTTGTATGTGTACTATATTTGTTGGGTGCATGTGTAAATAGCAAACAATCTTTGCATATAAATGATAAAATAAAAGTTTCTTTAACATCCCACATGGAAGAAAACCAACTGGACAAATTATCTGTGTGTATGTGTACTTTTCTTGTGGGTATTTGTAAGTAATAAATGTCCAACACATTTAGCAAAGTCTTTGTTTGTTTACAAAAGACAGAATAAACCCAACGAGAACGAAAGCCACTTTAATACAAATATAAATATATTTATATGGTTCATCCAGATGGTGATTAAAAATTGCATTACTTTAAATTTACAAAGTTCTTGAGAACAAGAACACTTATTAGAATCACAGTCAATACAGCCCCAGGTAATAATAAGAAATTACTTACTTCACCAGAACATAACCAATTGGGAAACTGATCAGTAAAAATGCCACAAACAGGGACATCACAAAGAAGGCATTGGATCTCGTGGCTTGATATGGTTTCTCTGGTGGTATACAGTTGTACAGGGCAGATAACTGTGGTTGAAAACATGATTTAATTATCATCATAGACAATGTCATTCCTAACTCTTAAAGAACCTTTCACAACTGAAGTTGTATGGGTAGTAAGCTGGCTTGTTTAAGGAATAACCCTTTACCACACAATGCCAACTTTTAACAACCTTGAAAAAGAAGACTTTTGAAAACATTGTGGGAAAAGGAGAAAATGCTGGTAACAAGGGTTTTAAACATACTGGATTTTTTGTTCCATAATTATGTGATAACTGGCTCGGTATCATGGATCACAGAGATGCATTAAGCCCCCTTTTGCCAGAGCATGACTCATATAATTTCTAATTGGCTAAACCAAATGTTTTAACTCTTTACCATACAATCCCGAGTTTTAACAACCCTGAGAAAGAATACTTTTGAAAACATTGATGGATCAGGAGAAAATGCTGTTAATCAGCATTTTCTCTTTTTCCCTTAATGTTTTTTGTCCTCCCACTCACAAATTCCATCATCTGAGCAAAGTTTATTTTGTCAACTGCAAAAGATTTAAAATTGGACAAACCCAAAACTTGATCGTTTAGTAAATTTTATTGTTTGGTTAAGACAATCAGAAATTGCATTATTTTCTAAATCTAGAATAACAGACTGAAAATACTATTTAGAAAGCTCAGTGAATACAGGCCCTGACATGCATTTCCGAATCAAGACTCCTATTCTCAAGAGGACCCATTATGGAAAAGCAGACAACAAAATGCAGCAGTAATTGAAAGAAAGCTCATTACAAGTAATCTCTTCATCCTAAGACTGCCAGTCTAGAGCCATGATCTAGGAACATAACTTTTACAAAATGTTTCGGTATATTTGTGGCTCGGTGGTTAAAGCTTTGGATTTGACATAGCGTAGGTAAATCTTGGTTAAATCCTTGCTGACAGCACAAGTGTAGTGTAAGTGTCCTTGGGAAAGGCAATATGCAAGCCCTTAGCCTTGTACACGTGAAACCACAGTAAGGCATGAATAAGTGAGCTGTTGCCCAAATATTACTGAAATAGTGTTGATAGCTGGGTTGACACCATTCAAAGAAAAACAAAACACAAAGAATATTTCAAGAATTCAACTTTAGACACACACAAATTGTCTTTGATTCATCCATATGAAAAGACACAAGAGTTGAAACAACTTACATGTATGATCTTTTATATTGGAGTTTAATGCCGTTTTAACAGCCTAGGTCATATCATAGTGGTCAGCACAACTACGCATGTGTTTCCTGGTTTTCTCACACCAGTACTCACACAACTTTCTTTCCAAGTCACTAACTACTTTTCCCACATGAATCGGAGGTGAGAGGCAAAAAAAACACCAGAAAGAAAGGTGTCCTCAAACAGGTATCAACCTCACAACCACCAGGTCACGAGTCAGATACGCTAACCTCAGATATGCTAACCACTGAGCTACCCAGGTGGGCATATGATCTTTTACATGCAGGTTCAAGGCTAACTAAAAAAAATACAACAGCTCAAGCTGACATACAAAAGATACCAACCTTCCTGAGGTAAAACAGTATTATCAGTCGGATGATGACCATTGCAGGGATAAGTGGAGCAAAGTAAAAACCCAGCCTGTGAAAAACATTTAGTAAAAGATTATTCATTGTTATTTGAAAGGTACTAGAAAAAAAAAAATTTTAATGTGGAAACAAGGGGCCATGACGGTTGTAATTTGCTCATCTGAGTTGAAGGTAGCTATGTGTTAACCCTTTACCACACACCAAAAATTTGAACTTGTCCAATTTGACAGTGTTTGCAGATGACAAAGCAAATGTGATGAAAAACTGAAAAGAGTCTTTTGAAGGGTAGAAAACATTGCAGGACAAGAAGAAAATGCTGGTTACCAGCATTTTCTCTTTTTCCAACAATGTTTTCAAAAGCTTTTTCCCTCAAGGTCATTGAAACTTGGGATTGTATGGTAAATGGTTAAACATACAAGCAAGACTACACAGATAAATAATTATGACCATAAAAGGGATGAAAGGAGCAAAGTTGAAGCCCAGGCTGCATAGAAAATTTGGAAAAACCACCTGTTCTTGGTTACTGAATGGGTTCAAATATTTTTTTATTACATTTTTGCAGATAAATCCAACTAAAAAGAAACAAAGAAACAACTATTTGTTGTTTATTTTACCATGCAGCTCTAAGATGGTCTCTGCACTGTTTTCTTAAGACAGTTTATTTTCATCAGATGTTTTTGAAATCCTACAATCTATATGGGTGTTAAACAAACAGGTTTGTTGAATAAAAGATCGATACAATTAGGTAACTGACCAACATAGAGACTGTGTATAGACAAGGTCAAGGACATTTATTGGAATGTCAAACTCTGCTGGACCAATCTTCTTGAAAATTGGTTTGTCAATCTTGGTCGTTAAAAGCCTGTAAAACATTAAAAGAGGTGTTGAGTGAAAAGTACCCAATAAATAGAGGATCATACAAGAATATTAATGTACATGTATATTTCTATTAAAACAAATTGACTAAAATCATTTGATACAGGCCTTGGTGACCATCATAAACATTTTAGTCAGCACCTTCAATCACTTATCACATAAAATAAATGACAGACAGAAAAAGCATCCTATACCATTCCCTGTAGCCTATGTATATACTGTTTATTGGTCCATGTTTATTGGTGTAGTTTGGCTTAAAAGGTGGACCTAAACAAATTGATAGCTTCATGATTATATGCGAGTATATTGAGAGTAGACTGAAACAGTTTCTGAAAGGAGTAAACAGAGTTATTCCACAATTTACTGACTTAAAATAACTATCACAGCATTCCATGTTGCCATTAAACATATTAATCACAAAAACATTCTATGTGTCTATGCCAAAGGTATACAGTAATAACATTATTTTCCAGCTAAGTGGCTAAGTGATACCAAATTCAGCATGTGCTGTGGTTGGTTCCTCAGAATCCATACATACATGTATTTAACTATAAGTCAACCAGAACTGGGACCAAAAACTGATAATACACTATCATATTATCAAAAGTCATGGTTTTAATACATAGAAGAGGTCCAAAATTTTGTAAATTGGTAAAGAGCTACATAAAAAAATGTTTACTTTCTTGGTAATTCATATCCTAGAGTGACGAATGTATCCACAAGAAATTCCATCATCACAAGTTTATAGATCTGCTGTCCAAAATAGGTCTCCCAACACTAAAACAAACACAAAGTGAAAGTAATAATAAGAAAGTCTATAATCATTTAAAATATAGGTACATATCTACAATTTAACCCTCTACCACTTAATCCTGACTTTTAATGACCAAGAGGAAGAAGGCTTTCTCAGCATTTTCTCCTCTTCCCACAATATTTTCTACCCTATCAAGGATAAATTTCATCATTTGGGCCACCTTTAAATTGTCGTCGTCTGCAGATGGTTTCAAACTGGAATGGTCTAAAATTTTGTTGTTTGGTAAAGAGTCAAGCACCTCCTCCCCCCACACACAAAGAGCTGTCAGGTTTTGAAGCATTTTGTATTTGCTTGCTATGAGCAATTTCTCCTTTTGCCACACCTAATATGTCTTCTACAAAATGGAAAAAGCCCAATAGCTTAGTTAGTAATGTACAGGGCTTATAATCCAGGGGTCTTGAGTCTAAATCTAAGCTCAGTCATATTCTTTTTACAGTCATTGCCACAGGAATCATCCCTCTCACACCAAGTTCATCAGGGAAACCACCCAGATGCTTAGAAAAAAATGTTGTGCATAGTATTGGTTAAAAAAAAAAGCACCTGGACAACTGAACTGACTAACATGACCAAAAAATGTTGAAAATAACTTTATGATATGAACAGAACAGAATCTTTATTATGACTTGTACATAAAAATATCATCTGTTTCTAAAGTTTAACCCTTTACCACACAATCACCAGTTTTAACTACCCTGAAGAAAAAGCTTTTTGAAAACATTGTGAGAAAAGGAGAAAATGCTGGTAACCAGCATTTTCTCCTTTTCCCAAAATGTTTTCTACCCTTCCCAACTTCCCAAAGTGAATTTCAATTTTTGAATCACGTTTATTTTGTTGTCTGGAAATGTTATGAAATTGGACTACCAGATGATCTAAAATTTTGTCATTTGGTAAAGAATTAAACACAATGCATCACATGTGAAGTTGGTCAACTGAAGAAAAAAGATAATGGATATTGCTCATCACCTCCTGAGACAAATTGCACCAAACTAAAAAACAGCCAAACAAACCTTCACTTCTGGACAATCATCATACCCTACAAGACATGTATCCTGTGTTGAACATGTGACCTCTCTGTAGATTATAAAGGTGATCACTATCAGGGCAGCCAGTCTGACAAACACAACTCTGAAACAAAACTCCTGATGCTTACTTTCATAACAACTCAAAGTGCCATTCACTTAAATTTTTTACTACACAATCCTGGGGTTTAAAGACCCTGGAGAAAAAGCTTTCTGAAAACAAGGTGGGAAAAGGAGAAAAAGCTGGTAACCAGCTTTTTTCTCCTTTTCCCACAATGTTTTGTACCCTTTCAAAGGCAATTCCCATCTTTTGAGCCATATCATACTTGTTGTCTGCAAATTCTGTGAATGTGGACAAGTCTAAAAGAATTGTTTTTTAAAATGGAAATATTTACCTTAGTGTTGTAATTCTGATAATTGTTGAAGGTTTGTAGTCCTCCAATTTAGCTAGTACAGTAAACAGTATGGGAAAAACACCATTAAGTGAGGCGATGATTAATGATGGTAGAAACTGGACTAACAATACCACCACACTATTGTAGTCATCCTTCTTGGAACTGGAGGTGAACTGTGGATATAAACACAGAGGAACTATAGTTTCCATTGTGGCCACTGAAAATCAAGATCAGATTGCAAAAAATGTGCTGTCTGATCTTTGATCTACACTATCTGCTTTCCTGAGACATTGTAGACAAGAGCAACTTTGAAATTGCAATTATTTGTGCAATTATTTATTAGCAATTTATCCTCTTCCTAGAATGTTTCAGGGATTGGTCTGCAGCAAGACAAAATACATAATACAGGACGTAATAAATGAACCACTTTCCCCGTAATATGATATTTTACTCCCCTGTAGTTGACAGAATTTGAATTATTCCAGAAAATGAAGCCATTGCTCCTTACACACAACACTTTGTGTTTAACCCTTTATCACACAATGCCAGCTTTTAACGACCCAGAGGAACAACTCTTTTGCAAACATTGTTGGCAAAGGAGAAAATGCTGGTAACCAGCATTTTCTCGTTTTCTCACAATGTTTTCGACCCTATCAAAGAGAAACTACATTGTTTCAGCCACAATGAAAATGTCATCTGCAAATTCTTTCAATTTGGACAGGTCTAAAATTTTGTTGTGTGGTAAAGGGTTATACAAGAACTGTCATGAGACAGCACAGCTCACCTGGAAAAAGTAACTCTGGGGGGTGGCAGTGCCATGAAACAACAACATGGTGCTAGCCTAGGACAGAAGACTCAACACCAAATCTGATGCCAGGATTAGTGCAAAGGCTCTTCCTGGACTTTGGGAAGGTGTATAGCTGAACAAATCTATGGACCTATATCCATCACAATAGTATAAAATATGAACCAAATTTATCATTCTGTCTCGAAAATAGGAGCTCTAGAAAATTTAATCACAAAATTTTAAAATCTGTGACCTTGACCTTAAGATCATGGGTATGGCTAGCATATCACTCATTGAAATTTTAGACCTGTATCTCTCATCAAGCCAGATATGAACCAAATCCATCATTTCATCTAGAAAATATGAGCTCTTGAAATTTGATGTAAAATATCAAAGGCATAACCTTGACCTTAATACCATGGGCATGGGTCAGGGTGGCAGGAGTATTTCTTAAAGAAACCTTGGACCTATATCTATCATCATACAAAATATGAACCAAGTCCTTCATAAATCCTTCAAAATATTAACTAAATCCGTAAATTCGTAAATGCGGACGCCAACTCCAATGTTGATGCCAACATTAACAACAATGCCAAGGGTAGTTCCATAGCTCTTCCTGTCCAGGCACAGCAAATAAAAAGGGACGCTTAAATTTCTTCCCTATGTTTCTCCTTAAGGTTTAGGGACAAGGTACCCTACTTGTGTTACATACTTACGTCTAAGGAGAAGTCCTGAGCAAAGTAGATAGCGATGGCTGCTGCTATCAGAAGACCAATAATGAAGAGGTTGATCACTACACGGACAAACAGTTCTATAAGCTTCCTGAACCGTCCCATCATTCTCTTCTTTCGCTCATGTTTCAATTCTTCTAATTCGCTCTGTAGAAATACACAAATGCATTGAATACATCAATTTTAGACCAATTGATGACAAGAACAAATAAACTCACAGAAAAAGCATTTGGAGGAACAAAAAAAAGGTTTTTTATAAATTGTTTCAAAAACATTGATGGAAAGGAGCAATTTCTTGCAACAAGCACTTGATCCTTTGTTCTCAATGTTGTCTTCCACAAAAATTAATGAATTTGTATTTGTTCAGGGTTTAGGTTATGATTGCCAAAAAAGGAAATTGATGAAACTGTGGCAGATTGACATCTCAAACCATCATGACATCTGAAACTATCGTGACAAAGGAGAGAAGTACTGTTTCACATAAAGAGACCTTAAAAAATGCTCTATTATGCAAGTGCATACTTACCAGAAATAAGTTGTAAAAAGTTCTCTGCTGAAATTCCACTGGTTGCTCACCATAGACTCTATAATCCCAGCTGTTAAAGACGGAGTGAAAAAATACAGATTTACTTCGGGCACTTTCAGAAGACATAATGGTGTCCATATACTTTGTCAGCATACTGAAATAGAAATGGCATATATTACTGTAATTATTTTGTGAGAGATGGCATGAAAAGATCAAAGAAGAAAAAAAGAAAGAAAAAAAGTATTAAAAGGGGTAGATTATTGGCCTTCTTAAGAATGTTCTTAGTCTTATTCTCCAGAATTTTCTGAATTTGAAAGTAACATAGATTCTGATTGGCTGGACCATTTGGTTTTGCCAATCAGAACTTGAATTACTTTCAAATTTAGAAAATCTTGACGAGCAAGACAAAGAACGTTCGTAAGAATGGTTATTGAATACACACCAAGGTCAATTTTAACCTACCCACAAGATGTGACACTGTTAACCCTTTCCCAAACAAGCCCTGGTTTTCATGTGTCTGCGTACAAGTCTTTTGAAAACACTGCGGGAAAAGGAGAAATTGCTCATAATGAGCAATTTCTCCTTTTCCCACAGTGTTTTCTACCCTTTTTGAAAACTTTCTGCCATTTTCATCAAATTTAAAATTGTCGTCTGCAAACTCTTTCGACTTGGACCAGTCTAAAATTTATCATTTGGGAAAGGGTTAAGGTGTAAAAAATGTAATCATTGAGAGTGTTTAAAATGACTTGTAAAATTTGTTTCATAATCTATTTAAAATGAATAGGTTCCATCTCTATTATTGTAATATAGAGTATACTAATGGTTTCCTCCTATGATCTTTAAATAGATTAACCCTTTACCACCCAATCCAGACTTTTAACGACCCTGACAAAGACGGTTTTCATAAACATTGTGGGAAAAGGAGAAAATGCTGGTAACTAGCACTTTCTCCTTTTCCCACAATGTTTTCTACCCTTTCAAAGACAAATCCCACCATTTAAGCAACATTTGATTTGTCATCTTCAAATGATTTTAATTTGGACCAGCCTGAAATTTGGTTCTGTGGTAAAGAGTTAAGAAAGTGCCAGCTGTAACCTACAGCTTTAGAAAGTGCCAGTTTTGACCTGTTCACAGACTTACAAGGTGCAGTATGTGACCCCTTTTCTATAGACTAATAAAATGCCACTTTTGACCTTTTTACAGATAAAGAAAGTGTAAAATGTTATTTTTTCATAGATTCTGAAAAGTGCCACTTCTGGTTATGTTATAGATTCAGAAAGGGTCATTTGTGACCTTTTCTTTATGTTTCAAAAGTCCCAAGGGTTACTTTTTTGGTTTTTTTTTAGATTTTGAAAGTGCCATTAATTTCCATTTTTGTAGATTAAGAAAGTGCCACTTTTGACCGCTTTACAGATTTAGAAAGTGTGAATTGTGATCTTTTTATAGATTTAAAAGTACCACTTTTGACCATTTCATAGATTTAGAAAGTTGCACGGTCCGACCATTTTATAGATTTCGCCACGAGGAACCTTTCTTTAGATGTAAATATATGTAGTAGCTTTGTGTGACCTTTTTGTATTGATTTAGAAAGTGCCAAGTGTAATTCCCACTTCTAGTCCTGCAATATCTTTAAGTCTACTTTCTGAAACAAATTTGTAGCAGATGGCTTTCAACATCATTATATAATAGTATTAGGACAATGAACTGATGTTAAATACATGGATAAATGAGAAAACATTCAGACATTAGAATAAGACTAACCAAATTATAAGAAAGTACTTACTGTTAATGTAGGCAAACCAACAGGCAGTGTTGATCAGACTGTCTGTTCTGTGCAGTGTAATCTTGATCTACACTGCCTGCAAATGACAATCTGAGTTTAATCTACATTGTCTAGAAAAACAACAAAACTTGTGATTAGTGCTTTATATGCTAATTTTAGAATGAGCTGAAAAACTTGAAACAGCTTACTGGTGCAGCATCAGTTCAAGGCTGACATTAACTACTGCTGTTGCTTGTATTAAAGTGGAGGGCCAGAATCCATGTTTTGTGCAGTCTGATCTTGATGGCTACTGTTTACTAAAGACCGTCTGAGCTTGATCTAGATTGTCTTGTAAAATAACTAAAGTCGTGCATTATAGCCCTCTATGGATTAATTACAGAGGCTGTGCTGAAAGACTTGAAACAACTCACTGATGCAGCATCACACCAAGACTGACAATAATTATTGTAATTGTGGACAAAACATAGGCAAAAGGCATGTTGTATTTGCCTGTTGGTGTTGACAACTCCCTGTTACTATAGTAACCATAGAACATGGCTGTCTTTTCCATCCACCCCTGAAAGACAAATACATAGTGATCAGTAACTCTTAGACTGGCTCTGTGGCCTCCAGCAGACAATTTCTTATCTTGCAAATGGACATTTTTAAACTCTTTCACTACTAATGATGACTTAACCCTTTACCACACAATCCCGAGTTTTAGCGAACCTGAGAAAGAAGCCTATTGAAAACATTGTGGGAAAAGGAGAAAATGCTGGTTACCAGCATTTTCTCCTTTTCCCACAATGTTTTTTACCCTTTTACTTTTTCATCTGCATTTATTTTGTTCTCTGCAAATGTTTTCAATTTGGACCAGTCTAAAATTTTGTTGTTTGGTTAAGAGTTAAGTAGCTTTTGCAGACAGTGTACATCAAGATCAGACTGCAAAGAACGTGCAGTCTGATCTTGGATCTACACCATCCGCTTCCCTGATTCTAATCTATGACGAAAGTTGTTTTCAGTAGCAGTGGAAATCTATTTTTAGAACTCGAAAAAAAGTGGGATTTCCGGATTTAGTAAAAAGAATTAAACTCTATACCAGACAACAAAATATACCAGACTGGTCAATATTAAAAGCATTTACAGACAACAAATTAATGTGGCTCAAATTTATATATCACAGTATATTTGATTTTTGTATGAATTGATATTTATTATTAATACATGTATATATAAAAATCAATATTTGTATCTTTTCTAATTTAGGCAAAATTTAATAAACAATGTTGTTTCTAGATCTATATTGGTCATATGGTTTTTACAAGATATGACCGACTGACCTATCTAACCAGATATCGCTTGTGCTCTTGTGAGAATCAGAGATACATGTATTATCAAATTGAATCAAGAAAAATATTCTGATTTAATTTTTATACATGTATAGTCCTTATGGATGCAGACAAGATGGCTTTTTGAGATTTGCAAATTTTACCCTTTTTTTCTGCCATGGCAACAAGATTTTTGAATAAGATCAAATTTGTTTGAACAACTTTGAAAGAGCTTGACCCAACAGACAATCTTGTAAGGTTTGGTTGCAAGTTCAGTGCCATGTTTTTTTAAATGTGATCAAGGTATCTTTTAACCCATTATCACTCAATCCCAAATAGTAATGACCCTGAAAAAAAAGCCTTTTGAAAGCATTGTGGGAAAAGGAGAAAATGCCGGTAACCAGCATTTTCTCCTTTTCCCACAATGTTTTCTACTCTATCCAATACAAAAATTACCACTTAAGCTACGCTTAATTTGTTGTCTGCAAATGCTTTCAATTTGGCCCAGTCTAAAATTTTGTCGTTTGGTAAAAGGTTACAGGAGCAATTGCCACACAATGCATGACCACCAGAAATTAACTGACCACAATAGCTCACCTTGAGCACTTTGTTTTAGGCTATCTAAAAGGAGAGAGTTCTCATAATGAAGATTTTCTCCTTGAGTGACAATATTTGAGCCATGCTCTTTGAAAAGGTGGCTTAATGCATTTGCAAAAAGTATGGCCCTACGTCAGCCTGCGCAGTCTACGCAGGTTGACATGGGCAGAAACTTTTGCTATTGGTCAATTTTTTTGCATGTCAGAGCACCAGTCTACCTCATGATTCAGTTAGTTGTTATACAAAATGAGTTTTATGGATCCATTGTTATGTGATGACCTGCTAAGTATAATGAATTATGGAGATGCATTTAGCCCCCTTTAGCCAGAGCATTTAAGAGTCATCTGTGACAAGAAAAGAACGTCTGCAGGAGGTTTTACGGTGAGGAACCAAATTTTCCTAGAAGATTGTCTGTTCAACCCTCAGGCTCTTGTTTACTGACAAACTTTGGGGATGAAGTTTTTCAATAAAAATACCCTGTGGTTCTAACTCTTGCTATATGTTAACTCAGCTTTATACTCTGTACAAGGAGCCATGCTCTGTGAAAATGGGGCTTAATGCATCTGTCAGCCTGCACAGGCTGATATCAGTTGAAACTTTTTTTCATATTTTGAAATTTTCAGCATGCTAACTCTTTACCAAACGACAAAATTTTAGACTGGTCCAAATTGAAAACATTTGCAGACGACAAAATAAATGTGGCTGAAAAATTGATATTTGTTTTGGAAAGAGTAGAAAACATTGCGGAAAAAGGAGAAAATGCTGGTTACCAGCATTTTCTCCTTTTCCCACAATGTTTTCAAAAGGCTTCTTTTAGGTCATTAAAAGCCGAGATTGTGTGGTAAAGGGTTAAAGGACTATTCTATCTCCAGATCCAGTTGATTATTAGACTTTAAACAGATTTTTATGGATATTTAATTAAGTGATGACACACTTGGTATAAAGCACCACCGAGATGCATTAAACCTATTTTTTTTGCCAGAGCATGGCTCAGGTAACTTGTACAGATCAACCTAAAACTAATACCAACACTTTTTAAAATGCCAAGCACAACGTTTATCGCTCTTGTAGTAAAGATCAGTGCGGATCTCACAGTCTGATCCTTGATCTACATACTCCGCTTTTTAGAGAAAACCCTGGCAAAAAGCTCTTACGAACATGAAAGTTTGCAACAAATGCATAGTTCAAATATAAACCGCCCCGGCTGGGATTCGAACCCGTGCGGCAAATATCCTTGTTTATCGAGGTTTAAAAGTGCAATACACTAACACCTGTGCTAAAGATAATTCTCCCTAACGCAGTTATCATGTATTGATTTTATACGGGAAGAAGCTATGCTGAAAAGAAGGAGTGATCTCCCGTAACAAAGCCCCCTCTTAAGAGAAGTCATCATTTTGATGACGGAAAGCCTTATTAGGCAGTCAGTCTATTATTTAGACAACAAATGGCTAAATGGCCAATAAAGGGCAATTTTAAAGTCAACAAATGGCTCAATGGCCTTTCCCGGACTAACCCCCATCTTACGAACATGAATGTTTGCAACCAATGCATAGCTCAAATATAAACCGCTCCGACTGGGATTCGAACCCGTGCGGCAAATATCCTCGTTTATCGAGGTTTAAAAGACCAATACACTTAGCCCTGAGCTGAAGAGAATTCTCCCTGACGCAGTTGTCAGGTATTGATTTTATACGGGAAGAAGCTATGCTGAAAGGAAGGAGTGGTCCCCCGTAATAAAGCCCTTTACTTTACAACGTTTTCATCTTCTTTCATGTTTTTTTTTTTTTAATCGTCGCAAAGTCTATTTCAATCATCGGAGCGACGTTTAATTTGTCGTCTTCGAGTGCTTTCAAATTTCAATTGAAATTCTGTCGCCCTGCAGGAGTTCAAGGAAAATTGCACAAACCGTTCCCACAAAGAAATCCACAACGTTTTGGAATCCGGATGACGAGGAAACGGTATAATTCTGGGTACAAGAGTCAGCCAGACTGACACCAGGGTGCGCTGAACTGTTCTCATATCCGGTCGTCTGCTTCGAGTATTCAGAACTGTTGAACGCCGCTTGGAAGAACACAATCACGATAAACATTGTCAGAAAGATGAATACGTTCAAGAAGAGAATGAATTTCAAGAACACGAAATACGATACAACCCCGGTACCCTGGTGACCTGTAAAAGTAATAAAACTTTTGTTAGGCGCATAATGAAATGCTTTCTTTTTTTTTTCATTAATTGTCTTCGCAATTTGAATGATTAAAAAAGGCGAGACATGGTCTGATGGTAGGAAAAGACCCATTGGAGTTATATTAAGCATTTGTCTTTTTTTATTTACCAAACATACTTCACGAAGCAAAGATTAAGATTTGTATTTTTCTATCGAAAACTCAATATCGGGCGACATTGTTATTACTATTATTATGCTTTAACATATAAAAATTGAAAAATTCGGTGTATTCGGTCAGACTTTGATATGTCTCATAATAAGAATCTCTGACGAGAATTGGTTATTAGCAGGTGCAAAAACAAGTTCGTTAGATTAACCGTTTAGGAGAATACATATACTGTTCTTGTTACTTAACAAAAGAAAAAAACACAGAAATGATCTGAGAAAATGTATTAACATATTGTTCTTGTTTTTAATTCATACTAAAAAAAAAACATACATACATAGTTCCTGTAAAATCGATATCGTCATTGTAAAAACTGATATCGTCAAAGTGGAACCGATATCATTACTAGTTAGTACTAGTAATGATTTTGACGATATTGTTACTAAAAATTAGCTAATGAAAAATCCCTGTAAATCAGTAAAGAAAAGGCGTTTTTCATAGTTTGATTGGAGTAATATTTCATATTAAGTAATAGATCAAGTCACAACAAACCTTCTATTTGCTTTAGGGAATGTCGCCATATTTCAGCTGTCGACGTAACTTCCCGGATTGTTAATTTGAAACTGTTCCATCTCTGGTATTTAAAAGAAAGAAAAAAATACGTTTGTCTTTGTGCGCTATGAAATTAAAAAATCATGAAAGTTTATTATTATTCTGCTTATTAGCCCAATTTGAAATATAAACTTAAACATGATAATGCATCACTATACTTGTCGAGATAAATTATCTATTTTTATATTTTTACGAGAAACTATAGTTTATATTAAAACTAGAATGTAAACTATTTTGTCTTATAAATCCAAATGTACCACTGTGCTTGTTGGAATAACTAGATCGTGAAATTTTTTGTCTGTAAAGGCTACAATAAATCGCAATGGTATAATCCACAGTCAGTCTTTTTTCTGTGGTCCAAAGACCTGCGTTTTCCAGCTGTATTAAAAAGAGAGTAGAGGAGACTTCTCTGTTGTAGTTGTATGACAGATCCGTGTGTTACTGACTCACCATTTTCTGTCGATATTTCCAGCCAGCCCAGCCTTTTGTAGGGTTCAGGTTACCCATCTTTCGTTTGTCTCTGAGATTAAAACAGCAATAAAATGTGTTAGTTTCGTGGATGAAGAAAACACCATAAACACATCGTTGACCTGCCGGTTCAGATGATCATTACATTTAACATATATTAGTATTTGCATATGAAAATTGCAAACTTTATATCAAACTTTTGTATGCATTACGATTAAATTTCATCTGTAAGTTTGCCAAGACAATGACTGCATCATATACAAATTGTTGGAGATGGATGCTAAAACTATTGACAGCATGCCACTTTTTTTTTTTTTAATTATATACAAGTATGTATTCTACAAGTAAGTTTAACCTAATTAAGTGAATCTTCGAAACTGAAAGGTCTACCATAATTACGAACTTTGTATCTCAAAAAGTATGTAGCAGCGTTGATTTAGTTAATACTACACGGTGTTTTTTTTTTTTTGCATGATGTTAAAGCTGCCGAAAAAGCAATGGTCAAAGAACCTTACATAGAGATGGGTTACGGATGAATCTATGTCAAAATAAACCATAATCTATAGTAGTAGAATGCATGAGCTAGCTTCTGTCGCCTATCGCAGTTTGCAGATATTTCGCCTTTACACTGGAACTAGTTAGATAAATATGTTTCATGTTATTCTTACGGGTTTAAATTATCATAAACAACTTCTTTCTAAAACATGAATGATTTGTGAAAGAAACAAACTCATAGTTTCCACCTTATACGTTGCCATAAAAATGGTGTCCACGATTCTCTGATATTGAAAATTCTCTTTTCGACGTAGTTGGCATATTCCTCTGTGCCAGCCTCGTATGATCGCCTCCTCCTGGTTTGGGCCTCTTCTTCCTCACCGAACGCCTGTCGCTTGGTTTTCTTGAAATCATTTCCGGAATCCCAATCAGAGGAGACGTAATCAGAAACAGTGATCTGGTTGTTGTCTTTAACAGGACTAACTCTTGTTTGTTTGGGTTTCATGATTAACTGAAACGGAAGAACTTTGCTGCAGAAAAATTGAAAAAGAACATTAGTATTCAGCCATCGCAAGTTTTGAGCAGTCTGATCTTGGATCTACATTGTCCGATAAGGAGATATTTATCTTCAAAAAATAAGTTTGAAATAGGAATATTTTGGGTTTCTACCATCGGCGTGAAAGTTTTATTGAAATTATTTAATAAGATGAGGATTAGTAAAAAGATGAGGCAGACTCATCGAAATTACTTACAGGTTTTTCATAATCGATATCCTAAGAAGTCCATTTTATACTTATTAACAATTCATTTCAATATGAAGATTGAAAATAAAATAGGTCGATGATTGTTAAGTAATTTTAATCCGATTTAAAACACAATGTGGTAAGTCTAACCCTTTTATAGTACCTACCACTTTTAAATACAATGTGCCCAGCTAGCCATTGATTGATATGAGCCATGCTCCAGCAAAAAAAGGCTTAATGCATCTCCGTGATGCATTATACAAAGCAAGTCATCATATAATGATGGATCCATAAAAAAATCCTTTTTTCTAACAACCCACTGAACCATAAGGTAGACTGATCCTTTGACATACAGAAAATTTACCAAAATCGAAAAGTTTCGGCCCAGGTCAGCAGCAGGCTGACCCGGATCGACACGTCACGTAGACGCAATAACCCTCTTTTCACGGAGCATGGCTTACAAATGTATTTATTTATTTATTTATTTATTTACGTGGATATCATAGATCAGTATCAGACTGTGCAGAAGGTTCCGTCTGATCCTGGCTCTACACTAAGATATTTTGTAAAAAGAACAATTTTACTAAATCAGTTTTTACATAAGAATACTGGAATTTGAGATTATTGTTAGATCTGCTTTTTAAAGTCCATTTTACATTAACCAAATTGTTATCTCCAAAAACAAGTTTGCAGCAAACGACTTTGAAAACATCCTTGTTAAAAAAAAAAGTAGTGGAAATCAATACGAAAAAAAGCTAAGTGCATGAATTTGAGTCAAAAAATGAGGGGAAAAGGATAAATTGCTGGATACGTGCATTTTCCCCGATCATCGCAATGTTTTCAAAATGGCTTCCTGCCTGTCAAAACGCCGTCTATTCTATTCCAGATCACAAAATTTCAGACATGTTCAAATTGAAAGCATTTGCAGATGACAAATTATATAAGACTCTAAAGATGGGATTTGACTACGAATAGTAGAAAACATTATGGGAAAAGAAGAAATTGTTGGTAGCCAGCATATTCTCCTTAGCCAAAATGTTTTCAAAAGTGTTCCATGTTATGTCGTTAATACATGGAATGGTTTGGTAAAGGGGTTAGAGGCGTACTTAATCTGTCTTTACAAAAATTTAGCCAGATCAAGGGCTCAGTTGGATGACCTAATTACCAAATATACAGAGGATATTGAAAAGTTTGGGGTTTTTTTTTCGGTGAAGGATCGAAATTTACTTCATCTCGTGAACATTATTGATAATATTTTCACGAGTGGCGCAGCCACGAGTGACAATATTACCGATGATGTTCACGAGATGAAATAAATTTCGATCTTTCACCGAAAAAAAAAACAACAAATATTCTATTTATTTCATACTTCTAAACCCATTTTTGTTGGGGCTTTCATCAAAACCCAGTACATTTGTTTTGGGTAATTCCCCGTTGCGTAACCCCCCTCACATAACAACGCAGTACAATGTTTCGTAAAACGCGAGAAATATATATAGAGTAGATTCGCATAAATTATGTTATATTTCCCACTGGTTGAATGGCACGCGCTGTTTACCTAGGTAAAAATGAAATGTCAAACCGCTAAACCACCATTTTTTCTCGATAAACTATCGAAAAGCATGAAAAAAACTAGTATGTACACCTTTTTATTCCTTGACAGTTGAAAGATCACATTTTTTTTTTTTTTTTTTTCCACAACAGGGCTACATGTACAACTTACTGCTTGTTCATTCAAAATATATTTTTCATTACACACCTACCCTTATTTTTTATGTGATACAGTTCGAGTTCTCTTATCTTACACACGTTTGAGATCAGCAAATAATCCCATATTTGGTCAACAAAAATGTTATTAAGTTCGCAAAGGGCTCGCTTAATAACATTCTTTTCTAAACTTTAATAAAGTTTTACCTCAAATGCCAACCCACGTCAGACCGTATAGATCCCTTGCTGCGCAATAACGGATACCCTGTAACGATCGGGAAAAGAAATATATAGTAAAAATATTGGCTATGTGAAGAGGGGGCTTAATGCATCTGCGAAAAGTATCGACCCAGGTCAGCCTGTGCAGTCCGCGCAGGCTGACCTTGGCCAAAACTTTACGCTATTGGTCAGTTTTCTGAATGTTCAAGGACCAGTCTACCTCATGATTACGTCGGTTGTTAAAAAAAGTGGCTATTATTGATCCATAATTATATGATGGCTTGATTGGTATTATACATCACGGGGATGCATTAAGCCCCGTTTGCCAGAGCATGACACATTTGAAAATTTTAAAAGAAAAGCTTTGACATTCCTCATATTTTCGACCATCTGTTTATATCCGAGTTTTAAAACAATCTTTGAAGGCGAATAAGATAACCAGTTTTTGTTTAGATTTTGTTTAAAAAAAACTTGCGAAGTTAAATCTAGTCGCTTACCTTTTTAAAGAACTAGCTTGGATCTTGGATTTAGCTTACCTTTGGAAAAAATTGTGACGGCAGAGAAAAAGCCTGCCATTTTCTTGACGACCGTACGCAATGAGGAGAAATATATAATTATGAGCCATGCTCTGTGAAAATGGGGCTTACCACATCTCCGTGATGCATCGTACCAAGTAAGTCATCACAGTATTATATATTCCTAAAATCCATTTTGCCTAATAACCGACTGTATCATGAGGTACAGTAGTCCTTTGACATGCAGAAAATTGACCAAAAGCATTAAGTTTCGGTCTCTTTTCACAGAGCATGGCTCATATATTTTCCACTGATACAATGTGAAAGTCTTGCAAAAGGGAACGGGAACAAAAAAGTTTAGGGCGAGGAGGGCATTGGATACGACAGCGTTTTTATTTTACTGAACTCTGTTCAAAATCTAGTGTTTTAACGGCCCTTGGGAAGATTTAAAAACATCGTGGGTAAAAAGAGAACACTCTGGTTACCAGCAGGTTCTCCTTTTCCCACGGTGCTTTTATCTTATCGCAGACACGGAAGTGTCTAAAATCCTGTCTTTGGGCTAAACACTCGAAGGGAAGCAACTCGTACTAGAATCCTATAAGGTAAACATGGATAGAATGGAGTTTAGATCTTTTCCAGGGGACAAAACTTTTGACATGTCTATACTAAACGCACAAACAGATGGCAAATTAGAAAATAAACTGTCAGAAAATGAGAAAATGTTTGGTTACCAGATTATTTCGTGTAAGAAGCTACTGCCTATAGACGAGTTTTGTCGTTTAACTGATTGCCCAGAGAACCTTAAACACATCGTGGTAAAGGCAATGTTTCGAAAGACCCTTGGGACGTGATTCTGGAATTCTCATGTTAACCTATACTGGAATAGGACAATGGTAGCTAATACTAAATTATTATACAAATGGAAAAGATTATTTCGCGTGTACTTGCAGACGACCCAGACCACCAGAGAATTTCTAAATCATATTTTGACTTCCTAGGATGTTCTTATACAGGATGAGAGAGCCATCGTAGCCGTTGCTGTATTATTATATTGTACAAACGGAAAGTTTATTTCATATGCACAACCTGAAGACGAGTTTTACCTGATGCAACAGACCTCTTAAAAAAAAAAAAAAAAAACATCGTGGCAAAAGAGGACATTGTTGATAGGACACTTGGACCATGAAAATTATTATATACATGTACATGTATTAATGAAACCTAAAACTGAATACTCATGTGGTACAAAAGCAGGATAAGGGCTGCAATTGCGTTTTATTGCATTATACAGATTATAACCCCTTATCAAACAATCCCGTGTTTTACCGACCCCGAAGAAGAAGTCTCTTGACAAAAAAAATGTGGGAAAAGGATAAGATTCTGGTAACCAGCTTTTTCTCCTTTTCGCACAATGTTTTCTACCATTTCTACCATTATACAGATCATAACCCCTTATCAAACAATCCCGTGTTTTAACGACCTTGAAGAAGAAAGCTTTTGAAAACACTCTGGGAAAAGAAAAAAAAAAATGCTGGTAACCAGCTTTTTCTCCTTTTCCCACAACGTCATATTCCATTATTTGCCCTTGATTTAAGTTGTCGTCTGCAAATGCTTCGAATTTGGACCAGTCTAAAATTTTGTTGTTTTATGAAAAGTTAATATGTATACTTGCAGACGACTCGTCCTTTGCCAGACCACCAGAGGCTCTTGAGACACAAAACTAGTTTTTGAAATCTTATTTCGGGTTCCTTCGATGTATCTATACAGATTGAGTCTATGACAGTCAATACTGTATTACTGTATTATAAAAACGGGAAGATTTTATTGTTTGTAGCACACTAATTCCACGCACCATATTAACCCTTAAGCTGCTAAGCGCGACTTACTGATCTTTTGCGGACAGTGTAGATCAGGATCAGACTGCACAGAACGTGCAGTCTGATCTTGGCTCTGCACTGTTCGATAAGGAAATATTTTTATCCAAAGAAGTAAGCTTGAAATAATATTATTCGGGTTTATACTATCGGCTTGAACATTTAACTTATTTAGCACGATAAGAATTGAGTTCTTGTAGCAAGAAAGGAGAAATTGCGACCACGGTTAATCCCCCCCGCGAAATCATGTTTCAAACCTTATTTTGTGTTGAAAACTCATATTTTACGTAGGTATATTTTTGTTAGTGGTCTGCTTCAAATATTCTGTTTTGACAAGTTATAAGGTTAACGATGTTTTGATTGAAGACCAGACTACACGTTCTGTGGAGTTTGATCTTGATTTACACCATCCGATATGCTTACAGAGTCGCGTTTAGTTGTTTAACCCTATATCGCACAATGCCGCCGTTTAACGACCCTGGGAAAGAAGACTTTTGAAAACATTGTGGGGAAAGGAGAAAATGCTGGTAACCAGCATTTTCTCCTTTTCCCACAATGTTTTCTACCATATCAAAGAAAAATCACACCATCTGAGCCACATTGAAACTGTCGTCTGCAAATGCTTTAAATTTTAACAATGCTAATATTTTGTCGTCTGGTAAAGGGTCAAGTCATAAATATTTATTTCATTTATCTTTTCATCGAATGAATGCTTTGTTACGTTAACAATAAAGTGTGTTCTTATAATTGAGTCATGCTCTGGTAAAAGAAGGTTAAATAAATCTGCTAAAAGTATCTATCCATGTCAGCCTGCGCAGTCCGCACAGGCTGACCTGGGTCGAAACGTTTTGCTATGGGTAACTTTTATGCGTGTCAAAGGACTACTCTATTTCATGATTGAGCCGGTTTTTGGCAAAAAAAAAAAACCCATCCTATGCAACGGTTTTCATGGTATAGTACATTCCAAAGATGTATTAAACCTCCTTTTCATAGAACGCCACCCAAATCTTTTAGAACGCTTTACTCTTTTTCAGACGACAAAAGTTTAGACTCATCCATATTAAAAGCATTTGCAGACGACAAATATAGCTTAGATGATGGGATTTGTCTTTAGATGGGTAGCGAACATCGTGGGAAAAGGAGAAAATGCTGATTATCAGCATTTTCTTCTTTTCCCACAATGCTTCAACATTCTTCTCCGTCAGGGTCGTCAAAACTCGGCATAAGTTTTCGATAACTCTTTCGCTTCCAAATAAATGGACTCGACATTTCTCGATGTTTAAAAGTATATTTTCGTAACTTTTGAACCTGATTTTGGTAAAGATAAAATAGCATCAGGTAGCGGATGATGTAGATCCAAGATCAGACTGCAGGTTTGTGCAGTCTAGTCTTTATCTACGCCATCCGGAAAAGATTAGGCGACATCGGCTGTGAAAGGGTTAAAATGGGACAAATAATATGATAGAATTATTATCTTTCAGCTAAAATGTGTTATTTGTGAAGTATATTATTCTTTGTTTAATGTTTACTTTATGGCTACTTGTCTATAACAATAGGATATTCCTGACGGCTGTTATATATTGCATATTCTTTTTTTATTTTACAAAGAACGTAATGAAAATAATACAAGCGTTTTCATCGTCAGTTGTTTTGGTAAAATAACGTGTCCATGCCTCTCTAGCCTTGTTTAACCCTTTACCAACACAATCCCGACTTTTTACGACCCTGAGAAAGAAGCCTTTTGAAGAAAAAAATGTGGGAAAAGGAAAAAATGCATTTTCTCCTTTTCCCACAATGTTTTCTATCCTTCTCAAAACAAATTTTAATTTTTTCAGTCACAATTATTTTGTCGTCTGCAAATGCTTTCAATTTGGACAAGTCTAGATTTTTGTCGTTTGATAAGAGTTAATTGGGTTTCAAAAATCAAAGTAGTGAAAGTGCAGAAGAAAGTATGTGTAATGTTTTTATCGTCTATGGTAAGAAACTTTAGTTTACAATTTTTCTTTTCCTGATATTGGTACTAAAAAAAAATGTACTCCACGCGGAAAATAAATTTCATGGACAGTAAAGTGTCTGGCTTTTCTGTTTGAATAATAGAATGTCTGCGCTGGGCGAAAAAGAGATGAGTTTTTTTTTTCCCCTGTGTTAAACCTGGAACGAATGACAGTCAAATAAGTATCCTGCATTATCACCTTCAGCCTTACTACCGTTCACGGATCCATGTTTACAGTTGTTGTTCGGTTTCAAATGTGTACATACAGAAGTAGACACCTCTTTGGCATTTACACCGGAAATAGAATGAAACAGTTTATAGAGGGGATAATTCCACCTATTTCCGCAATATTGTTGATTTTGAAAAACTTCAACTGCATTTTTTTTTTTTGTTTTTATTACTCATGAAAATAAAAAACTCCCCACGCTTATACGCCTTAGCAACAATCACGTCATTTTTCCGCGAAACGGCGTAGTAGTTTAAATTCCGGCACTTGCTGTGGCTGGTTTCTCCGGCTTCACGCGCTCATGACTAAAAACTGATCAGAACCGGGACCTAAAAAACGTATTAGTGTATTATCGAAAATAAGTCATGAGTTTAAAACATTGCTGGAGGAGGTTTTATGTGATAAATACTATTATACCAGACCCGTTGACTGTTACTTACTAGACATGTTACGTCACGTTACGAAATCAATTAGAAGTACTGTCAATACGTCAAGCCGACTTTTATTGCCTGCTTGATATTTATTAAAAGTCATTTACATGTTTAATAAAGCTGTTATTACTATAATATATCAATACAAACGACCGTTTGTCCAAACCCTTCAACCATGCACATTTTAACCCTTATCCTGCTAAATTAAAGGAATGAAACTTTCAAAACGATAGTATAAATCCAAAATTTCCTATTTCAAAGGTATTTTTGGAAGACAGATATCTCTTTATCGGACAGTGTATATTCAAGATCAGACTGCACGTTCTGTGCAGTCTGATCTTGATCTACGCTGTCCGCAAAAGGTCGGTGAGTCGCGATTAGCAGCCTACGGGGTAAATTGACATTTTCTGACCATTTTGGTTGGAGAGAGGGGATTTGTTTCCCGGCTTTCACGTTGCCCAAGGACATTCCAATGTAAGTAGCAGTACCAGCGAAACTCAAACTAATTATTCTGTTTAAAAAAAAAAAAGTTGGAAAAGGAGTAATTTCTTGTTAAAATGAATTTCTCCGTTTTATGCCCCCCCAACGAAATGGCGACGGGCATATAGTGTTACCCCTGTCCGCGTGTGGGTTTTGTGTGTGTGGGTGTGGGGGGGGGGGGAGTAAATATCATTTTCTCTTTTTTTCTACAACGTTTTGTAGCCTTTTAAACACAACTACCGTTGTTTGGGCCACGCCCGATTTGTTATCTTCAAATGCTTTTAATTTGGACAAATCTAAAATTTTTTCGTCTGGTAAAGAGTTAAAGATAATTAAATGTAAATTTAAAATTAAACGTAAATTTCTAGCCCGTAGTAAAACCCCAAATAGTGCGATTCCGAAGTTTGTTTCGCCGGAAAATTCTCTCTGTATCGGACAGTGTAGATCCAAGATCGGACTGCACGTTTTCTGTTGTCTAATCTAGTCCACACGGTCCGCATATTCGCATTGCTTAGCAGCCTATGGGTAACATTTGGTATCCATGCGGGGTTTTTGTTTGTCAAGAACAAATCTCACCCAAGACTGTTCGATCTTTCACAGATGTGAATTCAATTATTTCGCAGCAAGAAAAAGCATATTACTCGTTTGTTCTTCCACCTGTTTCACCTTCCTTTGATGTTTTCGCCCTTTAAATGGCAAACATAATTTGAGTTGTAATTAGCAGACAATGCAGGTCAAGATCAAATTGCCCTTTTACGTACAATGTAGAGCAGACTGCCCAATTGGTGCAGTCTGGTATTTGATAAACGACGTCAGCAATTTAGTACAATATTCTTGCAATTACCTCGTTGAACTTACGATGTTTGCTTATCATTTTCATGATTTCTACTTACTGTAAACATTCATTTGATCTATTAACGTTTTTACCAGACGTCAAAATTAAAGACTTGTCCAACTTGAAAGTATATGCAGACGACAAATTAAATGTTGCTTAAATGATGGACTTTATCTTTAAAGGGGTAGAAAACACTATGAGAAAAGGAGAAAATGCAGATTACCAGTATTTTTTCCTTTACCAAAATGTTTTCAAAAGCTTTATTTAGGATAGTTTGAACACAAATTTTATGTGCCAAAGGATTAAGGGATCAAATGACTAATACCAACCATTAACCTGCCGTTTCTTACCCCGGCTGGACAGTGCAGAAAATGTTCGCTACGATCAGACTTCACATACCTGGGTCTACACTGTTCCCATGCACTATTAGTGGTTTCAGTTTTTAAAAAAAATCAAAAATTCCAAAAAACAGTTAAATTTTGTGCCAAAATTCTGCATGAGAGATTTTTTCGGCAGTCACAAGTACAGACTTCTGTCGGATATGGGGTAAGCAGGAAATAAAACTCGAGGGCAAAGTCTTCTCCTGGTGCTCACAAAACAACAGGCATCCACTCACAGTTGGTTTTCCTATCGGAAAGTTCTTTTCAAAAGTGTAGAGCTAAAAGGTAGGCCACTAAATCGTATTTATAAGCTTCGTGATTGGATTATGGATACGATGTTTGCGAAATTCTTCTTACCAGTATAACTCTTTGTCTTTAAAAAGCTTTGCAGCAGACGACTTCGAAAATATATGTACATATGCAAGATGCAACGGACCTCGGCACAATGTAACAGAAGCGGTAAAATTTGCACATTCTACCACTACTTATAATGATGAGATAATAATTATGAGAAGATGAGGTTGAGAAAGAAAATGAAGAAGAAGAAGAGACATAATGGTAAAATAATTTAGAAAATCGAAAGACAAAATGAAAATCGTCTTCGAGGAATAAAAACCATAATCTTGTTTGAGCCTAAATCTCATTTGGAAATTATTACAGCAGGCGTATTTTTACAGTATTTTTTTAAATCATTTAATGTTTTTTAGCCTGGTTTAATACTGCTTCTAATATTACGGTCTTTAACAGAATGCTGAAGACAAATAACCATCATAGAATGCATTTTCGCAATGAAAAGAGGATCTTTAACGATATTCGTAGATGATAAGGAACAGAATTTACTAGAGAAATAAACTTTATAAAATTCAATTACACCTTCATTTAGACATTAATGATGCATATTCACATGAAAATTATCAATACCGTCGGCTCAAGATTCGTTTACAGAAATAAAGAATATAAATTATAAGGTGCGGCGCATCAATACCTTCAGTGCGTTGATTTTCACGATTAACATCTCCCAGTGCCAATTATAGAAACCAGACTTCTCTCGACGCCTGAAGATAAAATCCACTGTAACGCAGAAAGATTTCAATCTTATAGGCTTGGCTAACAAGTGAACGGTATAGATCCAAGATCCGACTACACGTTCAGCTGTGATGTCTGATCTTGATCTTTGAAGTCCGCAAAAGAGTACGCTTTCAACTGTTGTACTGACATGGTTAACAGAAAAAGGAAATCAGCTGATAACAAATGCTCAATAAATTTCAAGATAAAAACATCTCTGTTACGAACTCTGCTTTTTAAGCATTAATGCTGGTTATCAATATTTCTTTCCTTTTTCCTCAATGTTTTCGACCTTTTCAAAGACAAAAAAAAAAAAATCTTTTGAGCTAAACTTAGTTTTTGTTCTGTAACCGTTTTCAGTAAAATCATGTCTCAGTTCTTTTTTCGTCTGGGTATTGGGTGAATCATAAAATTTGGCTCCTCAGTATTTTCAGTGGTTTGATTTTTACGGTTGAAGAAAGGAAATTACCTGATAGGAGCTGGTCAATAAATCTGAAGATTATAAACATATTGTCTATGAACTCTCTGCTCTTTAACCATTACAAAACAATCCCGAGTTTTAACGACCCTGGGAAAGAAACCTTTTAAAAAAAAATTGTGGAAAAGGACAAAAAGCTGGTAACCAGCATTTTCTCCTTTCCCCACAATATTTTCTACCCCGTCAAAGTCAGGTTCCATCGTTTGAGCCATATTAAATTGTAGTCTGCAAATTTTGTTGTGCGGAAAAGGGTTAACTGTTATCATACGACAGGCATATTTAGGTGGTTTTTTTTTCAGTGTAGATTAATCCTTTACCAAATTTAAAGACGCTACAGAACAAAGTTTTTCGGAAATATTGTGGGGAAAATGAGAAAAAGCCAGTAACCATAAAATTCTCCCTTTCTCACAATGTTTTCTAACCTATCATAGACAGAAACCATTACCTGAACCTCATCCATTTTGTCCTATGTACATGCTTTTAATTTTGAACAAGTCTAAAATTTTGCCGTCTGGTTAAGAGTTAAGATCAGACAGTACAGATCATACAGTCTGATCTTGGACCTGTATTTTCCTATATTTTGTGAGATTTTCTGTAACAATCATAAAATTGAAATGTTTATATTAGTGTATGGGAATTTTATGTCCATTTTACTTGACTGGTGCTCTGGTAAAAACGGATTTAACTGTTTACCAAACGACAAAGTTTTAGACTGGTCCAAATTGAAAGCATTTGCAGACGACAAAATAAATGTGACTGAAAAATTGAAATTTGTTTTGGGAAGGGTAGAAAACATTGTGGGAAAAGAAGAAAATGCTGGTTACCAGCATTTTCTCCTTTTCCCACAATGTTTTCAAAGGGCTTCTTTCACAGGATCGTTAAAAGTCGGGATTGTGTGGTAAAGAGTTAATGCACACCCGTGATACATTTTAACGAACAATTTATTATATTATCATGGATCCATAAAATCCATGTTTTATAACAACTGACTGGATCATAAGGTAGACTGGTTCTTTGACATGCAGTAATGATTGACCGATAGCAAAAAAAAAAAGAATTGTTTGACCCAGGTTAGCCAGGCTGACCTAGTCCATACGTTTTGCAAATTCATTAAACCCCCTTTCCCCCCCCCCCCCCCCCATGCGTTCCTGTTCACAGAGAATGGCTCTTCTTTGTACATGTATTTCAAGAGAAAGCAGGAAGTATAAACGCTGCCTGGAAGTCAAGTTATATAGAACTCTCAGCGCCAACTATATCAACTGGACCTCGTTTGTTGGCTGAAAGTATAATTTTATGCCGTTGTAAAAGATTTTTATCCAAAAGGCTTGACTTAACAAGCGGACGGTATAGATCCAAGATCAGAATTCACGTTCTGTGCAGTCTGATTTTGGAGCTATACCGTCTGCAAAGACCCCTATTTCCGCCTTTGGCGCACAAAGGTTAAAGACTTATTTCCGTTTTAAATTAGTCAGCAAGATGTCATGTGACCTATGGATATTGAACATGCATCAAGGTTTTTAACGTAAATTTTACAGTTGAAATATCACTGTTTTGAGGACTTTGTCCTTTTATCATAATATTTCCAAAAGTTGTTTGCTTGATGACTTAAATAGTTGTATGGTTTGTGATTGATTGCCTGACTGGCTGGCTGCCTCACTAACTATCTGGCTGACTCACTCACTCACTCACTCACTCACTGATCGACGATCGATCGATCGATTCATTCATTCATTCGTTCGTTCTTTCGTTCTTTCGTTCGTTTGTTCGTTCGTTCGTTCGTTCGTTGGTCTCTTGCGCCGCTTTCAAAATTATTACATTTGTATCACAGCAATAGCTGACTAATTCATTTGTGTCCTTAGTTCCCCCGAACGGTTGGCATACCATAGGTTGGGGTTCTTAAAGTGTCTTGGCCAAACATTATCCTACTGGAAATCATTTAGACTACAAGGAACAGAAGTTTAGCCATGTAAATGTCCTCGTACACTGCCTCATTTGTCAACTTCCTTTAATTCCAGAATGGCGTAGGACATAAATAACTACTTTTTACCGCGACAATGCATTGCGTTGTCCGTAATGCGGTCCACACTTCCGGTTGAACGCCAAAAAAAGGGAGGGTGCATTCACCAACAGTTCTAAATTAGATTTGAATTCTTTGTCTCATGATCATTCTTTATTGGATGGACTTCTTTACTGGCTAAACCCAACAGCTTAGCCAATCAGAAGTTGTGTTACAGTCTACAGTAAATTGATAATTAGTCTAAGACCGTTATTCATAATGGCAGTTGAATGATTAAGCCAATCAGAAGTTGTGTCCCTGTCTAAATTTATAATAAGAGCAGTGGGCGTTATTCAGAATGGTTGTTGAATACGGGTCCATAATAAGTACAGTCTAAATCACTTTTAACAAAGTAAAATCATAATGTATAATGAAGCGAAATGAGGAAAAAGAGAGTGAAAATAGGTGGATACATGCATACGCCCAAAGGTTGGAGTGGGTGTGTTTCGAAGAGGTAAGGGGAATTACCGTTACTGAGGAAAAAAAGGCGTAAAGTACTCTTAACCCTTTATCACAGAATCTCGAATTTTAACAACCTTGGGGGAAGATGCCTTTTGAAAACATTTTGGGAAAAGGAGAAAATGCTGGAAACCAGCATTTTCTCCTTTTCCCACAATGTTTTTTAATGCTTTCTTCCTCTGGATCTTAAAAGGTTGAGATTCTGTGGTGAAGGGTTAATACGAGTATGTCATCTGCAAATGCTTTGGATTTTGGACAGGTCTAAAATTGTGTCGTTCGCTTAAGAGTTGGAGGCATTAATTTTACTCCCAATGAAATATGAGGGCGTTTTAACCATTTACAAAACACTTCCGAGTTTTGACGACCCTGTCGAAAAAGACTTTTGAAAACGTGCCAAAAAAGAGAAAATGATGGTGACCAGCATCTACTCCTTTTCCCGCAATATTTTCTATTCCTTTCAGTGACAAATACCACGAACTGAGCCATATTTAATTTATCGTCTGCAAATGTTTTGGATTATATCAAGTCCAAATTTTTGTCGTCTGGTACAGTGTTAAAACATTAATTTTTCTCTATACGGGAGTTTTCTCCATATATTACAATTATTTTCATGACTCTCTGCACTCAATTGTCAAAATGACAAATATGACTTTCCTTCAAATCATATGAAAGCTTAAATGCTTTTAAATGTGTGTTGTATACTACATGCGAGCCATGTTCTGTGAAAAGGTGGTTTAATTCATCTGCAAAAAATATCGACCCAGGTCAGGCTGACCTGTGTCGAAACTATTTGCTTTTAGTAAATTTTCTGGATATCCATTGACCATTCTACCTAATAATTCAGTTGGCTGTCATACAAAATGAATTTTTAATCAATAATTCTATAATGACAAGCTAAATTCTAACTAAATAATCCCATCTATATTTAACTCTTTACTAGACGACAAAATCTAAACTTCTTTTCATAATTAATGTGGCTTAAAATGGCATTTGTTTTTGAAACGGATAGAACACATTGTTGAAAACTGAAGAACTGCCCATTACAAGCATTTTCTTCTTTTCCCACAGTGTTCACAAAAGCCCACTACCTCAGGGTCGTAAAACATGGATTGTTTACCAAAGAGTTAAACTGCGACCTGAATTAAAATTTTCAGCCAGTAATTTAAACCCAAATATTGCGACACCATGTTTGCTTTTTTTTTACCGGGAAAAATTTCAATCTATCGCAGTTCGCACAGGTCCTAACCTGTGTCGAAACTTTTTTGTGTTGAGTACATTTTCTGCATATCCAAGGACCGTTCTACCCCGTAATCCAGTTGGTTGTTAGACAACTACACTTGACCAATGTTCTAACTACACCGTTTTCAAATTGAGCGCATTTCCTTATATACATTTTGATTTTGATGAAACATTTTTCTATGCCTCCCTACCTGGCAATTTGTCCAAAAAATGCACGAGTTTGCATGAAAATTTGTTTAAAGACCATATTTTTATGGTTTAGCATGAAATTCGTAATTGGGCTCGTGAATCCAAACTTGTTGTGATAACGCAGAATTTAAATAGGCAATGCAATGCCTATTGCTTGGCATTACCGAAAAACAAAAAACATGGGTCGTATGTCTGTAGAAGAAAGAGGAAGAGCCGTCGGTCTAGTGGAGGGTGGCTGGTCATACTCGGAGGTAAGAACCAAAAGTCTTTTACAGAGTAAACCCGTAGACAAAGCCTTTTATCTTCACACATGTATAGAGAATAAGTTAATTGGGGCGTAATTTTTCACAGGTTGCAAGATTGATGCGTGTACAGAAGCGAACAATTACCAGTCTGATGGCTAAGTTTAGACAGACCGGAAGTGTACAAGATCGCCGAAGACGACCTCGCCGTCGGGTGACCACCGGCAGACAGGACATGTTTATGATTCTCAGCCATTTGAGAAACAGGAGGCTATCGGCAGCAGAGACGGCACGCTTAACTATCGGTAGCCATGGTCGCCCAATCAGCTCGGAAACAGTTCGGAAACGTCTACTGGAGGCTGGCGCTGGACCTCTGAGATCTCGGAGACCATACCGTGGGATCGTTCTTACACTACGTCACCGTATGGCTAGACTTCGTTGGGCGCGTCGCCATCTTCGATTTACTAGAGCTGACTGGGCCAGGGTTTTGTTCACGGACGAGAAACGGTTTAGACTCTACAGTAATGATGGTAGAGTTCGGGTTTATAGACGCCGCGGAGAGAGATACTGTGCTTCTTGTATTCTTCAAACTGAACACTTTGGTGGCGGATCTGTGATGCTATGGGCTGGTGTCTCTTTACACACCAAGACGCCTCCCGTGATAATCGACGGAAATTTAACAGCGATACGCTACCAGAATGAAGTTTTGCGACCAATACTTATTCCCCTTTTTCAGCGAAATCGTGGTATGCAGTTGATGCAGGATGGTGCCACGGCTCACACTGCTCGAACAACCATGCAGCTCCTTCAACATCAAAGGGTACTTGTCTTGCCGTGGCCTTCGAAATCTCCCGATCTTAACCCAATTGAAAATGTGTGGGGGGTGCTTGTTTGGAAAATTTATGCAGACCAGCCAGAAACCCTTCGGGTCCTTCGGGATAGAATTATAACAGAATGGAACAGAATTCCCCAATGGTTCGTCCGTAACTTCATTTTGTCTATGAGACAACGTTGCCAAGCCGTTACTCGAGCAAACGGAGGTCATACAAGATACTGACAATTTTGTTAACTTGTCATTACACCCCTTTATTACATATTACTTATTTACTGACAGAATATTGCCATTAAATGAAATCTAAAACCATGTTCATATGCTAAAATGGTTTACCTTTATTTTTCATGCAAATTTGAGTGCAACGTCCCTCCTCAAACAAAATGAAAGTGCTACTTTTGAGCGGTGTAGTTAGAACATTGGGGTAGTGTATTTATAGATTTTATGGATTAATCATTACATGATGACATGCATGGTACAATGTATCATGGAAATACATTAACCCTTTACTGCACAATGCCGCCTTTTAACGCCCCTGGGAAAGAAGCCTTTTGAAAACACTGTGGGAAAAGAAGAAAATGCTGGTAACCAGCATTTTCTTCTTTTCCCACAATGTTTTCTACCCTATCAAAGAAAAACTGCACCATTTAAGCCACATTGAAATTGTCGTCTGCAAATGCTTTCAATTTGGACAAGGCTAAAGTTTTGTCGTCTGGTAAAAGGTTAAACCCTCTTTGCTAGATGATGGCTAATGTGATTTTGAATTGACGCACTTTCACTTGTCTATGGATCCTGAAGCTGCTAAGCACGACTCACGGACCCTTTGCGGACAGTGTAGCTTAAGATCATGCTCATACTGCACAGAACGTGCAGTCTGATCTTGGATCTACACGGTCCGATAAAGAGATTTTTTTTCTCCAAGAGTAAGTTTGAAATAACATTATTCGGGTTTTTACAATCGGCTTGAAAGTTTTATTCAACTTATTTCGCAGGATAAGTTTTAAGATATATTCGTTCGGTTCTGTTCTGCTCTGTATCAACAAATTACTTGCTGAGAAACAGTTTACATTAGTGAGCATTGAAAACATCCCTATAAATTATGAATGATCAAAAGGAATAACGGCATGTTACATGGAAATAGATTAATTTGTATGATATTTAACCCTGCTAAATAACTGAAATGAAACTTTGAAGTCGATAGTAAAAATCCAAATGCTGCTATTTCAAAGTTTTCGGACAGTGTAGATCCCAGCTCAGACTGCAGCCTAAACGGTTAAAGGCGTTTTCACCATTATTTCAGTTGTATCGCAGGGGCCAATGCACCTAGCCATGCTTTCCTGGAGTTTCTTTCTCAGTATTTCGGACAATATTCTTCTGAGCCACTGGCTGCATTCCCATATGACCATCGTCGAAACAATGGTCAGCGGCGGGAGAGGAATGAAGCCTGTTGCAATGACTATCATCAATCCTTGGAAAGAAATTGTCCGAGCGGGAAAATCGAACTAACGACCCCCTGGTTTCAAGCCCTGCACGCTACCGACTAAGCTACCTGAGCTCGGTGGGAATAAATTTATCCTGTACCAGATGACAAAATTTTGGCCTTGTTCAAATTGAAAACATTTGCAGACGACAAATTTTACAAGCATTTTCTCCTTTTCACCCTCAATTTTCAAAGGCCTTTTCCTTCAGGGTCGATATATCTCGGGATTGTGAGGTAAAGGGTTAAAGCACTGTGACTTAACCTTTTACAAAATGGCAAAATTTTAGACTCATCCTTTTTGATAGTGTTTTCTGATGACAAATAGAAATTGGCTCAAATAATGGAATTTGTCTTTAAACGGGTAGAAAACATTTTCTCAGTCCTTTTTACATCATGTTTTAAGATAAAAAAGCTTTTCTCCTCAGGGTCGTTGGAACACGGGATTGTTTGGTAAAGGATAAAATGAGGGTAACCAGCATTTTCTCTTTCCTACTATGCTTTCTATGCTATCAAAGACAAATTCGATCATTTGAGCCACAGTTACATTGTCGTTTGCAAAAGCTGTGAAAGTAAACAAGTCTAAAATTTTGTCGTCTGATGGACAGTTTAGACTAAAAAGTCGTATGCAGTAGATAATGTATTATTTCATGTTTTTCGGTATTTTATCGGGAAATAAGGGTGGATTATGGATTGATAATTTCACCGTTTCGACCAGTGAATTTACCCATTGATAAACTCACTGGTACTTCGCAAGTCCCAACAAGAAAGGGGTTAGAAGCATGAATTAAATAGAATTTTTGTGGGTTTTTTTTTCGGTGGAAGATCGAAATTTATTTCTTCTCGTGGACATCATACGGTAGTATTTTCAATCATGGCTGCGCCACTCGTGAAAATATTACCGATGATGTTCACTCCATGAAATAACAAATATCCTTTATTTTTTAAAGTTAAGGTCTCCAACAGGTCTCAACTTGATACGTAATAAAATAAAATATCAGTATTACTTTTTTTCCCTGAAACATTTTATTTGTTGAATCAATTTACCTGTTTACACATTCTTTCATTCCCCTTTGAGCGCCGAATTAACAGACATTTTCAGTCTAGAAATAAGACCCAAATAATTGCAATATCAAGGTTGCTGTTGTCTAGAATGTCTCAGCATATCTTGTGCAGTCAGAGCTTGATTTACACTGTCCGCAAAGGCTATTAAAGTTTGTTAAAGGCGCTTGAAAAGTCAAAAAATACTGAAGAAGCGAGACAGATAAAAATCCGATTTTCCTTTGTACCACATAACTGTGCGCTAAAACGTTTTATCCACTGCGAACAATGTAGACTCAAAAGACAAAAGTTTTCCTATTTTGAAAGAGTTTGCAGAGTTAGAAATACATATGGGGCAGATGACGAGTTTTTTTATTGAAAGGGTCCATTGTGAAAAAAGGATACGCTAAAACGTTTTATCCACTGCGAATTTGTAGATTACTCGACATAATTTTAACCTTTTCTACACTGAAAATATTCGCAGCCTTACGAATTAAATAAAGCTCAAATGACGGTATAATTTCTTTGGAAGGGTAGAAAACACCGTGGAAAAATGAGAACAGGCTGTGTACTAGCATTTTCTGCCCAATGGTTCAAAACAAAGCCGTATTCCTGAAGGGTTTGTAAATAATACAAGATTTTTTCCTGGTTTGGTATAGGGTTAACCCTTAGAGTGCCTTTCACAACCATTGTTGCCCTTGCAGCCAGTGTAGATCAAGATCAGACTGCACAAAACGTGCAGTCTAATCTTTTATCTACACTGTCTGCTTTGTTGAATCACTACAGACAAAAAGAAACAACGAAATTGCAATTATCTAGGTCTTATTCTAGATTAAAAATGTCCAGTGGGTTTATTCGGCACTGTAAGTGTTATTAAAACTGGAGAAAAGGGAAACATCTATAAACAGGTACGGATAGTATTTATGAACGACGATCTTACGATATGGTCCATTGCTATGCGCTTTACAACGGAGTTAACGTGAGATGGTTTATTTGATAGCATTTTAAACCGAAAAAAAGGACGGACTTATAAACATGAGGTAATTATTCCAATAACTTTATTTATATCTCAGCCTTCACAGTGTTAGACAGAACTGTGGTTGATTTTTTTTGTAGACAATTAAGATTGCGGTATTTTAAACCGAAAAAGAAAGACGGAGTTATAAACATGAGGTTGTTTTTGTACATAATTATTTTAATCTTATCTTAAAATAAGAGAGGTGGGAATAATTTGAGTTGAATATTATTTTGGCAGACAAGGTAGATTAAAATCATTCTTTCTTTTGCTAAATGTGGAGTTTCACATCAGTGTGGTAGTACAGATAACTGTCCCCGAAGGCGATTTCTAGTTTTGATTGGTGCGGTGCACAGTAAATGTCCAAATAAGAAGAGAAGCACCGTAAACGTCTTATCATTGAGACTAATCAGTGTGGGAAAACCATGACTTGGAAAGAAAATTGTAAGAAGTACTGGATAAAGAAACTAGAGGGAAGCATGGATACATGCACTCGCCGCCATAACTAAGATATTCTTCCCATGCCACTGACTGCTTTACCACAAAAAACATCGTCGAAATAATGGTCGTTGGTGATAGAGGAATGAATCTTGCCGCTGCAATGACTGTCATCAGTCCACGGAAAGAAGTTGGCCGAGCTGGGAATTCGAACCAGCGAGACCCTGGGTTTCAGGTCCTGTACACTACCGATTTAGCTACCGAACTAGGCTGATTAATTGAGCCACAGTCTGTGATCCATGATATCGAGCATGTCATCACATAATTATGGATCCATAAAACCCATTTTATAAAAAAAAAAAAAAAAAAAATCGACTGAATCATCATGTACACTGGTCCTTTGACATGCAGAAAACTTACCAAAAGCAAAAAGTATCGGCCCAGGTCAGCCTACGCTGACTGCGCAGGCTGACCTGGGCAGATACTTTTGGCAGATGCATTAAACCCCTTTTTCACAGAGTATGGCTCATATATATTTGAGCCATGCTCTATAAAAAGGAGGCTTAATGCATCTGCGAAAAGTATCGACTCAGGTCAGCCTGCGCAGTCCGCGCAGGCTGACCTGAACCGAAACTTTTCGCTAATGATCAACTTCCTACCTGCCGAAGGACCATTCTACTTCATAATTCAGTTGGTTGTTTGAAAAAAGTGGCTATTGTGGATCCACAGTTACATGTATGTGATTGCTTGCTTGGTGTCATGCATCACGGAGATGCATTAAGCCCCCTTTTCACATAGCGTGGCTCATTTATATCTATCTTGAAGAGCAAACCACTCATAGTGAAACTGTTAGTGTGGGATATTATATTCGTTATACTCCTACGTGTATTCTAAAAAGCTAATTCAAATGGAGTTACAACCATAAAGATGATTATATACAATATACTGTCATTTTGTTTATATTTAGATTTTTTTAACCTCTCAGCGCCTTAGGCGGGAACAAAAGGTGGGGGGGGGGGGGTGATTTAGCGGACGGCACAAGTCAAGATCAGACCTCATAGAACGTGCAAAACGACAAAATTTTAGACTTGTCCGTATTGAAAGCAATTGCAGACGACAAAGAAAATGTGGCTGAAATGGTGGGGTTTTTTTTTCTTACAAAGGGTTAGAAAACATGAGAGAAAGGAAAAGTGCTGGTTACCAGCATTTCGTCTTTTATCCACAGTGTTTGCTTAGACTCTTACCCAAGGGTCCTAAGATACTGAATTGTTCGGTATTTAGAGCGCTCGCGGAATTTTTCATAATCACGTATCCTTGACATTTTTCGACAATTTCTTAACCTTTTACGTCAAGTTATGCTAATTTGACAGTGAACAAATATAATACCTGAATATACGAACACCGCTTTTTTTTTTCATGTACGAGTACAATACGTTTCTTCTTGCGAAAAAGAACTGTCAATAGATAACATTCCAAATTAATCCTTGTCAACAGTCCTGAGTTTAAAACAACCATAAAGAAGAAGACTTTTGAAAACATTTTTGGAAAAGGAGAAAATGCTGGTAACCAGCATTTTTTCCCACATTTTTTTCCATCCTTTCAAATCAAATCCTCAAAATTTGAAGCACATTTAATATGTCGTCTGCAAATGCTTTCAGTTTCGGCAAGTCATCTGTTAACCCTTTCCCAAACAAGCCCTGGTTTTCACGTGTCTGCAGTACAAGTCTTTTGAAAACACTGTGGGAAAAGGAGAAATTGCTCATAACGAGCAATTTCTCCTTTTCCCACAGTGTTTTCTACCCTTTTTGATAACTTTCTGCCATTTTCATCAAATTCAAAATTGTCGTCTGCAAACTCTTTGAATTTGGACCAGTCCAAAATTTGTCGTTTGGGAAAGGGTTAAAGACTTAAGGATAGGATTTGGGGCAAAGTTATGCATAACCACCTTGTATTACACAAGTAATCAGTAATCTTCCAATAATCTCATTCGTTCAATAAATTCAATGTCAAGTACAGCAGAATGACTGGTAGGGAAGGATAATGCAAGTATAATTCACCAATGATAATTTGTCCCTTGTTTTTACGAAATTTTAGACCGTGCTCTGGCTAAAGGGGTTTAATGCATCTTCGCAATGCTCTATACATGTAATATGTATACCAAGCAAGTCATCACTTTGTTATGGACCCATAAAATCTATTTTGTCTGACAATAGACTGAATCATGTTATAAAATGGTCCTTTAGCATACAAAAAAATTGACAAATAACAAAAAGTTTTGACCCAGGTCAGCCTGTGCGGATTGCGCTGTTGATACTCTTTGCAAATGCATTAAACCCCTGTTTACAGAACATGGCTCAGTAATTCGATGTCTGGCACAGCAGGATGATTGGTAGGAAAGGGTAGTACTACTATACTTCACAGACGATATGGCGTGCAACACACGAAAAGGGGCCTTCGGACATATGCGTAAAAGTGTGTCGTCCCAGATCATCCTGTGTAGTCTGTGACTAATCCAAGACGACACTTCCCGTTTTTGTGCGATTTTCTGCTTCACGAAAGTCTACTGTATGAAAAAATCTTATATAGTCGTAAAGTGTTGTCTCGGATTAGCCTGCGCGGACTGCGAGGCTAATCCGAGACAACACTTTACGCAAATGTCCGAAGGCCCCTTTTCGTATGTTGCACGCCATATTTTGAACAGGAAAGGGTAATTGCATAGTTTTGTATCTCGATAAAATAAAAAAGATAATAAAAACCCAAATTATGATTCAACGCTGATACTGTGTCACTTGAAATACATATATGATTATATAGTAAACTGTTTATGATCCGTCAACGAATTCGGCGCCAGGCACAGAAGACTGAGGTAGGACAGGGTAGTACATTGTTTTGTACCTCGATTAAAAAAAAAACATAATAAATCCAGGTTATAATTCAACGACGATATTGTGTCACTTGTATTATCCGGAGCAAAAGCACAAAATCGGTATTATAGAATTTGGAATATTTGTATATGAATATTTCGGAACGTAATTTATGGTTAATAGGATTTATCTAATTGGTGTTCTATACCCGCTGCACTTAAAATCTGAATGATTAATACCATATGGCAGGGCCCGTATCTATCATTTATTTTAATAACACTCTTAGGCTTATTCTCAAGAGTTCTCTATATTTCAGAATAACGCGATTTCTAATTGGCTGAACCAGTTGGTTTCAATCAGGAATTGTTTTTCTTTCAAAGTCTAGAATAAGAAAGCAGTTTAAAATCGTTGGTGAATATAGTGACATAATATCGACGTTAACTACTTATAATTGGTGTGGCTTTGAGGGTTGTGGTTTTTTTTTTTCACCCGTAACCCATAGGCCAAACAAACTCGTGGTTTGTGTCCATTGGGAAGAGTTTCGAAACATTGTTGGCAAAGGGGAAAATGCTGGTAACTAGAATTTTCTCCCATTCCCACATGGTTTTCCATCCTTTCAAAGACAAATCCAAAAATTTGAGCCTTATTTCATGTTGTCGTCTGCAATCGCAATATCAACAAATCGAATATTACGTGTATACCGTCTGGTAAAGAGTTAAACAAATGAAGTGTACGTAATTCAGTCGGTATAAAAGAACGAGGAAATTGCAATTAAAAAGTTGTTTTGGCCAGAATTTCTCACCAAATATCGGACAGTATAGATTAGATCAAAGACCAGACTGCACGTTAAATATAGTCTGATCTTGATCTACACTATCCAAGGAAAAAAATAACATATTTCCTCCTACCATACTAAAGGGTTGAAATTCGAGAATCTTTATTTGTACGCTGTATTTCATCTCTCAGGTAGAGAACGCTTTATATGAGATGGTGGGGTTTTTTTATGCTTATTCCTTTACAAAGAAAAATAAAAAAAAAACACGACTCTTATATTCCCTTTGTAGTAAATAACTTTTTTTTAAATACAGATGTTGGAAAAGCAAAAAATGCTTGTTATCAGGAAATTGTTTCTTTTTGTCTACACTTTTTCGTCCTTTTCAACTCTTATTGTTTTTATATGTTTCGTCAGGGGTCATGATTTCAGCAGGTCTAGAGATAGCCTGTATAGTGAAGCGTTAACTCTTTACCAGACGACAAAACTTTAAACTTGTCCATATTGAAAGTATTTGCATTATGACAAATTAAATCCGGCTCAATCACTTATATAAGTCTGAAAGTTTAGGAAACGTCGTTTGAAAAGGAAAAAATCGTAGTTGTCACTCAAGTTCTTCTTCAGGGGTCGTAAACATTCGGGATTGTTTATTAAAGGGTCAAGGCAGGTAACTCTAAACCACCTGGGTTCTGACCTTAGATATCTTCTTTCTTTCATTTCGCGTGGTGTCGTGTTGGTGAAATTTCGGATATCTTGTAGCGGTTCAGAATGGGAAAAACTGTTAAAAATTACACAAAGTGTATGGAGCTTTAGACATAAGGTTTGCAGTATACGTTTTTATTTTTCATAATATTTTACAAAATAGCGGACAGTGTAATTATCATGGCACGTTCTCTGCAGTCTGATCTTAATCTATACACATGCTTAGTACAGATAACTGTCCGCAAAGGCGATGTGGGTTTTTGACTGGTACAGTGCACAATAAATGTCTAACTAGGAAAAGAAGCAGCGTAAACCTCTCATTATTGAGACTATGTAAACGTATGCTGGGCGCAAAATGCAGTCTGGTCTTGATCTGCATTGTCTAAAATCATGATTGAATAAATGAAACGCAAATTTCTACTCAATACTAAAAGCCCAAACATTGCGGTTTCAAAGTTGATTTCGCTGGAAAAAAAATACCGTATCGGACAGTGTAGATCAAAGATCAGACTGCACGTTCTGTGCAGTCTGATCTTGATCTACACTGTCCGCAAAAGGTCAGTGGATCGCGATTAGCAGCTTAAGGGTTAAGTTGTGCTTGTCTCCTTTTAAGTGTTAACACTGATTTTTGGTCGCGGGAAAAAGGTGACAGGAAGAGGGGAAAAGAGGGAGTGGGAATACAGATAAAATTCAAATAAATTTTCATCTTTATCGCATTTAGGGGCGTAGCTGCCTGCACGCAAAATTGCAGCTTAGCTACGTCCCTGACATTCCTAGCTTCGTTCTTGTTCTCTAGTGTTTCTTTTTTTTGTAATTCGCGAATCTTACGCAGGAAATGCAATCGTTGAAACGCAGTAATTATATACAAATGTTTTTACCCTTTAACAAACAATCCCAAGGTTTAAGGGAGAAAGCCCCTGAAAACATTGTAAGAAAGGGAGAAAGTGCTGGTATCCAGCATTTTCTCCTTTTCCACAATGTTTTCTACCACTTGAACCACAATTTATTTGTAGTTTCAGTTTAGACAAATTTGTCTTCTGTGATATAGTTAAACGGCAGGTAAGAAAGATACACATGTATGATTTTTTAACCCCGCTATGAACTACGTATATCTACATGCAATTTACATATTTCCGCTGGTCTGAATACGATTTACAAGTATTTTATTACTGAAGCCGAGCCCTTAGCGCAGTCAGAAGCGTACAGGACTTAAAACCAGGGGGTCGATGGCTCGAATCCCCAGCTCGAAGAATTTCTTTCCGAGGATTGATCAATGATAGCCACTGCGACAGGATCCATGCTTCCGCACCGCTGATCATTGTCTCGACAATGGCCATGCGGAAAAGCAACAAGTGGCTTGGGAAGAATGTTGTGCGATGTAACCAGCATTTTCTCCTTTTCCCACAATGTTTTCTACCTTTCCCAATACAAATTTCAAATTTTCAGTCACATTTATTATGTCGTCTGCAGATGCTTTCAGTTTGGACCAGTCTAAAATTTTGTCGTCTGGTAAAGAGTTAAATACATGTCTAGTATCATTAGTCATGATGATGAGACTAAGAATAAAAGTTATTACCAAACTTTACAGCAACATTGCTGCCATTATCCTGAAGGGTTAACCCTTTAACACAGAACCCCGTGTGTGAATGACCATGGGAAAAATACCTTTTGAAAAGATTGTGGGAAAAGGGGAAAATGCTGGTAACCAGCATTTTCTCCTTTTCCCACAATCTTTTCTATCCTTTCAAGGTTAAAGCCAGTCATTCCACTCAACACTGCATTTGTCTTCTGCAAGTGGTTTGAATTTAGACACGTGTAAAATTTTGTCGTTTGGTAAAGGATTGATGTGGGCTGATGCGGACTGCGATCTTGATGTGATGGTATCTAGCTGTGTGAAATTGACCAAAAAGTTGATGATATTGAGTGTATAACTTCACCTCTATTTGACCTATATAACTTCATTCGTCATACTTGGTGGACGGATAGAATGCTTTGCTAAAAGAGGAATTCAAGCCGAACTTTGTAAACACTGTTATTGTTGTTGTTGGGAACGAAGCTTTTTACTTTATATGAATATAGAGCAATATTTGAATATCCCCCATTGCAGAAAGAGTTACTTTTAGGCAGAACTAACCCCTATTTTGCCTAAATTATCTTGGGTGGGTCTTTTCAGAATCCTTAATGCCATCTTGATCTGTCAAATGAACATTGTTGCTACCAGTGTGGCTTAATGTCTCTTTTCGACCTTTGGCTGATTGATTTTTAGCTCCACTGGCCGAAGGCCAGCGGGCTTATGTCATGGCCAGGTGTCCGTCGTGCGTCCGTCCGTCCGTCCGTCCGGTCGTCCGTCCGTCCGTCCGTCCGTGCGTTAACTTTTATTTCAAACATCTTCTTCTCTGAAACTACCCATCCGATTTTCACGAAACTTCACAGAAATGATCCTGACATGGTCCTCTTCAGAATTTCTTGAAAGAATTTGATTCCTTCAAAAACTCTGGTTGCCATGGCAACAAAACTGAAAAATATTGGAAATCTTTAAAAATCTTCTTGTCTGAAACCATAAGGCATAGGGCTACCAAATTTGGCATGTAGCTTTATGTAGTAGACCTCTATCAAGTTTCTTCAAATTATAGCCCTGGGGTCAAAATTGGCTCTGCCCCAGGGGTCACAAGTTTTACATAGGCTTATATAGAGAAAACTTTAAAAATCTTCTTGTCTGAAAGCATAAGGCATAGGGCTACCAAATTTGGCATGTAGCTTTATGTAGTAGACCTCTATCATGTTTCTTGAAATTATAGCCCTGGGGTCAAAATTGGCTCTTCCCCAGGGGTCACAAGTTTTACAAAGGCTTATATAGAGAAAACTTTAAAAATCTTCTTGTCTGAAAGCATAAGGCATAGGGCTACCAAATTTGGCATGTAGCTTTATGTAGTAGACCTCTATCATGTTTCTTGAAATTATAGCCCTGGGGTCAAAATTGGCTCTTCCCCAGGGGTCACAAGTTTTATACATAGGCTTATATAGAGAAAACTTTAAATATCTTCTTGTCTGAAACCATAAGGCCTAGAGCTACCAAATTTGGCATTTAGCTTGATCTAGTTGGAGTCTACCAAAAGTGTCCAAAGTATAGTCCTGGGGTCAATTTGGCCTCATACTTGGAGGGGGGGGGGGTTCACAAGATTTACATAGGCTTACATAGGGAAAACTTTTAAATCTTGGTGTACATAGCCATAAGGCTTAGGCTACCAAATTTTGCATATAATTATAGCATTATTTAGTGGACAGTTACAAAGAGGGCCCAAGTTACAGCTCTAGGATCAAGTTTGGCCCTGCACCAGGGATCACAAGTTTTACATGGGTTTATGGAGTGAAAAGTTCAGAAACCATCTTGTTACCAGCCATAAGGCCAAGAACTCCCACATTTGGCATGTTATTCTTCTAATACAATATTCCCCATTTAGTCAGACTGTAGCCATGAGGTCAAAGTTTTATAAGGGCTTATATAGTGAAGACTTTTCTTCGTGGTTTATATTTATAAGCCAGTGGAGCGATACAGGGCCATCATGGCCCTCTTGTTATTTATGTATCGTTGCCCGCCCTGTCCTTTTGAAAGATCAAAAGGGACAGGGGTAAAATTTTCTCCGATTTCGTTGCACAACTTGCGTATATGTAGGATCTGGCATGAGTTGGTGTTTGAGATAAATTTTTATTAAACGAGTCTACAAAAAAGTGTTATCAAGCGAGCCTTTGGCGAGCTAAATATTTTGTGGACGAGTTTAATAAATTTTTACCTCAGAAGCCAACGAATGTCAGATTCTTTTTATCACATAAGTGTATAACAAGAATTATAGTCCATGATGTGTTAAAACATAGACATACGTGTACAGTGGTAATGAAATTTACATGAAGCCTATTCGCCTCTTTGAAAGTACATTATGAACGAAAAATAGTTCCAAAGAAACTTGCATATAATGATTTGTTTTGAATCTAAAAGCGATTAAATGCGCAACTTTATCATGATTACCAATTTTGATCGTTAATTTCACACAGGAATATAGGTCAGCAATGTCTTAGAAATGCGGAGTATAATTACAGAGAGTTGACCACATACGGCACTATCTTGTCTCAAACGTGTATGAGACAAGAAAATTCATAATGGCTAAATCACATTGAAAACAAGGGGAGTCATGTGATAAAACTGTATACGATATAGAGGCGATGTGCCAATGTGTTATTTTAAGTAACATTGCTCGATTATCGACCAATGAAAGTTTCGGTGTTACGTGAATAGAAAAATTGAGCATCAAAGGCCTGTGGTCTGTTATAGAAATAACGCTTTCTCCCCCACCTCCCCTCCACCCGCAGCCCCCCGTATCATATTCGCCTTCTTTAACATTACAACATAAATTATCCTATGTAGCTGTCACGCTTGATTTAACTTTTCTGTGCCTGTACCGATCAAAGCAGACACAGCTGTTAAAATAGACAGTTTCCCTGCTCAATGAATAAGCTTTTCCCATAGACCAAGATCAGACTGCACGCTCCGTTCTAGATTGCTCGCTAAGCCTTATTGAGTGGCGTTTAGTAGCCTATAGGTTAACTGTGACCGCTAAGTACAGTTGAACCTGTCGTTGTGGCCACCTGTATTAACTCTCTACTAAACAATGCCGTCTTTTAACGATCCTTTTCGAGACAAATCCCTTCATTTTAGCCACGTTTAGATTGTCGTCTGCAAGATGCTTTTACGATGGACGAGTCTAAATGTCGTGAGGGGAAGAATTAACCCTTTACCAGACGACAAAATTTTAGCCTTGTCCAAATTGAAAGCATTTGCAGACGACAGTTTCAATGTGGCTGAAATGGTGCAATGTTTCTTTGATAGGGTAGAAAACATTGTGGGAAAAGGAGAAAATGCTGGTTACCAGCATTTTCTCCTTTTCCCACAATGTTTTCAAAAGGCTTCTTTCCCAGGGGCGTCAAAAGGCGGCATTGTGTGGTAACGGGTTAAGCAAGACCTGTATTAGAATGCATATAATAGTTATCTACCAGAAGAGGCAGATGGACGATTCTAGTTTGAGGGAAGAACTAATATATTGCACATTGCAAAATCAATGTTATTTTGGTTAGGAATATTTCACAAAATATCAGACAGTGTAGATCGAGATCAGACTGCACATTCTGTGCAGTCTGGTCTTGATTTGCAATGTCGCAAAGAGACCTGATTGCTTCCCTCGCCATACAGAAATTGTTACGACAGTGGCGATACACTTGGTTTAAGATTTATACTGCCCTGTATTATATCTATATTGATCGTTACACGCAGCTGTTGAAATGCAATAGATAGATCTACGAATGAATGCGTTCCCAATAGATTAGCTTTCTTCATAGAACTCTTCCAAGCCAAAGGATTTACTTGTGAGAAGAAATTGTGCCAAGAAAAAAAATAAACGAAAGGAACTTTGGAGGATTTTATGTTACATGAAACTACGCGACGTAGGTTGAGGTAGGACCATTGGTTGAAATTATAATAATTAAAAAAAAATAACGAGCGCAATCAGTATTTATAAATAGGATGTGTCTCAAATGATGGAACTTCCCTAGAAAACATTGTTGGAGAAGGAGAACATTCTGGATATCATTTTACCTTTTTTCCACAATGTTTTCAAAAGCATTTTCCTCGTGGTCACAAAAGCACGTGAATATCTGGTAAAATATAGATCTAGTTAAATTTATTTCTTACGCAGTATGGAAAAAACATTGTGGTAGACGCAGAAAATTTGGGTTGCCAGGATTGTTTCTCATTTGTCAACTGAATTTTCAGCATACTTCTTCTCCAGTGTCGTAAAAAACTTTTTGTAAAGGGTCAGATATTTGGTAAAGGATAAAATATTTATTTAGCAAGGTTGTTGATGAAGGAATGATCATGGCATTACGTATTTCAATTCACAGAACAAAAGGGTAAATGTTGGCGCTCTGTTTGACGTTTTGTAATCGTACACTCCTGGTTCGATTCCCCTCGGCTGGCGTCCCGGGTCGACGGTTGTGGCTATTAGCTGTGGCCGTGATATGACTGCAATACTGTTGGAATCGGCATAAAATCCTCTCAAATTATTACGTGCAGTTGATGTTCAAAGGGGGCCGTAATTAATTTTCGCATTCTTGGTTGTCTTCGCACTACGTCATGTGTACAGCCAGAGATTTTTACGTGCATCCCTACAGTGAATGGCTAGATCCTTTAACTCTTTTACCAAACGACAGAATTTTAGAATTTTCCAAATTGAATGCATTAGCATACGACAAAATAAATTACATAAAAAGGGTAGTTGCTTTTTCGTAGAGCAGAAAACATTGTGGGTAATGACGAAAATGCTGGTTACCAGCATTTTCTTCTTTTCCCACAATGTTTTCAGAAGCTGTTTCCTCAGGGTCGTTGAAACTCGTGATAGTGACGTAGCGTGTAAAAATTTTTTTTGGAGTAAAAACGAAAAGTTGTGCAATACTTTGAATTTTTTTGATTAATTTTCTTTTTTGAATGCACATTAGTGCTATGATGAACTGCTGCTCCATTATTTTGTTAGAGAAATTTTCATTTACAATGACTCGTGTGGAGACCCTATGATAAATACATGTAAAGTCATTCCTTATTTAATTGTACTTAACATTTGTGCGCACAATTAATGAAGTTTCGAGTGTTCTCTTCCGACAATCCGTATTCTAAGAGGTCGATTTAATGTAGGGGTTTTTTGTATGTATTTGTGTGTGAGAGTGTTTTCCACAGTATTTCTACTATGTTACATGATTGATTGATTCATTATATGGTGTTTAACGCCGTTTTTAACATTATTTCAGTTATATCGCGGCAGCAAATACACCTATTCATCCTTAGCTTGAGCTTTGTGTTTATCAGTACTTTCTGTCCAAGCTACTGGCTGACACAGCCGCATGACCGTCGTCACAACAATGATCAGCGGTGAGAAAGGAATGGATCTTGTCGCAGTTACTAACATAAGTCCTCGGTAAGAAATTGGCCGAGCTTAGGGCTCAGACCAGCGACTCTCTGGTTTCAACCCCTGTGCGTTACCGACTGAGCAACCGGCTCGGCCCAGTTATATTACAGCGGCACAGGCACTTGGTTTTAACAAACTTCATCTTCTACATTACCTTGTGTATTACCGGTAATGGACAACGACTAGCACACATATATGCGCTCTATAAGCTGCTTTAAATGTACTTCGGACCAAGTAACTGACTGCTCCGTCCCACTGAAAGGGGTCCTTGTAGATTTTTTTTGCTGCGAACTATTTTTTTTTTTTAAACACTTATAAGTATTACAAAAATTACTTTCCCTGCAAACGTAAAGAAACTGGACGGTTACATGCAGTGAAAAGATGCACAGCTGGCGTTCAAATAACGAAGTTGCTTTGCTATCTGTAACTCTATCTAATTTTATGAGATCAACTATGACGTCATCATACTTAAAATAATAAGTTATTTGATTACAATCTCACATAATTGATCATTTGACATTCCCGCAAACCTTTGCAAAACCTTGGCTCGATAACTAAAACATGTGGGGGCGAAGTAGGCCATTAACCCTTTCCCAAACAAGCCCTGGTTTTCACGTGTCTGCAGAACAAGTCTTTAGAAAACACTGTGGGAAAAGGAGAAATTGCTCGTAACGAGCAATTTCTCCTTTTCCCACAGTGTTTTCTACCCTTTTTGAGACCTTTCTGCCATTTTCATCAAATTTAAAATTGTCGTCTGCAAACTCTTTCAATTTGGACCAGTCCAAAATTTGTTGTTTGGGAAAGGGTTAAGGAAATACCACTAAAAATATTGTTTTCTAATATTTATCTTACTTCTCCGTTAGAAGTTTGCCCGCTATCACCTTACTTTATTCAGTGCTGAATCATTTTTTTAAGCTTGGTGAGAATATAAAAATCTAAACAGTCGAGCCCCACTTAAAATATGGTATAGATCTCTGTTTTAAATTTCTAATCAGGAGAAAAAGGAGAGCTGAGTTATTTGTGTAAACATGGAGAGCATCTGTTGATTATAAATAAAAGGCGGATAAAATGTTTATTAGTCCATGATGTTTATAAATTATTCGCATTGGTAAACATCCGGAATTGTGGTAATCCTTTATCACACAATCCCGAGTTTTAACGTCCATGAGGCAGAAGTCTTTTGAAATCATTGTAAGAAAAGGAGAAATGCTGGAAACTCCTTTTCCCACAATGTTTTCTAATCCCTCTAGGAAAATCCCATCCTTTGAGCCACATTTAAATTGTCATCCGCAAATGCTTTCAATATGGACCAGTCTAAAATTTTCTTATTTGGTGAAGAGTTGATGTCCGAATCCTAAGGGGTTTATGATATTTCTTCCCGTTTTAAGAATCGAATGGCCAGCTCTTAGCTGCCGAGCCCGGTAGTACAGCCGGTACAGAAAGCCAGAGGGTCACCAGTCTAAATCATGGCCCCCAGCTCTACTTATTTCTTTCCAAGGTTTAGTTAAAATCATTGCGACCGTATTCGTTCCTCCCTCCTGGCAGATCACTGTTTCAACCATGATTATGTGGGAAAGCATCCGGTTGCTTTGGAAGACTTCTGGAAAGCATGGATGGGTGCACTTCCCGCCGCGATACAACTGAAATAATGATGAAAACGGCGTTAAACATTATACAAACAAAACAAACAAACGAATAACCCTTAACTCTTTGCAACTCTCAGTGGATGAAATTAAAGACTTGTTCAAATAGAGAGTATTTGTACATGTTGAAAGGAGTACGACTTAAATGCTGATAGTGGACTTTCAAAGAATAACCAGCATTTTCTCTTATCTCCTCGCCGTTTTCAAAAAGCTGTTTCCTTTCGGGACTGTGTTGTGAAGGGTTAAATTTAAATAAAATGAACAGACATTTTCACTTAGCTGTAAATCCACGATAATAATGCATTATGAAGGTTGTTTTCCTCTGGAATACTTTAAAAGATACTGGACAGTATAGATCCAAGATCAGACCACACGTTCTGCGCAGACTGATCTTGATCTATACTATCCTCAAAAGCTGGCGAAAGCATAAATTGCTATTTTCACGTGTATTCACATAATTATTTTCCGTAGGCTTCTTCGCCAGGGTCCCATACGACGAAACTGTTCAGTCGTCCCAAATCAACGTAGTTACAGACGACAAAATAACTATGGCGCAAATCACGGACTTTGTCTTTGGACGGCTATAGAAAGCGTTCTTTGAAAATGAAAAAAAAAAAATGTTGATTACCAGCAATTTCTCCCTTTGCTACAATGTTTTGGAAAGCCTTCCCCTCATGGTCGTTAAAACACGGGATTGTGAAGGATAAAAACTGGTAATCTCGTTTAGTGAAGAGAGAGAGGAAACGGATGGAAAGTTCAACAGTTTTCTGGTTAGCGTTATCAGTTAAGTTCTGAATGATACATGACTGTTACAGGTCTACTTTACAAACATAAACTCTAGTATACTGATCGTACTATGGTGTGATTTTGAGGACAATGTAGATTAATATCAGACTGCACAGAACTTGCAGTCTGATCTTAGATCTTCAATGTCCAATTTTTGATAGATTTAAGTTGTGCATCATCTACTAAAACAATTTTGTCTTTGATAATAATGCTTAGATACTTTCGTTGCCTCAAGCAAACTGTGCAACAATTTGAAATTTTGTGACGCATTCGACTCTATTTATTTAGCTGCCTTATTTGAGATAAAGAAGTGATGAAAAAGATCGTTATCAGTTGTCATGGTGACTCCATTTCTCGCGCTTTCGAGACAGACTATCAGTTGGCTTTACAGTCATCATTATTCTTGCCGTTTTTCCTGTTTAAATGATATGTGCAGTTTTCCTATGCGTGAAATAAGCAATTGTACATGGGCATAACAATCGCAATTTTCATGTACATGACAACAACAATATTCCTTGTTGATGACATTGGTAGTTTTCCATGTGTATCACATCTGCATTTTGACATGTATATGGCAGTTGTATTTTTGCATATCTATGCCATTGATTATATCCCATGTTTATGATATCTGCATTTTTCCATGTGTTTGACATTTGCATTTTTTCATATCTATAGTCATGTTTATTACCTCGGCAATTTTCCATGTGTATGATATCGGCTTTTTTCCAGGTGTATAATATCTGACTATCTCCATATGTCTAACACTGGCATTTTTCCTTATGCATGATACTGACATTTTTCCATGTGCTTAACCCTGGCATTTTCAATGTGTGTAACATCTGAATATTTCCATGTGTTTGATATGGCAATTTTCTATGACCATGGCATATGTATGTTTCTGTCTTTGACTTCGGCAATTTATATGCGCATGATATAGGCATTTCTCTATTTCCATTGCTTTGACTTTCGGGATGTTTTCCTGAGTGAATGCAAATTATATTTTTATCTATAAATGATATAGGCTTTAAGCCACGTGAATGACATATTGGTATTTTCTATGTGAATGTCATGGATACCTTTTTTTTTCCGTCAATGCCATTGGTATTTTTGTGCGTAAATGCGGCACTAACGCTTTTCATATGAATGCCATTGGCATTTTTCTGTGTGCATGTAAATTACATAGTGTTTCTTGTTCTTTCCTTCTGTCCCTCCCATGATAATGACTTAGAATTTTTTCGATGTACAATGTCATATTGGACTTTTTCCATATCAGGTGACCTCGGTATCTTTCCTTGTTAATATCATTCGAGTTTTTTTTTTTATTGGCACTTTAACAAGTAGATGACGAGGACATTTTCTACATGAAAATCTTTCATCTTTTCCCTATAAATGAGTGATATGTGGGTATTTTTCTGTGTGAACGATATAATATTTTTGCATTTTCCTTTTGTGTGACCGTCGATTTTTTTTTATTTAAATTTTGTAGACTTTTTTCCTTGTGAATGACAATGGCATTCTATATTAATGACAATGACACTTTCCACATGAACGGCAATGGCATTTCTTTGTGAATTACATTTATATTTAAAAGACATAATTGGCCCTTTTCGGTGTATCAGTTTAAAGATGGGTTTTGACCCACTTTTGAATCAATGAAATCTTGACGCTAGTGCTCTAATAGAAATTCACTTTGTGTTAATCTTTGCCAAACGATCTTGAATTTTAACGACTCTGAGAGATGGCATTTGAAAACATTTGAGAAATGGTAAAAATGCTGGTAACCAACATTTTCTCCTTTTCCCACAATGTTAAAACCCTTTAAACGACAAAATTCAAGTTTTGATACACATCTAATTTATCGTATACAAATGCTTCCAATTTGGACAACAATAAAATTTTGTCGTTTGTATAGGAGATAAAGCTTGACGTTCTACTAGATCATGGCCAAGCATACGCATGTACGAAAATCCTTAACATCGAAATCGCAAAACCGATTTTTAAAGTTCAAGAATGCCTAAATTCATTTTCTTCCCGTTGGAAGGGGAGTAGACCCCTTCCACATTTGTATAAGTTAAAAAAGAAGTTCGAAGCTTCGCCTCTGGCGGCAATGACTTGTGATTCCGTAGGAAATAGCAGTTACACCAATCGTTTAAATAGAAGAAAGCACAAACGCATGATCAGGGTCCGTATTTTCCAACCATTCTTAAGAATGTTCTTTGTCTTGTTCTTCAGAATTTTCTACATTTGAAAGTAACACAACTCCTGATTGGCTTAACCATTCGGTTTAGCCAATCAGGAGTTATGTTACTTTCAAATGTAGAAAATCTTGGAGAATAAGACTAAGAATATTCTTAAGAATGGTTGGTGAATACGGACCCAGAATAGTTATCATTTTGTCTTCTTAGTTACATGTACATGTATAATCTTCTTCCTTTCGAATTAATTTAAAGGGTACCTCTGTGAGAGCATTCTAATCAACACGAGAGGAGAAACAGGAGGAATGCGCTCGTAGTTTAATTGAAACTCGACTCACTGATGATATCTACATCAAGTTATACTACTTGAAGTGTCACGATCATCTTCGGTTATTTCATAACTGTGACCAAAAAGGTGAAGTATCATTCTTATGATCGAGACTTGAGAGGGGAGGGCGGCAAGGGGGTAACCCCAACATCCCCATCCCACCCGGTTTGTTTTGACGGTGAAGTGGGAAACTATCAAAATACATCCGGCTTGTATGACGTTAGTTATTAATACTAGAAATGTAGAGAGATGATTATGTGACAGTTTTTCGGCCAAGCTGAATGTGCTGGCTTTTGACCAACTTTTTTTTTACTCATAACAAATGAATAAATACAAATTTGTGATTGGTAAAAAATGTAGGCATGTTTATCATAAGGGCCCTTGCCTATATGCTGGCAAATTTACACCGTCTAGCTCTTGTTTTTTTTAAAAGATATTTCTTGTTTCTTTTGCAAAGTGTTTAAATTTAAGCCGCCCGACATCATAACCCTTAAGTAACTAAGCACGAAGCAGAGCTTTTAAATTGTGAAGAATGCAGATCAAGATCAGACTGTGCACAGAACGTGCAGTCTGGTCTTGATCTACAATTTCCTGTACGTCGTCATTTTTCTGTACGAAGAAAACTTTAACGTGGCAAAATTTAGGGTTGTTTCCTAGTCTGGAAATTTTCACAGTTTATCATTAAAGGTTTACAAATTACTATAATGTAAAAAAAATGGGTCAGCTGACGTCTTATTTATGCCTTGTCCACTCTTAACTTGTTTCGGGAAACTTTCACAGTGTTATGAGGCAGTCTGGATCAAGATCAGACTGCATATAACGTTAATTCTGAATATTTATTATTACATTTTTACGATCTCCTGTGAGATATTCAAGTTAAAATATAGCATTAAGCTCTCGATAACAGGTTCTTTTAACATGTCATAATGATTTTTTTTTTTTTTTTTTTCTTTTCGTCACAATATTATCTATCCGTCGAAAGACAAATTCCTTCGTTTAAGCAACATGTACTATGTCGTCTGCAAATGCTATCAATTTGAACATATCTAAAATTCTGTCCGGTAATCTGTTCGTTTCAATTTTTCCTTTCACTGAAATATTAACAAAGATAAAATGTTTCAAGGAAATGAGTTAAACTCGGACTATCATCCCCTGTGAGACTGAGTCTTGTAACTTATCAAAATAATTTTCTCCTCTTTGTCACAATATTTTCTACCCATCCTAAGAAAGAATCCCACAGTTTAAGCCATATCGTCTGCACTTGCTTTCAGAATGGACAAGTGTTAAATTCTGTCGTGTGGTTAAGAGGAAATTACAAAAGTTCTATCATCGAAAGATAACGTTAACTCCCAATAGGCAAGCGACCAAATTTTAGACTTGTTCGAATTGAATGAATTTGCAAACGACAAATCACGTGTACTCCAGGTGTTGTGATTTGTCTTTGCATGGACGGAAAACAGTATGGAAAAAGGAGAAAATGCAGAAAAGCTGTTTACCAGCATTTTCTCCTTTTCCCACAATGTTTTCACAAGCCTTGTTCCTATTGGTCGTTAACAGGTGGGATTGTGTGGTAAAGGGTCTAGGAAATAGGTCGATGTTGACTGACATCTAATGTATGTCTTGCTCCTTTTAATAAACGACTCTGGGGAAGAAGGCCTTTAAAAACATTGTGGGATAAGGAGAGAATGCTGGTAACCAGCATTTTCTCCTTTTCCCACAATGTTTCCTACCCTTTCACGTACAAAGTTCATTTTCAGATCCAACTATCAACTTTCAACATGCACCAGTCTAAAATTTTGCCGTCTAGTATAGCGCCAGTCATCCTTTGGTTTATCAGAGGCCCATACAGATACGCGGACTGGACTTCTTTAATACCTTGAACGGAAAAGAAGAGCTTTATTCATCCAAAAGGAATGCAAGAATGTTTATTATTAACCGGCAAGGAAACTGATATGTGTCATTTTCAAGTGGGTTTGGTTGAAACAGTGTTTGAGCCATGCTTTGTGAAAAGGGTGTTCAGTGCATGTGCGAAAAGTATCGACCCAGGTCAGCCTGCGCAGTCCGAAACTTTTCGCTTTTAGTCAATTTTTCTGTATGTCCAACGACCACTCTTCCGCACGATTCATTCGGTTGTTAAAAAAAGTGGCTATTATGGGTCCATAATTTTGTGATTACTTGCTTGGTACAGTCAGGGATCCCTGGTACAATGCATCACTGGGGTGGCGGGGTGCATTAAGCCCCCTTTTGCCAGAGCGTGGCTCATTTATATTGATGATATACCGGTAAATAAACCCTAGCAAGATGAGGGTAAGCTAACTTTAATTGCTTTTGCGGACAGTATAGATCAAGATCAGATTTTACAATCAAATCTCTGATGTAGACTTTTTGGTATCTTTTTTCTGAGGTATGATCAGGAGTCAAAAAAATTGCTATATAAAACAAGTCTGTAAATTTATAGACTCGGTCATGGTGAAAGTATTTGTAGATGATGAATTAAATATGGTTTAAAGGATTGGATTTGTTTCTGAAATGGTAGAAAACATTCCGGGAAAGTGAGAAAATGCTGGGTTACCAGCATTTTCTACGTTTTCCACAACGCTTTCTATAATAAATTCATTCATTGAAGTCACTTTTAAGTTGTCGTATGCAAATGTTTTTAACTTGGAGAAGTTGAAAAAAGAAATATCGTGTGGTAAAGAGTTCATTCAAAACATGACTCACTGTCTTTTATCTCTTCTTTTCTAGGTCTTAACAGTTCTCAAGTAAAGTGGCCATACACCATTTCGTAGTAACTCTACAGTATAAGATGCTACATGGTGGGATTGTCAGGTGAGAATGAGAATTCATGCTGTTTCTTCTTCCCAAGCGTACGGCAGATCTAAACTGGACTGACCTATCTTAGTGAAATTTTAAAGTGAAGGGAATTCTACGAAATTGGATTTAAAAAAAAAACAGAAGTCATGTCGTTTTTCCAATTCTAGCATGTGACCAAGTTAAATTAAACTTGTGAGAAATTTAAGATCTCGAGTGAGGAGGCACACAATTTCCTCTTCCCAGGCGCTTTGTGGATTTCGTTTTTTTTTTTTTCCCAGCGTGTGGCAGATTTAAAGTGAGTGGAATTCTAAAACCCTGATTCAAATAGTTAGAAATCATGTAATTTTCCACTTCCTTGCATGTGACCATAATTATAAAGTAAAACTTTTAAGTGAGGAATTTACTTAACCGGATTTGAACAGCCAGAGGTTACGCCATTTGGAATTCTCTTGCTTTTTGCAGTGTTAAAATGAGCCTCGTTAGTCACCTTCTTCACTGAAACTGGATTTTTATGCCACTTCCCCGCTCTAGCCCATGACCAAAGATAATGAACCTTTAAAGTGAGGAATTCTGTATTACCGGATTTTAACAGTGAGAGCCATGCCACAGTTAGTTTTATTCAAAAGAAAATGGAGTATAGGTAGTGACGATTTTGTTTTCGCTGGGATTGCAGATTCAGTTATACGAGGAATATGGTAAGTAAAGTCTGTCTGTCTGTCTGTCTGTCTGTCTGTCGTAATCAACCATTACACCTGCATTTCAAGGCCGTTTTCGGCGGCAAAAATCTAACCGCATCGCACAATGTAGATCACAGACCACACTGCATTTTCTGTGAAGTCTTATCTTGATCTTCACTGTCCAACAAAGCACGTGGAGTGGCTATTAGCAGACTTAAGGGTTGACTCTGTATCAGACGAGAAAATGTTAGACTTGTCTAATTTGATAACATTTGCAGACGATAAGTTAAATATTGTTAGAATGATGTAATTAGTCTTAGAAAGGGTAGGAAACATTGTGGAAAAAGGAGAAAATGCTATTTACCAACATTTTCTCCTTTTCTCACAGTGTTTTCAGAAACCTCATCCTACGGGTCGTTAAACGCGGGCTTGTTTTGTGAAGGGTTAACTCTGTTTTGGCCTTCATCAAAATTTTATTGTTTAAAATATGAGAGGACACGCATTGTCTAATCGATAACCATGCATGCTTATGTTTTATGAATCTAATTTTCCGCGGTTGTAAATTTTCACTTTCTTTGGCTGATTTTGATCCTTACACAACAGAAAGCCCTTGAAAACATCGAACCAAATGAATCACTTAACTCGGAGCGAACAAAACTTACAGTCGAATATTGCAACAGTGTTCTCGCCGTGTGTGAAATATTCTGATAACAATAAACTTTTTATCGCAATTTCTTGGGGGGGAGGGGGGGGTTTCGGTGTAGCTGAATGCGCTGTCTTTTGATCTACTTCATGGTACTGATAAAGAACGAATAGATGGTAATTTGTGATTGGTAAAAAATGTGCCCATGTTTATTTGGCGGCCCCTGCTGGCATATTTGCTCACACATTTATGAAACCACTATATACAGGCGTTGCTACTGCTAATCGATACCCAGGGGTATGATTCATATCATAGCAAAATAGTGCAGCAGAGAACGATTCTTTTCTTGTACTATTTGGAAATTTAATAATTCATAAGCGTTACCCAATGCTACTTCAACAAAATGAAAAACAGTGAGGGAAAAGAGGCAATTGCTCGTGAGGTTACTTTTCATTATTTTACTTCATACTGAGCCACAGTAAAGTTTCACTATTCCTATTCCAGTATCTCTTACGCCGTCTATCTTTAAAGATAATTATTTCTTTTTTTTTTATTTTGAAAAAACCCATTCCACGTGTTAGTCCTTTAACCCTTAAGCAAACGGTCCCCTTTTTTTGTCAGTCCTGTGGAAGAGAAGTTAAGTATTTTTGTTGCCCTGGTAAAGGGTGAATGATTAATTACTGTTTTATGTTCCAGCTGAAAAAAAAATTAACCCTTAAGCTACTAAGCGTGACTCACTAACCTTTTGCGGACAATGTAGATCAAAATCAGACTGCACAGAACGTGCAGTCTGATCTTTGATCTACACTGTCCGATGAGGAGATATTTTTCTCCTACAGAATAAATTTGAAATAACATTATACGGGTTTTTACTATCGGCTTGAAAGTTTTATTTACTTATTTAGCAGTAGAGGGGTTAAAACCATAGGAAACGCTGCCGATCGATTGCTCAGAATTTCTATATAATTACCGTGTAGCAGATACAGGCTTACCTCTTTATCAGCTTACAAAATGTTGGATTTGTCCAAAATGAAGCATGCGCAGACGACAAAATGAGCATGGTTTAAATGGTAAGGTTTTGTGTTAGACATGATAGAAAACATTTTGTCCGGCAGGTTTTTTTTCCACAATGTCTTCGAAAGCCTTCTTCCCCAGAGTTGTAAGATCATGGGATAGTTTGGTAAAAAGTTGATAATTATTTTCCAGCCTGGGTAGTAATTTTCCAAACACGATTGAATGTCCAGCGTTTTTAATTATGATATTAATATATCTATTACAGTCATTACTAAGTTTGTCACCCGTCTACCCTTCCTGATTTTTTTTTTCAAATCAATGTAGATCGACTTTTATTAATTACGTGTTTGTTAATTACAAATGTCGTACTATGATAAGTTTTAGCTCCACCAGCCAAAGGCCAACAAGGTTATGTCATGGCCCTGTGTCCGTGCATATGTGTGTGTGTGTGTGTGTGTGTGTGTGTCCATGCGTCTGTGCATGCTTTCACTTTTATTTCAAACATCGTCTCAAGTGAAACCAGCATTTTCTGCTTTTCCCACATTGTGTTCAGAAGAGTCGTTCAAACACAGGATTGTATGGTAAAGGGTTAAAGTACATTACAATTTTGCTCGTCGTGTCGATACAGATGCAGATAAATCGATAACGGATATGACAAAAAGATTATGACATATTATAAGAGTTTACTTGTAAATTGATAGTCACTTGAAAGTTTGCACGATGATAATCAATAAGTACAAATGTAGGCCTTCTGTTCAATTTTGTACACTCGAAAATTTAATATAGTTCATAGGTGCTTATTCTGCGGCACGTATTGCTAAAGTAACTTGATTCCCGTGTAAACAATTTGATCTTGTTAATTAACTTTTGTTTTTGTAGATGATATTTCTGTACATATGTTTTTTTTTCTTTACATATGTTTTTGTAAGACTATGCACTTTGTACAAGAGTCGAACAATGAAAAAGTCTGTCTGTCTGTCTGTCTGTCCGTCCGTCCGTCCGTCCGAAAAACTTGCCGAACAAAAACTGGTTTTATGTTACTTTTACCAAACGACAGAATTTTTTTACGAGACCAAATAAAAAACATTTGCAAACGAGAAAGTAAATGTGGCTCAAATCGTGATTTCTGTCTTTGGTGGAATAGAAAACATGGTAGGACAATAATAAAACACTTGTTACGAGTAGTTTCTCCCTTTCTGTCATAGTATTCAAAGGCCTTCTTTTACAGGGAGGTTAAAACTCGGGATTGTGTGGTAAAGGGTTAAGTGCGTCCGCTGCGTTGACGTAATGGATTAATAGTGACGATCGTGAGAATTTACATTTGAATTGTGTGATTTCCGAACATTTTGAAATTCTATTCAGTATCTCGGACGTAAATAGTCAGACAAAGAGCGTATTCAAAATTGAGCATTGCTCTGACAAAAGGGGCTTAATGCATCTCCGTAATGCATTATACCAAGCTAGTCATCACATGATCTTTGATCCATACATTCCTCCTTTTTTCTAACAATCAACGTGATCTGAAGGTAGAATGGTCCTTTGAAATGATGAAAATCGACCACTGGCAAAAAGTATCGACCTACATGTATGTAAGCCTGCGCGGCTGCGCAAGCTGACATGGGTCGATACTTTTGGCAGATGCAATAAGTCCCGTTTTTCACAGAGCATGGCTCAAAATTTTAAACCTCCAAAACAAATCTGCAACAGAAAAATCTGAAAACAACAATGTACGATAATGTATGGCCCATGTGAATTTGCAAGTTTGATACCTGCTGTGTAAAAAAAATGTGACGAGAAATTTCTTCTTTTGCCATAATGTTTTCAAAAAATGGTCTGCTTTGACATAAAAATAGTCGTCGGCAGGAGGTTATGTTTTAACCCTTTACCAAACAACCCCGAGTTTTATCGACCCTTAGGAAAGACAGCCTTTGAAAACATTGTAGGAAAAGGAGAAAGTGATGGTAGCCAGCATTTTCTCCTTATCTCACAGTGTTTTCTACTTCCCCAATGACGAATTCCATCATTTTGGGCACATCTTGTTTGTCGTCTGCAAATGTTTTCAACTTGTGTATGTCTAAACTTTTACCATCTAACATCTAATTTGTCGTCTGCAAATGGTTTCAATTTGGGCAAGGCTAAAATTTTGTCGTCTGGTGAAGAGTTTAATCTTAGTGCATTTTAATACAAAAGGAAAATGTACACCGCCTTTCATATTCTAAAGTACTAGTGGGTGGCAAACTTCCTGTAGTTTGCGTATTTTATCATTTTGCCCTCTCACTAATAATATGAGTCATGCTCTGGCAAAAGGGGGCTAAATGCATCTCATTGATCCATGATACCAAGCAAGTCATCACATAATTATGAATCTGTAAAATCCATTTTATTTAACAACCGACAGAATCATGAGGTAGAATGGTCCTTTGACATGTAGAAAATTGACCAATAGCAAAAAGTGTCGACCCAGGTCAGCCTGCGATACTGTTTGCAAGTGCATTAAGCCCCCTGTTTAGACATCATTTTAGTTACCTATATGGCGGCGACCAGTACAACTTCTCGTGCTTTCCTAGAGTTTTCATTAATACTTTGATGAATAATCTTCTCAAGCCACACGCTTCAACTGTATGACCTGTCGAACAGGACCCACAGTCATTTGCCAGTATTTTTCACATATTTTTTTTTTCAATAAGAATGAAAGTAGTGATTACTTTTTTAGTGTTCTGAGTTGATCTATCTACGATCTGCATGCTGATCTAATCTACACTCTCCGCTAAAGCAACTGCAGTTGTGCTTTCTCAATGTTAGTCAGTATTTCCTAAAGCAAAGTTTTGACGAAGGAGACTACCAAAATATCTTTATTAACAATGGATAATCAATGAAAGTTTAAACTTAACGTATAACTGCATATGAAAACAGTTTGGCAAAAGAACACAATGTTTTCAAAAGTGGTTTTCTGCTAGACGTAAAGAATTGTCTAAAGTTTACTAAGTTAAAATGAATAGTTAGATACAGGTATGGCCTGCGGTCTTTACTACATGTATGTACTATAAAGATACCATTTTCCCTTATTCCTCACTGTACTTATCATGAATGCCTCTCTTTTACACTGAAGCTGCAGAATAAATGAAACGCAAATTTCTACTCAATACTAAAAGCCCAAATATTGCAATTCCAAATTTGATTTTACCGGAAAGAAAATACCGTATCGGACAGTGTAGATCTAAGATCAGACTGCACGTTCTGTGCAGTCTGATCTTGATCTACACTGTCCGCAAAAGGTCAGTGGGTCGCGATTAGCAGCTTAGGGGTTAACACCTAAGCTGCAGAATAAATGAAACGCAAATTTCTACTCAATACTAAAAGCCCAAACATTGCGGTTTCAAAGTTGATTTCACCGGAAAGAAAATACCGTATCGGACAGTGTAGATCAAAGATCAGACTGCACGTTCTGTGCAGTCTGATCTTGATCTACAGTGTCCGCAAAAGGTCAGTGGGTCGCGATTAACAGCTTAAGGGTTAAGAGCAATTTCTCCCTTCGCCGCAATGTTCTCAAAGGGCCTGTGAAAAGTCAAGGTATTGAGTATAAGCTCCAGTGAATAACTTAGGATAAAATGTGGTCTTTACAAATTTAGATCATGTTATAAATTATGTTATAGAAAAGCACACTGATTTCTTGTATCCCCTCGCCCTAGTCATCATAGCTTTATCTCTTTCACACTCTACCACACAATCCTAAGTTTGAATTGACCCTGAGAAGGAAGGCATTTGGAAAACATTGTGGGAAAAGGAGAAAATGCTGTTAACCAGCCTTTTCCCACATATTTTTTCACTCTTCACAGAAAATCAGCATTGTTTCAGTCTTTTTTACTTGGTCTTCTGCGAATGCTGTCAAAATAGACATATTCAAAAGTTTGCCGTTTGATAGAGAGTTAAGGGTAATCTCTTCCTATTACCACAATGTTTTCTTTTCTTGATCAAAATTTATAGCCTTCTTCAAGACGACGAAGAGGAGATGGGAGATGATAAGTTAGGTTCAAATGAATAGTTAACCTTTAGGCTGCAAAGCGCGACTCCCTGACCTTTTGCGGACAGCGTAAATCAAGATCAGACTCCACAGAACGTGCAGTATGATCTTAGATCTACACCGTCGGATAAGGAGATATCTTTCTTCCAAAAACAACTTTGAAATCGGAAAATATTGGTTTATACTGTCGGTTTGAAAGTTTAATACTAGTAGTTCCACAGATAAGGGTTACGATTACAGCATAGCTCGCGGTCTTTATAAATTTATCATAAAGGTATCATCTTCTCTTATCCGCTCATCCTACTCACAATAAATGCCTTTTCCCTCGTCTGCTTAATCCATGTTTGTTAGGCTTTAGAAAAGAATACAGCAAAAGGAGACATCTGCATACACATATGCTTTTTTTTTTTTCATTAATTTCGACTGTTGCTGTCTTTCTTCAAAAAGTAAAGGTAGGGTAAACTGCATTTATATTGAAATAATTATAGTTTGATTTTTTACCTTTAACCCTTTACCAGACGACAAAATTTTAGCCATATCCAAAGCATTTGCAGACGACAATTTCAATGTGGCTCATTTGGTACAGTTTTCTCTTGATAGAGTAGAAAACATTGTGGGAAAAGGAGAAAATGCTGGTTACCAGCATTTTCTCCTTTTCCCACAATGTTTTCAAAAGGCTTCCTTCCCAGGGTCGTTAAAAGACGGCATTGTGCGGTAAAGGGTTAATTAATTTGAAAGGATTCTGCATCGTAATCTAAGGTATTGAGTTAACACCTTAGCTAAATAACATGTGTTTTAATCTCTTTTGAGTAAAGGGCTTTTGAAAAAAAACCTTGTGGGAAAAGGAGAAATACTGGTAACCGGTAATTTCTCCTATGTATACCATGTATTCTACCATGTAACAGGCAAATCTTATCGTTTGGGCCACGTTTAATCTGTCGTCTGCAAATCCTTTCAATTTGGACAAGTCTAAAATTCTGTTGTCTTTTAAAAGGTAAAACCTTAACTCTTTACCAAACAATCTCTGGTTTTCATGACCCTGAGAAAGAAAGCTTTTGAAATTAATGTAGGGAAAGGAGTAAATGCTGGTAACCAGCATTTTCTCCTTTTCGAAAAAGTGTTTTCTACCCTATCTGAACCCTTAAGCTCATTTGTACCAATTCTGAATTTGCCGTTCGCAGATTTTTTTTTTAATTTAAAAAAGTCTAAAATATGTCGTTTGGGAAAAGGTTAAACTACTTATACCGCCTATGATAAGTATAAATTACAGACATTGGTAGAAGAAATATTCGAAGGGTAGGAAAAAATATGAATAAAAAATAAAGCAAAGTGGGAAAAGGGCCAATCGCTTATAACACGCAGTTGCTCCTTTATCCTACAATAGTTTCAAATTATATTCGCGGGAGGACAGAAAAAAATAATACGTACAGGATTTATGATATACTCGTATATGGTTATGAGCCTGCTGAAATATTATTATAGAGCCGTGCTCTGTTAAAAGGGCGCCTTATGCATCTGCAAAAAGTATCGACCCAGGTCAGCCTGCGCAGTCCGCGCAGGCTGACCTGGGCCGAAACTTTTTTTTTTTTGTCAATTTTCTGCATGTAAGAGGACCAGTGTACCTTATGATTGAGTCGGTTGTTAGAGAAAATGGATTTTATGGATCTGTAATTATATTATGACTTGCATGGTATCATGGATTATGGAGATGCATTAAGCCCCCTTTTGCCAGACCATGGCTCACATATATGAATCGGTCATCCTTTATCGGTAAATTCTGTCAACTTTTTGGCTGTTTATTCTTCGTCCGTGTGGTTCATTACTGTCATGCTAAATCTTATGATTTCTTTGTGGTTTTGTTTCGTGTAAAACTAAACGTCATTTTCAACATCATTTCAGTTGTATCGCGAGACGCGATGACCTATGCGACTAACCATGCTTTCCTGGAGTTCCCTTTACTTATACTTTGCACAAACATTCTTTCCAAGCCACTGGCTGCTCTCCCACATATACTGCACATCGTCAAAACAATGTTAAGCGGCGACCGGGGAATCAATCTTCCGACAATGGCTATCATTAGTTCTCTGAAAGAATTGAGTGAACTGGGGAATCAAACAAGCGACCCCTGATTTTAAGACCTGTGCATATCTGATTTAGCCATCCGACTCGTCTAAATCTTTTTTAGGGAATTTGGTGTCTCACTGGTTACGGTGATTTACTGATTTATTAGCGATCCACAGGTACTTGTTTTAACCCTCTCCCTAACGACAAGTGGTAGACTCTTCAAAGCTGAAAGCATATGCAGATGACAAAATTGACATTAGTAAAATTGTACTGAAGTTCCCACTGGAGGATAAATTACATCGCTGGAATAGAAGAAAGTGCTGGTTACCAGCATTTTTTTTTCATTTTCCCACAATGTTTCCAAAAGGCATCTTTCTCATGGTCAGGATTTTGTGGTAAAGGGTTAAACTTTACCTGCGATTTCACTCTTCAGCTCAGGCTCGTTCTTTGTTGGAGTGCCCTTGTAGAGCCCCAGTCAAGTACTGGTGAAACCGGAAAATATGAATATTTTAAAGTTGGTTTTCACTGAGAAATGACTGAAAATACAAGTAGAATACCATTCAATAAAGACAAAATTCAACCTATTAAAATAAAAGTATTAAAAATTCGACTTTATCAGAAAACATTGTGGAAAGAGGAGAAAATGCTGCTTTCTACATATCAGTAATATCACAGCGACAGCTCACTTATTCATGTATGTCAGGGGTTTAACCAGGCCTGGTCTAGGGCTCCTAGGTGTCTTGTCCAATGACTTTACCGCGAAAAACTTGTCGCCTCGACCGAATATCGATCCTGAGACCTCCAGGTCTCGAATCTTACTCCGCTACTACTGAGATGCGCGAGACCCTATTGAAATTTTAATAGAAGAGATTAACACCAGACTGCTAGGTGGTTTAGCTGCTCTCGGTCCACACCCCTTCACATAGGTCGTTAGAGGATGCTATACATAGCGAAATTTATGTGGAAAAGCTGCCAATGACAAGGAACTTATGTCGTGTGAGTCAGTGGTGAAAGAAACAGCAGGAAAACAGGCATACGTCTATTTCTGGATAACTCATATAATTTCAGAAAAGGATTTTAAAACCATGCATAGCACACATACAGAAACGTTGGGACTAACCATTTCTTCTTGACTTAGGGAACACTGTGGAATCATGAATTTTAATTATTTGTTTATCCTTTGATCAATATTTGACAAGTAGGCTAGATTCTATTAGATCTATTCCTTCGCGGAATATCCCGTGTTTTCACGATCTTGAAGGAAAAAAGGGCTTCTGAAAACATTGTAAGAAAAGGAGATATGCTGGTATCCAGCATTTTCTCCCTTTCCCAATGAATGTTCATTATGAACATTTCCAAGAAAAATTACATATCATATTTATGGGACACATCTAATTTATTGTCTGCAAATGCTTCAAATTTTTACATGTGTAAAATTGCTTAGTCTGGCAAACGGACCATGAATTAGGACATTGAATAAAAGCCAGCTCATCATCAAGGCTGGTTCAGTGCTCTATACCAAACCGCTCTCCATTGCAATGATAACCCATTACCAAACGACATATTTTAGAATTTCCAAATTCAAAACATCTGCAGACGACAAATTCGAAATTGACACAAATGAGCTAAAAAGTTTTTCACATAGTATAATAAGCGTCAAACACAATTTATTGCTCTAAATATAAGTTTCATAGTGACACGGCTAAGAATATTCCACGTATTTTCTATTCATACAGTTATTTTTAGAGGAGAAAAACAGTGCGTAACATTGTTTCAATTGCATAAAGCCTAACATGGCTGCAAAACAACGAAAGTCGCATATTTTCTTACAAACCCGCAAAATAAACTTCTAATACTAATATACTGGGCCCTTTTTGATCTTCGCGCAAATACGAGCCGGAAAACTGTGATACTCTCTACAAAGGAGAACATCGCAAAAATGCGAAAGGAATTTGTACTCGAATTTGGGCGTAAAAAACAACGATTTCTCATTTGATTGTCAATCATTTTGTCGGTATATTGTTGAATCGTATACAGGATCAATTCGCCTTTGCTATAGATAAAGAACTCTTAAGTAATAAAAATGATAAACAGTGCAAAATAGCCCATGTTCGAAACAGTCGCGTGTAAAATCAACTGAGCGAAATCCGGACGAAAGCGGCCACGTTCTAAAAATAGTAACAATCGCTTGATCGAAATAATCAAAGTGCTGTAAGCACTATGGTATCCGGTAGCACTGAAAGTCCTGCGTTGACACTTGCCATGCTGAAGGCGGGGATTTAAGATGCATTTGAGGACGTAGTAAATCATGTTTTCATAACAAAATGAAAAACCTACCAATCATATCATCAAATTGTTCAAATCCTTAAAAAAAAGAAGGATTATATTTCGAGCTCACCAGTTCTACTGTAGCGTTTGTCCATCTAAAGCCTCTTGAGGGTCAAATTAAGCTGGATATATGTTCCTCAACCATTTAGAATATCCATTCTTAATGTGATTCTAAGTTTAAAAAGTAACGCAATCATTTTTGACTGGTTTAGCCAAAGATAAATTGCCATAGTTTGACATGTTGGAAAAAAAACAACTTTAGAATCGGGCTCCAATTTAGAATACTAGTTGGTGAATACTGGCCCTGGATCCCTTTATACCCCAGAAACAACTGATTGTAAGCAAGTGTATTGCCAGGACTGTAGTAAAGATGATGCCCAACGTATTCTAAATTTTCTTCTCCTTTTTTTTTTCTTTCAATTTTTGTCATTTCTCCTCTAGCAAAATAGATGTTGGCACCTTAAAAGGCTAAGCACAACTTTGTCCATTTTTAGACCATGACTGTCAATTTTTTAGACAATGTAACTCAAGATTAGACTGATTCTAGTGGATGATGTAGATCAAGATCAGATGGCAGAGAATGCTATCTGATCTTTGACCTACATTGTCCACTATTTAGTTTCATTTTTTTTCTGGCAAAAGCAATTTTGAAATTGAGATGATTCTGTCTCGTTTCCTGATTGAAAAAGTGCATTTGGTTTATTTGGTGCTTTGATGGTAAATGTTGAAGTCTGGTCTTCTGCTAGGCACCTCGTCTATTAAGAATGACATGATCAGATTGATATGAGATGTTCTATAGATATCAAACAATATGGTCCCAGTGTTACAATGTCTTTTGTTTTGAATGTATAAAGGTGAGGAAGGGTTGGGGTAGAGGGAACAAGGACACATTGCTTGAATGTGATAGGTGTGAGTATTGGCTATATCATGTTACATGTATTATATAATTGAGTGATGTTCTGGTAAAAGGGGATTTAATGCATCTCGATGCATTGTACCAAGCAAGTCATCATAATTTTATAATTATGGTACATACACCCATTTTGTCTAATATCTGACTGACCATGAGATAGACTGGTCCTTTGACATGCAGAAAATTAAAAAATAGCAGAGAGATTCAACACAGGACAGCCTGTGCAGGCTGACGTTGGTCAATACTTTTTTAAGATGTATTAGACCTCTCCTTTTTTTACAGAGCATGGCTCAATTATTATTGCTGTCATTTCAGGTTTGCTGTAGTGCTGGCCATGTTTGGTTCATACCAGGATGATATGAAAGAAGAATGTCCGAATGCTGTATACCTTCATGTTTACTTCATAGGACTTCTGTGTTTTCTTATTGTGACAGCTGTGTTGGCAGCTGTAATCGGGTTCCTTAGTAACAGAGGAACAATTGCAGACAGTGGCCCCCGAAAACATTTGACTAAAGTTCTTTATGCTAGAATTATCATTGCTGTGCCAGAAGTTACATGGAATGCACTTGGAACTTACTGGACATTCAAAAGCTGCAAAGACTGTCATAAAAAGATAGTAAATCTTGCAAAAGGGACAGTATTGACTGGCTGGGTTGTATTTGTTGTTGCAGTCATCACTTTCATTCTAGTGTTCAATTTATACAACAGCAAGAAGAGCAGACAACCAACGCGTATGCGGAGTTTTAAGAGGGGATCCAAAAGACCATACTCTCGGGAAAAGGCCTGGGAGAAGAGGTGATTTTCATTTTCAAATGGAACTACAGTATATTGAAATGAATGCTTACTAGGTCTCAGTTGGGTTTCATGGGAGTGGGTTATAGGTTTGCTGTCTGTCTTTGTGTCTATCTGTTTGTTTCCTGAAATTTGGATCCTTTGATAGCTCAAATAGTATATGCACCAACTTCATCGACTCTTTGCCAAATGACAAAGTATTGGTCTTGTCCAAATTCAAAGCATTTGCAGAGGACAATTCAGTTATAGCTAAAATGGAGAAGGCTATTTTTGAAAGGAAAGAAAACATTGTGGAAATGGGAGAATATGCTGGTAACCAGTATTTTCTCCTTTTCCTACAATGTTTTTATAAGCCTTTTTCCACAGGGTTGCTAAATGTTTTCCAAACAACAAAATTTTAGACTTGTACAAATTGAAAGCTGTTAGATTGCAGAGGAAAAAACAAATGTGACTTAAAAATTGAAACTTGATATAGGAAGGGAAAAAAACATTGTGGAAATGGAGAAAATGCTGGTTACCAGAATATTCTTCTTTCCTCACATTTTTTTCAAAAGGTGTCTCTCCCAGGATCATTAAAACTCTGAACTGTGTGGTAAAGAGTTAAAAGACTTAAATTTCTATAATGTGTGGCTTTGGTATACCAGAATTAACTGCTGCTATGGTTTTCCTACACAATTTTATGACCAATTCAAAAGTCACTACTTTTCTCAAAAGTAGTTTTTTAGTGTCCAATTAACTCATTTTTGCTAGATGTAGTTCTCAAAATGAACATGTGCAGTAAAGCATCCAAAATTATTTTATGAGTACATGTATATTTATTGAAAAGTACATACATGTACTGCAGATTTGAAGATACACTAGTAACTGTATGCCAACTGGATTTGGCGTGCAACACATGAAAAGGGGCCTTCGGACATATGCGTAAAAGTGTGTCGTCCCAGATCAGCCTGTGCAGTCTGTGACTAATCGGAGACAACACTTCCCATTTTTGTGCCATTTTCTGTTTCACCAAAGTCTACTGTATGAAAAAATGTCGTAATGTGCCATCTCGGACTAGCCTGTGTGGACTGCGCAGGCTAATCCGGGACGACACTTTATGCAAATGTCCGAAGGCCTCATTTCGCATGTTGCGGACCACATATGTATACTTCATTGAAAAGTACATAGTGCAGATATGAATACACAAATCCAACTCTTATAGTTCTAAAACAGTGATGTAGCCCTTTCCCTGACAATAAAATTTTAAACTTGTCCAAACTGAAAGTAATTGTGACAGCAAATTAGATACAGCTGAAATGATGGGATTTATCTGTGGAAGGGAAGAAAACAATACAGGTACGAAAATGAGAATAGGCCGGTAAGTCATTGTGAGTAGTTTTTCCTTCTGGTTCAATGTTTTCAAAGGTGGCCTGTTGCAAGAAAAGACATGTGTGGGTGCATATTTTGTTAATTCATGCTACATATTTTTTCGTACAGGTGCAAGTGTATGTTTTTCTGTGCCAATGATGACAGTAGAAGTACAAGTGTATTTAAAACACTAGCTGAACTCAGTGCGGATTATTTCAAGGTAAAACGTATAAATGTGGATGTAAATTGAAAAAATACAACATCAACATCAACACGTAAAAAGACTTTGTTTTTATCCAACAAAAAGAAGGCTTTTGAAAACAATGTAGAAAAAGGAGAAAATTCTGGTAACCAGCATTTTCTCCTTTTTTCCACAATGTTTTTCACCTTTCTAAATTTTTAAGTCACATTTATTGTGTCGTCTGCAAATGCTTTGAATTTAGACCACTCTAAAATTTTATCGTTTGGTAAAGGGTTAAAGGATATTTTTTGGTAAAGAGATAGAAAGTTTTTCATTGTCAAGAAAAAGAAACATCAGAGGGAAATACCTTTCTTGAATGGTAATGAAAACATTGTTGGAGAAGAAGCTTTATCTTGTTACCAGGAATAGCTCCCCTTCCTGCCATTTTTAGCTCACCTGAGCACAACATGCTCAAGGGGAGCTTTTAGGATCACCCGGTGTCTGTCGTTCGTCGTGCGTCTGTGCGTTGTGCGTCGTTCGTCGTCAACAATTCTTTAAACATCATCTCCTCCTAAACCACTGGGCCAATTTGGACCAAACTTGGCAGGAATGTTCCTTGGGAGGTCCTCTTTAAAAATTGTTCACAAAATTTAATTCCATCAAAAACTCTGGTTGCCATGGCAACGAAATGGAATTTTCTAAGAAATTCTTTAAAAATCTTGTCCTCTGAAACCACTGGTCAGATTTTGAAATAATTTCACAGGAATGTTCCTTGGGTGACCCTTTTCAAAAACTGTTCGCGAAATTTTGATCTGTCAAAAAACATGGCTCTGGTGAATGGGGGCTACTTGCACTATACAGATATGAAGAAATTCTTAAAAATTCTTCTTCTCTGAAACTGCAGGTCAGATTTTAAAATAATTTCACAGAGATGTTCCTTGGGTGACCCTTTTCAAAAGCTGTTCGCGAAATTCTGATCCGTTAAGAAACACGGCTCTCGTGAATGGGCCTATTTGCACTATACGGAAATGAAGAAATTCTTAAAAATTCTTCTTCTCTGAAACGGCTGGTCAGATTTTGAAATAATTTCACGGAGATCTTCCTTGGGTGACCCTTTTCTTCTTCTTCTCTGGAACTGCTGGTCAGATTTTGAAATAATTTCACAGGAATGTTCATTGGGTGACCCTTTTCAAAAATTGTTCGCGAAATTTTGATTTGTCGAAAAACATGGCTCTGGTGACTGGGGGCTACTTGCACTATACTGATATGAAGAAATTCTTAAAAATTCTTCTTCTCTGAAACGGCTGGTCAGATTTTGAAATAATTTCACAGAGATGTTCCTTGGGTGACTCTTTTCAAGAACTGTTGGCGAAATTTTGATCCATCAAGAAACATGGCTCTGATGAATGGGGGCTACTTGCACTATACGGAAATGAAGAAATTCTTAAAAATTCTTCTTCTCTGAAACGTCTGGTCAGATTCTGAAATAATTTCACAGAGATGTTCCTTGGGTGACCCTTTCCAAAAATTGTTCGCGAAATTTTGATCCGTCAAGAAACATGGCTCTGGAGACTGGGGGCTACTTGCACTATACGGCCATGAAGAAATTCTTAAAAGTTCTTTTTCTCTGAAACCGCTGGTCAGATTTTGAAATAATTTCACAGAAATGTTCCTTTGGTGACCCTTTTCAAAAATTGTTTGCAAAATTTTCATCTGTCAAGAAACATGTCTCTGGTGGTGGGGGCTATTTGCACCATAGGGACATGAAGAGGAATTTCTTAATTCTTCTTCTCTGGAATGGCTGGTCAGATTTTGAAATAATTTCACAGAAATGTTCCTAGGGTGACCTTTTTAAAAAATTGTTAGGATAATTTTTATCCGTCGAAAAACAACAGCCAATTGTTGGCACCTGCATGTGGTGCTCTTTTTTTGACTTCTGTTTTTTAGCTCACTTGAGCACAAAGTGCTCATGGTGAACTATTGTGATCGTGCTGTGTCCATCGTGCGGTGTGCGTCGTCCGTCGTCAACTTTTTACCTTGAGTACGCTCTAGAGGCCACATTTTCAGTCCGATCCTCATGAAACTTGGTCAGAATGTTTGTCTTGATAAAATCTGGGACGAGTTCGAAATTGGGTCATGTGGGGTCAAAAACTAGGTCACTAGGTCAAATCTTAGAAAAACCTTGAGTGCACTCCAGAGTGACCCTGGAGTGAAATTTCGCCTATTGACTCAGATGAGCGATCCAGGGCCATCATGGTCCTCTTGTTTCAAAAAGCCAGCTCCTTTTAAATATTGCAGGGAGTGGACCTTGTTCCGACAGATGTTGTGGCAGGACTAATATTGCTCAGTCAGAAACAGGAAAGAAAACGTCAGCAGTTGACTTTGACTTTGCCAAATGACCCGAGAGGACAACGGTATAGTCACATGTTAGTAGCTTGCATGCTAGTTTGTGTTTCTTCTGACATCCTTTTGCAGAAATCCTATGTAACTTCTCCTTGTTTCTGTTCATGACATATGAGCCACACTCTTTGAAAAAGGGGGTTTATGCATATGCAAAAAGTATCCAACCATGTCAACCTGCACATTCCAGGCAGGCTGATATGGGTTGAGACTTTTTGCTACTTGTGAATTTTCAGCATATCCAGGGACCATTCTACCCCCTGATTCAGTCAGTTATTGGATAAAATTGATTTTATTGATCTATAAATATAGGTTACTTTTTGGTATAATGTATCACAGAGATGTCTTAACCCTTTACCACACAATCTTAAGTTTTAATGATCCTGAGACAGAGGGATTTTGAAAACATTGTGGGAAAAGGAGAAAATGCTGGTAACCAGCATTTTCTCCTTTTCCCACAATGTTTTCGACCTATTCAAGGACAAGTAGTATCATTTGAAAAACAATTTAAATTGTTGTCTGTAAATTCCTTTAATTCTGTACCAGATGAAAAAATTCTAGACTGGTCAAAATTGTAAGCATTTACAGACAACAAGTTAACCCTTTACCACACAGTCCCAACTTTTAACGACCCTGAGGAAGAAGCTTTGAAAACAATGTGGGAAAAGGAGAAAATGCTGGTAACCAGCATTTTTCTCCTTTTCCCACAATGTTTTCTACGTTTTCCCAAGGCAAATTTCAATTTTTGAGTCACATTTATTTTGTCGTCTGCAAAAGTTTTCAATTTGGACCAATCTAAAATTTTGTTGTTTGGTAAAGAGTTAAATGTCACTCACTGGTCTGCTGTAATGTGATACAAGCTGCCTGCAGGAAGAAGTGGTCTACATAGTGATGATATTTCTTGTGCTGCACTTCTATATAGTTTATATGAGACTTTGCCTAGCCAAACAATCCCATGTTTTCAGGACTATGACGAATAGAGAAAACACTGATGGAAAAGGAGAAAATGCTGTTAGCCACAGTGGTTTCTCACTATTTAATCCTTTCCCACACAATCCAAAATTTTAATGACTCAGAAGAAAGACAGTTTTTCAAAACATTGTTGGAGAAGGAGAAAATGCTGGTAAACAGCATTTTCTCCTTTTCCAACAATGTTTTCTACTCTTTCAAAAACAAATTTAGTCATTGGAGCCACACTTAATTTGTTTTCTGGAAATGCTTTCAATTTGGATAAGTCTAAAATTTTGTCATCTGGTAAAGGTTTAAATGAGATTTCTATTATTTAGGCCACACTTACTGTGTTTGTTTGCAAATACTTTCAAAATGGAGAAGTATAAAATTTTGTTGTGCAGTAAAGAGTTAATTAAATCTCTAGTGTGGCACTGTCATGTAGTGTGGATGTGTGACTTGGTTTAGATGAATATGTGACAGATACTCTAAAATATAATCTACTGGTATATAATAATATAGTTACATATTATATATATATCATCTAAGGTTTGTAACCTTGATTAATCGTTGTGAAGGTGTGTCTGCTTTTTTCCATTCTTAAACCTTTTCCATACAATCCCAGGTTTAAAAACCTTGAGGAAAAGGGCTCTGAAAACAATGTTTGAAAAAGGAGAAAATGCTGGTAACCAGCATTTTCTCCATTTCCTTCCATGTTTTCAATTTGTTTAACCCTTTACCACACAATCCCGACTTTTAATGACCCTGAGAAAAAAAGCTTTAGAAAACATAGTGGAAAAGGAGAAAATGCTGGTAACCAGCATTTTCTCCTTTTCCCACAATGTTTTCTACCCTTCCCATAACAAAGTTCAATTTTTAAGTCACATTTAATATGTTGTCTGCAAATGCTTTCAATTTGGACTAGTCTAACATTTTGTCTTTTGGTAAAGGGTTAAAGACAAATCATGCCATTAGAGCAACTTTGAATTTGTTTTCTGCAAATGCTTTCGATTTTGACAAGTCATAATTATACTTTGTCATCTGGTTAAGAGTTAATGGAGTAAAGAGGTGCAATTTAACCTTTTTCTTTCTCCTAGAATGTCAGTGGATGCCACTTCAACCAGTCAGTCTCTAGTTTTAACAATCTTGAGTTAGAAGGCTTCTGAAAACATTGTGGAAAAGGGAGAAAATGCTGGTAACCAGCATTTTCTCTTTTTTCACAATGTTTTTTAGCCCTTAAAAGACAGTTTTCACAGTTAAAGCCATATTTAACTTTTTGTCTGCACATGCTTTGAATTTGGACAAGACCAAAATTATGTTGTTTGGTAAAGGTTTAAATCCTATGAGATGACAAAATTTCAGACTTGGAGAATAAATTTATTAAGTTTATTAAATTCATTTAGCTGAGTTTCCTGATGCACTAAATGTTTTGTCTCTTTTCATGCACAAAAGCGTCAGTCTACTTTTCTTTTCTGTCTGCTTGTTTTACATATTTTTTGTTGTCTGTATGTTACATAATCATATTCTGGATGTTTGTGGAGTTACCTCCATGTATGTGGAATTGTCTTGTATTTGAAATTCTAATTTCATTCTTTACCAGATAATAAAATGATAGACTTGTCAAAATTGAAAGTATCTGCAGATGACAAATTACATATGACTTAACTCTTTACCAAAGAACAAAATTTTAGGCTGGTCCAAACTGAAAGCATTTGCAGACGAAAAATTAAAGGTGACACATATTATGAAATTTTTTCTTGATGGGTAGAAAACATTGTGAGAAAAGGAGAAAATGCTGCTATACAATATTGCTATAAGTTTGCGAAAACTTTTATGACTAGATGTTCATATAAATTTTGTATCCCTTGTATATTTTTCAGGGATTTTTGCAGGTAATCTGCAATCACTATGTAACCTTATTTTTATCACCCTGTTGCAAATCTTTGATATGTGAGTGGTGCTCTGTGAAAGGGGGCTGAATGCATCTGCAAAAAGTATTGACCCATGTCAGGCTGCACAGTCCATGCAGACTGACCTAGTTTGAAACTTTTTTCAATTTGTAAATTTTCTGCATGTCAAAGGACCATTATACCCCATGATTCAGTTGGTTTTTAGACAACATGAATCCATGTCATGCAACATTACCCAATGACAAAAGTTTAGACTGGTTGAAACTGAAAGCATTTGCAGACGACAAAATAAAAGTGACTTTAAAATGGAAATTTGTTTTGGGAAGGGTAGAAAATATTGTGGGAAAAAGAGAAAATGCTGGTTACCAGCATTTTCTCCTTTTCCCACAATGTTTTTTTAAAAGCCTTTTTCCTCAGGGTCATTAAAAGGGATTGTGTGGTAAAGGGATAATTCATTATGTGAGCCATGAAACCCCTTTTTCCAGAATGCTGCTCATATGTATTTGCTTTTCTCATTCTTGTTTTTATTATTTCGGATTTAGTGCTCTTTGGTGAGCCATTGTGATACCCAAGTGTCATATTTTTGCCTCAATTTGTATTAAACTTTATTTTCCAGCCATGGCCGGCACTCTCTCTCAAATACAATCACAAAAATTTTGATTCTGATTTTACATTATCAACCTTAGTTGAGCAATGTAGGGCTCTCAATGTCCTCTTGGTTATCTCTGTATGGCTATCATATTGGAGTGGTTTTGAGTTTTTTCACATTTATCAGTATATATCTTCAATGACATTTTTTTTTGAAGATAGTGTACTCTGTCCTGACTTTTACTATCATGTGAACTAGAATTAATTTCTGATTATTGCTTGTTTTAGCTGTGCTGATTTTGAAGAAAAGGTTTTTGGGAGCTCTTATTGTGTGGTTGTCATGTGAAAACTTTCACATTTTCTCACATTTCTGTTTTTACTAAGTTACCTATTTCTCAAACTTAGGCATATTTTTGAACTATCAAAAGGGAAACCCATAAAACAATGGCAGGTTGCCCTGAAGTATTTTTGACACAGTTATGCTGCTTTTTCAAGTTGTAATTTCCACTCAAAAGGCAACCTACCGCTAAGCATTGGTACGCACATGGGATGCTCTATGTAGATTATATTGATTTTCTTTTATAATTATCTTTTTATTAATTAAACAACAAGATTTTAGACATGTCCATATTGAAAGGATTTGAATACGACAGAATGAAACACGGCTTACATGATGAGATTTCCCTTTCAAAAGTAAAAACATGAACGGAAAAGCCAAGCCTCTTCCTCAGGGTGGTAGGGCTAGTTTAAAACAATTGTTTGGTAAAGGATTAAAAACAAATTGGGTTGGAAGACATAAATACTGAGCAAAAATCTAAAATATTATAGAACAAAGGTTGATCTCCTCAGAAAATTTGACATTTTTTCAAATTCAATTTATGCCTATGCAGAAGTGTCAGTCAACTGGTCTTTGAAGCAGTTATCAACAACCAATAGGGGGCACTTCTTTGCAATCTTGATCTTATGAGAAATATATGTTTGTCATGCCATCATGGAATTCGTTAGGCTACAGGAGATAAATATGTGTGGGGGATGGGGTATCCTTGACCTACTTTTTTGACCATTTAACCCCTTACTGAATAATCCAATGTTTTTACAAACCTCAGGAAACAGGTTTTTGAAAACGATCCGGAAAAGAGTAATGAGTTTTCTTGTTTTTCCCTCCTTATTTTCTACCCTTTCAAAGGCAGTCCCTGTCATTTAAGCCATACATGTATTTAACTCATTACCAAACAACCAAATTTTGGACCAAACCAAATTTAAAATATTTGCAGACAACCTAATAAGTAAAGCTCAAATGATGATTTCTGTCTTTTGTAGGGTAGAAAACAGTGTGGGAAGAGAAGAACTTGCTGTTAACCAGCATTTTCTCCTTCTCTCACAATGGTTTCAAAAGCTTTTTCTTCAGGGTCATTAAAACTTGGGATTGTGTGGTAAAGTTGTCAGCAAATGCTTTCAATTTGGGCAAATCTAGCGTTTTCTCCTCTGGCAAAGAGTTAACCCTTTGCCACACAATGCCTCCTTTTAATGACCCTAGGAAAGAAAGCTTTTGAAAACATGGTGGGAAAAGGAGAAAATGCTGGTAACCAGCATTTTCTCCTTTTGCCACAATGTTTTCTACCCTATCAAAGAAAAATTGCAGCATTTGAGCCACCTTGAATTTGTCGTCTGCAAATGCTTTCAGTTTGGACAAGGCTAAAATTTTGTCGTCTGGTAAAGGGTTAATGTTGTCACAGTAGACAAAGAGCAACTTATTATCGTCATATTTCATGTATTCTTAGTACACATCTTGGTTTTGTGTAACACAAAACAATACAGTACAATGAATCTTACTTGCTCTGATGTAAACAATGTATATTTAGAAAAATGTAAAAAAAAAACAAAATGGCAAAAGGGGGTTTAATGTATCTCTGTGATGCATCATACCAAGCAAGTCATCACATAATTATGGATCCATAAAATCCGTTTTGTCTAACAACCAACTCATTTATGAGGTAGACTGGTCCTTGGACATGCAGAAAATTGACAAATGGTAAAAAAGTATGGATCCAGATCAGCCTGCACAGACTGTGCAGGCTGACCTAGGTGCAAATGCATTAAACCCCCTTTTCACAGAACATGGCTCAAATACAAAGTTGTCCCACGATGTGCTAGAATTATGAATTGATTGAAACAAATCTTGACAGTGAGAATTACCGTAAACTTAAAATAATATAAAGAGGTGAAGAAGCTCATCTCTATATGGAAAAATTTATGAGCATGTGACGTTCGTTGGTTGTTTTTAACCCTTTACCAAACAATCCCGGGTTTTCACAACCCTTGGAAAGAAGTCTTTTGAAAACATTGTGGGAAAAGGAGAAAATGCTGGTGACCAGCATTTTCTCCTTTTCCCACAATGTTTTCTACCCTTCCCAAAACAAATTTCAATCATTGAGTCACATTAAGTTTGTCATCTACAAATGCTTTCAATTTGGACGAGTCTAACATGTTGTTTGGTAAAGAGTTAATTGAAGTTTTAAAGCGTTTTTGACAACACCCTAAAGGAATGCTTTTGGGTTGTTGCAGTCAAACAAAGTCCAGTATAAAAATTTGACAGCTGGTATACAGTTGCACTGTTAGATCAGAAAAGATGAAAAAGACATCTAAAATGTATTTCATGGTTTATTTTATTATAATGATTTTATGACTTTTTGAAAAATTGAATCTAATGAACATTTTCATGGGGGAGTTTGAAGTCTTTTTAAACCTGTGACCACATAAAGGATACATGGCCAACACCATGTAGAGTCTTTTTACTCTTCTGTTATCATACCAAGGAAAAAACTTTGTACCAGATGTCAAAAATTTAGACTCATCCATTTTGAAAGTATTTTCAAACGACAGTTAAATAGGGCTCGATTGATAAAATTTGTCTTTGGAAGGGAAGGGTAAAAAATTTTGTTGAACAAAGAAAATATTGTGGAAATGGGAGAAAATGCTGATTACCAGCATTTTCTACTTTTCCTACAACATTTTTTAAAGCCTTACTCCTCAGAGTTGTTACAACTCTGGATTGTTTGGTAATAAATCATTACAAATATTATTTGTGTAGGTTTGGATTAGTGAGATAGGAAATGACTAATAAAGGATGCTTGTTAATGTTTAGTAAATCCCATCCTTGTGAACTAATGAACTCTTTACCAAACAATCCAGGGTTTTAATGACCCCAGGGAGGAAGACTTCTGAAACATTGTGAGAAAAGGAGAAAATGCTGGCTGCCAGCAGTTTCTCCTTTTTCTCTCAATATCTGTTTTTCAGGGGAAAACCCCATCAACTGAGTCACTTTTAATTATGCAATAGCTTTGAATTTTGACAGGATTGAAATTTTGTCATTTGGTAAAGAGTCTGCTCATGAAACAAATTATTAATTCATTAACTTTTTACAAGAAAATAAAGTTTTAGACCAGTCCAAATAAACAGAGTTTGCAGACAAGAAGAAGATTCAGCCTCAGTTTTCAGTTTTGATCAGGTCTATGTCAAAACTTACGAAAATAAATGCAGTTATTTTGCACTTTCAACATCAGATACCGTATGCAAAAAATGGTCATTTCTATGTGGGAACAATTTAAAGTACATGGGTGAAAGCTTTCAGGATTATTCCTGATTTCAGGACTTTTAGGCTGTCAAAAAGTCAATTTTTTTTTTCATTTTCCTTATCAAAATAGTTAAATTTGTAGGATATCAGGATTTTTGAAAGTCTTACTTCCATCCATGAAAATAACAGTAGCTGCCAAAAGAAAACAAAGCAGGTGTTAAAATGCATATTGAATTAAAATCTTTCCATTTAAAAGCTTGGAAATTATTGTGAAGATGACAATGTGTTACTGTACAGTCGTTCCAAGAGTTAGTCACTGGCAGAGAAATTAATTTCAGAACTAGGTTAAAGTTGCCAAGTCACTCTACCTTTTTTCTACTTTTTGCCTGATTTTGAAATACACTGTATACTTTTCTGCCAGTGGCTAACACTTGGACTGACCACACAAAAACACATTGTATTTTCCTTACTTTTAAATGATATAATCTAAATTTAGATTTTTTTAACGCATGCATTTTGTTTTTGGCTCCTATTGGGCCTTTAAGTAAGTGATACATGTACTAGTTTTTACTAACAAGGCTGTGACAGTGCTGTGGGAATAAAATTGTCCATGCATTGCTTTTTTTATTTCATAACCCTTTACTACACAGTCATGAATTTTAAAGACCCTGAGAACAAGGCCTTTTGAAACATTGTGAGAATAGGAGAAAGTGCTGGTATCCAGTATTTTCTCCTTTTCCCACAATGTTTTCTACCATGTCAAAGACAAATTCTATCGTTTTAGCCACATTTTAAATTGTCATCTACAAATGCTTTCAATTTGAACATGTCAACATTTTTCTCGTGTGGTAAAGAGTTAAGTCTTTTTCCTGTCCATGGCTTGATTTTGCAAGTTTCTTGGCTTGTTTTTTAATACATTGGAGGTGGTGCCAGAGATTTCTGCAGTTTTATGGAAAAATGGTTGTTGTTAGATTTCTCTGATTTAATACTGGTAGTATAATGGTCCTTTTATTTGTCTTTTAATTTCTGTTTCCATAGAAAACTTGTTGTGTAGAATCATCTTAGATGCTATTCACACATAGAAGTACCTCTTTTGTAAAGCCCAACTTTCTGTTCTGTACATAGTTTTTTTTATAGCTTTTTACAGTAACACCAACTCTTTGCAAGATGAACAAATATTGGATTGTTTCTGTATTGAAAGCACTTGCAAACAACACACTAGATCTGGCTGAAATGATGGGACCTGTCTTAGAAAGGGCAGAAAACATTTGGGGAAAAGGAAAGAAAAATGCTGGTTGCAATTCATTCTCCCACAGTGTATTGAAGAGCCTTTTTCCGCATGGCCCTTAAAATACTGGATTGTTTTGCAAAAGATTAAACATAGGTACCTACGATTATTACAAATTACACACAAAAAAAAAAAACTCATTTGAAGGAAAGTAAAATATACTGTTTTTTAATAGTGTTAACTCTTTACCATATGACAAAATTTGGACTCAACCAAATTGAAAGCATTTGCAGACAACATATTAAATGTAGCTCAGATGATGATTTTTGTCTTTGATAGAGTAGAAAACATTGTGGGAAAAGGAGAAAATGCTGGTTACCAGCATTTTCTCCTTTTCCCACGATGTTTTCAAAAGCCTTCTTCTTCAGGGTCATTAAAACTAGGGGCTGTGTGGTAAAGAGTTAACTCTTTACCAAATAACAAAAATTTTAGACTTGCCCAAATTCAAAGCAATATCAGAGGACAAGATAAATGTACTGGTAAGTCAAAAGTCGAAATTTGCTTTTGGAAGGGTAGAAAATATTGTGAGGAAAGGAGAAAATGCTTGTTACATTTCCTTCCTTTCCCACAATGTTCTCAAAAGCCTTCTTTCTAAGGTTCATAAAAACTTGGGATTGTTTGGTAAGGGTTAAAAGCATTGAGGGAGAGGGACTTATTGCTTGCTACAAGAAATTGCTCCTTGTTCCCAACTGTTTTCCAAAACTGTCAACTGCAGGGATACAAAAAGTCCTATTTATTGTAGCAATGGGTTATGGGCTTGGAAATATGAAACTATAGAGGAATATGAAAACATTATGAAAATATTTATAGATGTTCTTTTCCTGGAATATGTAGATGAGAATCTTATAGGATTGACGGCATTATATTTTTTCACAAACATTTTTTATACTTTTATTACACGCTGTTTCCATTAGAGAAACTCTTCGAAGTAGCGATGTGTTTGGATAACACATTGCTAATAATATTGCTAAAATCGGAGATATTTGTCCTTTCTATAATTTCCTGCATTGCAGTATCTTCACACATTGCAGTGGATGTTCTGTTTGATCATTCGTTATCTTGCGAGCCTTGTTCACTTTCTTTCTAAATGTATTTTTTCAGTCAAGCATCAGACGTACCAGATGGACTCACTCAGCCACGGGACGATTTACCACGAGCTAAAGATTGGATGACCTTGGACAACATGAGTCATTATTTAAAATTTGCCATCGGTAGTTATGGATGGCCATTTTATGTTACCCTGACAAGTCCAATTATAGGGTTGTGTACTCTCTGCACTGAATGCAGGTAGGTTAACCTTTATAGCACAGAAAAAATAGACATTTTCAGTGTAGAATAAGACCAAGATAATTGTAATTTCATGGTTGCTTTTTGTCTGCAGTGTCAAAGCAAAGTGGACAGTGTAGGTCAAAAATCAAAATGCACATTTTGTTCAGTATGATCTTGATCTGCACTGGCAGAAAAGGCAATTATAGTAAGTAAAGGCACTTTAACTCTTCACCAAACGACAAAAATTTGGACCATTACAAATTGAAAGCATTTGCAGATGACAAAATTAATGTGACTCAAAAATTGAAATTTGTTTTGGGAAGGGTAGAAAACGTGGGAAAAGGAGAAAATGCTGGTTACTCTCATTTTCTCCTTTTCACACAATGTTTTCAAAAGCTGTTATTCCTAGGGTCATCAAAGGCTGGGACTGTTTGATAAAGACTTAACCATGATGAGATTTTACATTATGGATAACTTTCAAATGGTCATATGAACTCATTACCACACAATCCCAAGTTTTAACAACCCTGAAAGAGAGGTCTTTTGAAAACATTGTGGGAAAAGGAGAAAATGCAGGTAACTAGCATTCTTTTCCTTTTCCCAAAAATGTTTTCTACCTTATCAAAGAAAAATTGCACAATTTGAGCCACACTGAAATTGTCATCTGCAGATGCTTTCAGTTTGGACATGGCTAAAATTTTGTCATCTGGTAAAGAGTTAACTCTTTACCAAATGACAAATTTTTAGACTAGTCCAAACTGAAAGTATTTGCAGACAACAAAATAAAGGTGACTCAAAAACTAAAATTTGATTTGGGAAGGGTAGAAAACATTGTGGAAAAAGGAGAAAATGCTGGTTACCAGCATTTTCTCCTTTTCCCACAATGTTTTCAAAAGGCTTCTTTTTCAGGGTCGTTAAAAGTCAGGATTGTGTGGTAAAGGGTTAAGTGAACATTATCCACAGGCGTTTCTATCATGGCTTCTTTGAAGTGGTTTTAATGGCTGATTGATTGCCTATTGCAATCGATTTCATTTTCCATTTAGACAGACAACGTGTTGATGTCTCTTTTTAAAATCCAATAATTAGCAAACTCTATTTTTGCTTAGTTTAACTCTTTAGCAAGAGACAAAATTATTGACTTGTCCAAACTGAAAGCCTTTTCAGACAATAAATTTGACTCAAGATATGATATGTTGTTTTTTTTTTACAAAAGGTAGAAAACTTTGTTAGAATACTGGGTCTGTATTCACCAACCATTCTTAAGAACATTCTTAGTCTTTCTAAATTTGAACCATTTGGTGTAGCCAATCAGAAGTTTTGTTACTTTCAAATTTAAAAAAAATCTGGAGAATAAGACTAAGATGTTCTTAAGAATGGTTGATGAATACCAACCCTGGTAACCATCATTTTCTCCATTTCCCACAATGTTTGCAAACCCCTTCTTCCCAAGGGATCACCAGATAAGGGATTGAAGGGTTAAACCAATGTATTTTACATATATTTTACATAAACAGCTCTTCACAACTTAGATCAGTTGCTCTCGATCATTGCTTCTTAGAAACCTAACCAATATTTGCATGGCCACATTGGTTGTTTAACCCTTTACCACACAATCCCGACTTTTAACGAGCCTGAGGAAGAAGCCTTTTGAAAACACTGTGGGAAAAGGAGAAAATGCTGGTTACCAGCATTTTCTCCTTTTCCCCCACAATGTTTTCTACTCTTCCAAAAACAAATTTCAATTGTTGAGTCACATTTATATTGTTGTCTGCAAAAGCTTTCAGTTTGGACTGGTCTAAAGTTTTGTCATTTGGTAATGAGTTAAAAGATTTACTCATCATTACAGTGCCAAACCCAGAACTTCTGATGTCAGTTTTTTTCTTTATAAATACCGGTACTTTCGATACTGATTATTTTCAGATGCTTTTCCTGTAGTGATTACCGTGACAACATTTACATGGATAATTGTTGTCTATGTAATTCTGCCGCCTTCAAAAAGACCACAGGTGTCAAACACGAAGACATAATATATGCAAGCTTCAAAAACGATGTAAGTTTACTCTAAACCCTTTTCTATAAAATCCCAAGTTAAAGAATTCTTTAAAATACGGATAACTTTCAAATTATAAGGAAGCCTTTTGAAAACATTGCAGGAAAAGGAGAAAATGCTAGTAACCAGTATTTTCTCCTTTTCCAACAATAATTCCCCCAACCCGCCTTTTTTGAAGGCGGGGGATACTCTAATCAGGCAGTTCCTCTGTCCATCTGTCAGTAGTTACTCTTCTCTTTTGCAATTCAACATGAAAACTTTTCACCCACAATTTTCACCATGACTAGTTGGCTATTACAGGAGTGATGGCTTTTTTTTCTCCATTTGTTACACGATTTTCAAAACATTGGAGCAGATTTATGAAAAGAGCAGACAAGAATTAGTCTTCAATGCTTTACTATACAATCCCGAGTTTAAGTGACACTTAGAGGGAAGGCTTTTGAAAACATTATGTTGTGGGAAAAGATGAAAATGCTCCTGCATTTTCTCCTTTTACCGCAGTGATTTCTACCCTATTAAAGTCAGAAATCATCATTTGAGCTACATTCAATTTGTTGTCTGCAAATGATTTCAACTTTGTTAGAATAAAAACTTGTTGTTTGGTACAGAGCTGTTAGATTGTCAAGGTGGGTGGATTTGATAAACTCTTATCATATGATCCCAAGTTTTAACAACCCTACTGAAAAAGGCATTTGAAAACATTTTTGGAAAAGGAGAAAATGCTATACACTAGGATTTTCTCCTTTTGCCACAATGTTTTCTACCCCATTAAAGACAGAAATCATCATTTGAGCTGCAATCAATTTGCCATCTGCAAATGATTTCAGTTTGGTATTGTACAAATCTTTGTTGTTTTTTACAGAGCAGTTAGATTGTCAAGGTGGGTGGATTTGATTAAAGACTAAAGTTAGATCTGGTGATATTTGACACAGTTTAGCTGTTTACCAGGAGACAAGATTTTTAGACTTGTCCATGTTCAAAGTATTTGCAGACAACAAATGAAATTGATGTGGCTCAAATAAAGTAATATGTCTATGCAAAGGTAGAAAACATTTAGGGAAAAAAGGAAATGCAGGTTATCAGCATTTTCTTCTTTTTCTGTGATGTTTCTAGAAATTTTCTTTGTAGGGGTCATTAACCCTTAGGCTGCTGAGCATGATTCAAGGACCTTTTGTGTAGATCAAGATCAAACTGCACAAAACATGCAGTCTGATTTTGGATCTACTCTGTATAAGGAGATTTTTTTCTGCAAAAAAATACCTTTGAAATACATGTAGTAACATTCGTGTTTTAACAACTGGCATCACTGAACGTTTCATCTAACTTATTTATCAGGTTAAGGGTTAAAACATGGGATTGGTCAGTAAAGGATTATTGTTTCTGGATGCTAACAGGATGTGGAAATATTTTAACCCTTTACTACACAATCGCGAGTTTTAACAACCTGAAGAAGAAGGCTCCTGAAAACGTTGTGGGAAAAGGAGAAAATGCTGGTAACCAGCATTTTCTCCTTTTCCCACAATGTTTTCAACTCTATCAAAGACAAATATCATCATTTGAGCTACATTTATTTCATTGTCTGCCAATGGTTTCAGTTTAGTCGAGTCAAAAGTTTTGTTGTTTGGTGAAGAGTTCCACTACAAATTTGAACTTTGAAATGCTTTTTATGGCTTTATATTTCAGCATATTAATGTTTACATTACCTTTCTGTCTATTTTCAGATTTATGAAATCCCGTTTTATGTTGTGATAGATCGACACAAAAACTGTATAGTCGTGGCCATTAGAGGAACTCTTTCTTTACAGGTATCAACATCTTAAAATTGTTCAGTAATTTTTCATGGTACAAAAATGTAACTTGAACAGCAAAAAGTTGGATGAAAAGATGGAAATATTGTGAGAAAAGGAGCAATTGCTTCATAAAAACCATTGCCCCTTTTTCCACAATGCTTGCCAAAACTGTCCAATGCAGAGGTGTAAAAAAGACATTTGAGCAGGAAATGTTCTTAATGCTTTACTTAACCCTTTCCCAAACAAGCCCTGGTTTTCACGTGTCTGCAGTACAAGTCTTGTGAAAACACTTTGGGAAAAGGAGAAATTGCTCGTAACGAGCAATTTCTCCTTTTCCCACAGTGTTTTCTACCCTTTTTGATAACTTTCTGCCATTTTCATCAAATTTAAAATTGTCGTCTGCAAACTCTTTCAATTTGGACCAGTCCAGAATTTGTCGTTTGGGAAAGGGTTAACCTGTGTTTCCATGACCCTGAGAAAGAGGCTTCTGAAAACATTGTGGGAAAAGGAGAAAATGCTGGTAATCAGCATGTTTTCTACCCTATCAGAGACAGAAATCCTTATTTAATTCTTTTCCAAACAGTAAAATTTTAGACCAGTCCAAATTGAAAGCATTTGCAGATGGCATATCAAATGTGACTCAAAAATTGGAACTCATTTAGGGAAGGGTAGAAAACATTGTGGGAAAAGAAGAAAATGCTGGTTACCAGCATTTTCTTCTTTTCCCACAATGTTTTCAAAAGCTTTCTTTCTTAGGGTCATTAAAAGTCGGGATTGTGTGGTAAAGGGTCAAACAACATTTATATCCCCATTTTTCACAGAGCATGACTCATTTATAAAAGTCAACAACAATAGAGTGTTGGTACCTGCATAATAATTCTTTTGTTATTTTTTTTTTTCATTCAGGATGTAATAACAGATCTTGTAATAGAAAGAGGAGATTTAAATGTAACCGACATTCCAAAAGGTTGTGCTCACAAAGGTATTCTTCACTCAGCATTCTTCATCAAAGAAACTTTACAAGAAAATAAAATACTGGAAAAGGCTTTCTCAAAACTAGAGGTAAGTAAAAATGTTACCTTTCATCAGACAGATCTTTTTAAATGACCAAAGAAAGAAGGTTTTAAAAAACATGGTGGGAAACGGAGAAACGCTGATAAGCAGTATTTTTATCCTCTTCATACAAAATTTTTTACTACTAATTTGTGCTACTTTTTTCTTGTCAATTGCAAAATGCTTTCAATTTTGTCAAGCCTAAGATTTTGTCATTTAGTAAAACTTTAAAGGCGCAATAGCGGCCAAAAACACAATTCAGGTGTTAAAATGCATTGAACTTTAAATCGTACCATTCAAAAGTATGGAAAATATTGTGAAGGTAACAATCTGTTGTTGTATGGTCAGTCCAAGTGTAAGTTGCTGGCAGAAAAATTAATTTCAAAATCAGGCAAAAAGTAAACAAAAGATAGAGTGATCTGGCAGCATTTAACATAGTTTTGAAATTAATTTCACTGCCAGCGACTAACACTTGGACCAACCATACAATAACATGCATTTTAACATCCATTTTGTATACTTTTTGCAGCTATTGTTGTTCTAATCTATTTCTGAACGATTGCATGTTCTTTTCTTTCAACATTTTCTACTCTTTCAGAGTAAACAATAAATACTCAGCATGTTCTCCACTTCTCACCATATTTGCTACCCTGTTAGATAGAAATCTCACCATTATGACCTTAATTAATTTGTTGTCTGCAAATGTTCTCAATTTGGACAAGTCTTGAATTTTGTCATCAGACATAGATTAATTTGTTGTTCATGAGTGCTTTGAATTTTGGATAGCATCAATCCCTTAGTACAAACCATACCTTTGTCATCCTATTTATGTAGGGCACCAAATGTAATTGGAAAGAAAAAATCATTTTCAAAACCACAAGACCTCTATTTCATATTTTTCAGGGAGCAGATCTAATGATAACGGGCCACAGTCTGGGTGCAGGGGCGGCGGCCATGCTCGCTATTTTATTAAAACCTACATATCCAAAACTTAGGTGTTTTGCATTCTCTCCGCCTGGAGAGTTGGTCAGGTAAGACCTCATTATTCTTTGTTGGTTTTTTTTTTTTAGATATATTTAGACGTAGAAATGGATACATTTCTTTTTACAAACGGGAGAAAATTGTGAAATTTTAATGATCTCCCTTGTTAGATAAAAATCATGGGTCAAATCGGGTCAGAAAGTAGGTCACTGGGCTAAATCTAAGAAAAACCTTGTGTGCACGCTAGAGGCTATATTTTCAACCTGATACTCTTGAATCATGGTCAGAATGTTTGTCTTGATAATATCTTGGACAAGATCAAAACTGGGTCATGTCAGGTCAAAAAGTAGGTCACTGGGCCAAATCTTAGAAAAACGTTGTGTGCACTCGAGAGGCCACATTTTCAGCCTGAAACTTATGAAACTTGGTCAGAATGTTTTTCTTGATAATATATCAGACAAGTTCGAAATTGGGTCATGTTGGGTCAAAAAGTAGGTCACTGGGCTAAATCTTAGAAAAACCTTTTGTGCACTCTAGAGGCCACATTTTGAGCCTGATACTCTTGAAACTTGGTCAAAATGTTTGTCTTGATGATTACTTGGACAAGGTCAAAATTGGATCATGTCGCGTCAAAAAGTAGGTCACTGGGCCAAATCAAAAAGTAGGTCACTGAGGCCACATTTTCAGTCTGATACTCATGAAACATGGTTAGAATGTTTGTTTTAATGATATCTTGGACACATTTGGAATTTAGTCACATTAGTTCAAAAAGTAGGTCACTTACACTCATGTGTTTTACATCATTAAAACTAGGATCTCTTCAGCTTTATCAACTGTAGATGACATTCCTCAGATGAGCGCTTTAGGGCCAGTGGCCCTCTTGTTTATAATTTGTAATTAATAGGTAAGCCCTGCAGGTTATTTGAAAAAGGAAGTTCACACACTATTGCCATTGAAATGCATAAAAGGGGATCGAAAAAGCAGTCCGATTAATTTCAATGGAGATACATGTGTATTTATATCTGAATATATCTGAATACTACATAGTGCAAAAAAATATCAAGGATAAAAACCAATTAATACCATAAACAGGAAGAAATGGTGTGGAATTAGGGAAAGTAACTATCTACTTTCTCCTCTTAACCCTTTCCCACACAATTCCGACTTGTAATGACCCTGAGAAAGAGCTTTTGAAAAACTTCATGGGAACAGGAGAAAATGCTAGGAGAAAATGCTAGTAACCAGCGTTTTCTCCATTTCCCTTATTGTTTTCAACCCTTAATAAGAAAATTTTCATCAATTTTGTCATATTTAAATTGTTGTCTGCAAATGCTTTTACTTTGGACAAGTCTAGTATTTTATTGTTTGGTAAAGAGTTAATCTTAGTTTATCTGGTGCTGAGAAAAAATAATCCTAATGGTTTTGCTTAGTAGGAATTCTATTGTTTTCTAACTGTAGAATTTGAATAAGGGTCTTTTATTTTTAATTCTAAATTGCATCAATATTTGAATTCCCAAGAACTTTCTAAATTTCAAAAGTAACATAGTTTGATAAACTGTGATTAGGTTTGTTTTGTTCACATACCTCCATGAAAACAAAAAAATTCTCTTCATTCCTTAACCCTCTCCCAAACAAGCCCTGGTTTTCACATGTCTGCAGTACAAGTCTTTTGAAAACACTGTGGGAAAAGGAGAAATTGTCGTCTGCAAACTCTTTGAATTTGGACCCGTCCAAAATTTGTCGTTTGGGAAAGGGTTAAAATGTTATTGTTCTGTTTACTTCTTTACCGTAAATCAAAATTTTAGACTGGTCCAAATAAAGGCATTTGCATACAGCAAAATAAATGTCAATCATGAAAGTTTTGTTAAAGAGGGAAAAATAGAAAATGCTGTTTAATCATCATTTTCTTCTTGTCCAAAAGCGTTTTTTAAAAAGAATACATGTATTCTTTAGAGTGGGGACTGTTTCTATAGAGTCGGGACTGTTTGAGTTAAAACAATCAAAATAATTACATTATTTGGAACTCAAATAGAACTATTTGATAAGCTTGATAATATATTTGATAAATACATAGATTTCTCAAGAGAAAAATAATCCATTGTAAGCTTAAGTCAAATTTGGGGATAGAATACTAGTATTTTAACCCTTTACCAAATGACAAAATTTTAGACTGGACCAAATTGAAAGCATTTGCAGACGACAAATTAAGCGAAGCTTAAATGGTGATGGTTACCAGCATTTTCTCCTTTTCCCACAATGTTTTCAAAAGGCTTTTTCTTCAGGGTCGTTAAAACTCGGGATTGTGTGGTAAAGGGTTAAAAAAGAGGGTCCTAGCAGAATATAGAAACCTTTAGCATTTATATAATCCATGAAATAACAATTTAATTCATTGTTATGTTTCTTTTTTTATCTTTGAATAATTTATAATCTCGACATTTTGCAAATATTCATCCTTTACCAAATAATCCCATTTTTTGAAATGATCCTTAGGAAGAAGTTTTTTGGAAATATTGTGACACAATGAAAGAATGCTGGTAACCAGCATTTACCCCTTGTTCCTCAAGTTTTTCCTACCCTTTCATAGACATATCGCATCATTTGAAAACCTTTTTTATTTATTGTCTGTAATTGCTTTCAACTTGGAAAAGCCTATGATTTTCTTGTGTGGTAAAGATTAAAACCAAACTACCATGAACAAAAGCATCCAACCAAAGACAAGCAATTAAGCCTGATGCAATTAGTTTGCTCTATCAATCTTCTTTTTCATGGATTTGGATTTTGAAAACAGTGTGAAAGATGAAAAAAAAGGAGCCATTAAACCCTTTGCCACACAATCCTAACTTTTAACAACCCTGAAAAAGGAGCATTGTAAGAAAAGGAAAAAATGCTGGTTACCAGCATTTTCTCCTTTTCCCAAAATTTTTTCTACCCTTTTCTACCCTTCTGAAAATAAATTTTGATTTTAAAGTTGCATTTATTTTGTTGTTGTCTGCAAATGCTTTAATTTCCACCAGTCTTAAATTTTGTTGTTTGGTAAAGATTTAATGAATTGTCATCTTTTGTTAATATATTAATCTCAAAGTTTTATTGTGTAAGAATGTTTGTCTTCATTCTAAAGACATTTAACCCTTTACAACACAACCCTATGTTTTAGATAGTCTTTAAACAGTGTGGTAAAGGGTTAACCACTCTGAGGCAAGAGGCTAAAACGGAACAATTTTGGAAAATGAGAAATGCAAATGCTTCCAACTTTGAAGGGTCTAAAATTTTATCATCTGGTAGAGTTATAGATGTCATAATTTTACAGCAAAAGATTTATTCGATTTCAGTCTAGAGGAAAGTCAGTTATGCTTTCTGCAATCTCTGTTCCGATCCTTACCTCTTTTACTTTGAAATAAGTTGTGCTTTTAACCCTTTACCACACAATCCCAACTTTAAACGACCCTGAGAAAGGAGCCTTTTGAAAACAGTGTGGGAAGAGGAGAAAATGCTGGTAACTAGCATTTTCTCCTTTTCCCACAATGTTTTCTACCCTTCCCAAAACAAATTTCAATTTTAAAGTCACTTTTATTTTGTTGTCTGCAAATGCTTTCAATTTCAACCAGTCTAAAATTTTGTCGTTTAGTAAAGAGTTAAAATGGCTACACATACGCCCACTGCAAAATGAAGAAACAGATGGATCAGAGTATAGAATAAAGTAGTAGACAGTGTAGATCAGAAGTCAGACTGCATCTTTTGTACAGTCTGATCTTGATTTACACTGTCTGTAAAAGTGTTATTCCAGGCAAGAAATGAGTGAATCATTTATTTGTTTTAGCCAATCAGAAAGTGTGTTCCTTTGTGACCTGGTGGTTGTGGGTTTGATACCCAGTTGAGACAAACTTTCTTTCTGGCAGTTTCTGCCTCTCACCTCTGTTGCATGTAAGAAAAACAGTCAGTGGCTTGGAAAGAAAGTTATGTCAGTACTAGTGAGAAAAGGCCAGGAAACACATGCAAAGGTGCACTGACCACCTTGATATGACCTAAGCTATTTAAAAGGCTTTAAACCCTACTACAAACAAAAAACAAACAAACAAACAAATTGTTATTTGGAATGGTTAGATGAATACAGCTCCTGATATTGAACTACAGTATATAGTAACAGTTTATATTAAGTTACTTTACTTTCAGTCCATGTATTGGTGAATATGCCCAAGATATCGTGTGTTCTGTAGTTCTTGGTGATGACATTATATCGCGTCAGGGAATGTTGATGATGGATGACCTTAAAATTCAAATACTGCAGACCATTCATGAAACCAAAGTACCTAAGGTAATAATTTTACTCCACCTTCTTTATGCACATGTTGCAGCTTAGAAATGAAGTTTTGGATTTGTCCAAACTCAATGAATTACAGACAACACATCAATTGTGGCTCAAATGGTAGAAAATGTCATTTGTAGGTTCAAAATATTGTGGGAATAGGAGACAATGCTGGTTACCAGCATCTTCTTATTTTCCAACAATGTTTTCAAAAGCATCCCTTCTCAAGGATGTTAAGTTCCAGGATTGCTTTGTAAAAGGTTAACTCATTACCTCCTGAAGACAGCTCTTGTCGTCATAAAGCCAACTTTAAGTCGGAATTGTTTACTATGAGTGTTTTTAAATGTGCAGTTCAGTGGAAATAGGTTGCTTCATTACATGATCTTTATTTGCTATACCAGATGATCCCTTGTTTTTACAATCCTGAAATTGAAAATATTGTGAAAAATTGTAGGAAATGTTGGTAGCCAGCATCAGTGTCTCTTCTTTTGCACTATGTTTCTGACCTTTTCATAAACAAAACCCATCATGTAAGCCACATATAATTTAAAATCTGCAAATGGTCTCAAATTGGACAAGTCTGAATCTCTTAGCCCTTTGCAAAACAATCCCAAGCTTGACTCTTTACCATACAACAAAATTTTAGACCTGTCCAAATTGAAGGCATTTGCAGGCAGCAAAGTAGTTGTGACTGAAAACATGAAATTTGTTCTGGGAAGGGTAGAAAACATTGAGGGAAAAGGATGAAATGCTGCAAAGGCTTCTTTCTCAAGGTCATTAAAAGTCGGGATTGTGTGGGAAAGGGTTAAACGACCCTTAGAAAGAAAACTTTTGAAAACATTGCTAACCAGCATTTTCTCCTTTTCCCATAATTTTTTCTGCTATTTCAGAGCCAAATTTCATAATTCCAGTCACATTTAAATTTTGATCTGAAAAAGCTTTTGTAATAATGTTTCTAAGAAAGACAACTCTTTAGTCTTTGTCAGTACATGGTAAATAGAATGTAGGTTATATTCCTTGTGTCATTTATTCTTGTACACTCATTATAAAATTATAAGCGTTTATACATTTGAGCATTTGAGTATGAGATACTGGCAGGTGGTTGCAGGAGATTGTACTCAGAGCAGCTACTCTAGTGTGTCCAGGTAGGTTCAGTACTGTAGATTAAGAACTGGAATTTAATGATATATAGATGATTTCAGAACCAAATCATAAACTTGTATATTACATAATAAAATATAAGCAGGTTGCTTTCGAAAATGTTTGTGTAGCGCAAGACTTAGTGTGCTCAAGCATGGATAGTACCTAACATGAATAAGTAGAACTGCATGGTGTGGAAAATATTATTGGGGTCTACTCAAATATATATAGACTGTTATATTTCAATACTGTGATTTTGGCAGATGCTTACTGGTGATTATGTTCAGATAGGACTGGTTCCCTTAATGAAGAAGTAGAATTCCATTATATAGTAGATAATTCGGCAACCAAGACATTTAAACCTTTATATTTCAGTATAAAATACTGGCAGGTGGTTGCTGGAGATTATGTTCAGGCAGGACTGGTTCCTTGGATGAAGAAGTAGAATTCCATGATGTTGTAGATAATTCAGGAATCAAAACATATGATGTGAATAACAGAAGTAGTTTAGAGGTAGTTTTTGCTGTTTTCGTTCTTCTCGCTTTAACTTAATGTAAGCACTTTGTGATACTTAGACCACAGAAATCTTTTGAAAATGGTGTGGAAATGTAATTTTTCGTTTCGTGTTTTACCTTGCTTTAACTCTGTGCAACATGGCAAAATTTTAGACAAGCCCAAGTTAAAAGCCTTGGCAGACGACAAAATAAATGTTGCTTAATTTATGGGATTTGTTGCTGGGACTTCGAAGGGTAGAGATCATTTTGGGAAATGGAGAAATTGCTGGTTACCAGCATGTCCTTCTTTTCCTACAATGTTTTCAAGGCTTATTTCTCAGGGTTGTTATAACTCAGGATTGTATGGTAAAGAGCTCACACTTTACGATTCAACAAGATTTTGGACTGAACCTACCAGTAGTTCAAAGCATTTACAGACAACTTGTTAAATATAGCCCAAAAGGTGACTGGTGGAAAATGTTTTGGAAAGAGGAGAAAGTGCTGGTTACCAGCATTTTCTTTATTTCCTACAATTTTCTCAAAAGCCTTCTTCTTCAGGGTCGTTAAAACAAGGGGTTGTTTGGTAACAGGTTAAGTCACATCAGAGCTATAGGGCTATTGATGAAATAAGATTTCAAGATTTATTTATGACCTTTACCTATTTGCAGGTATCATTAACAGACTGCATTAAACACAGTGAACATATAAAAAATACCTATGAGACCTTGATTATGCCAGGACAAATTTTGCATGTGGAAGAAAGGTTTGTTCTTAAAATATTTCTATAGGTGTCTTTAACTCTTACCAGACAACAAAAGGTATTTTTTACCTATTTTATTTGTTTGGTGTTTATTGCTGTTTTCAACATTATTTCAGTTATATAATTGTGGTTAGTGAGCCTATCCATGCTTTCCTGGAGTTTCTTAAATCAGTACCATATCCCAAGCCACTGGCTGCTTTCCCATTTATGCATCACCAAAACAATGATCAACAGTGCGAGAGGAATGAATTCTGTCACTATCATCAGTCTTCTTAAAGAAATAGATTCAAACCAGCAAAACACAGGTTTCAAGCCATGTACACTTCTGACTGCCCTACAGGGCAAGGCAACGAAAATTTATACCTAACCATAGTGAAAGTATGTGCAGATGACAAATAAGAGGTGACTAAAATGAGGGGATTTATCTTCTAAAAAAAACTTTCTTGCCACAACAATCTTTCATTTTGCAATAGTTGGCTATTTCTTACTGAAAATGTACATTTATATGAATGTATACTCCATTACCTTATGCAAATGCCTTTTTCGTTTTACAGAACACTACAAAATCATGAACCTGCATGTCTCAGTAGTAATGTGTAGGATTCATAACCTGGAGGCCAGGGTTAGATTTTCATTTGCTTTACTGGATTTTTTGCAGAGAGTGTCCTGAGCAAAACACTTAAAAGCCCTCGCCTAGTACTGGTTAACCCTTTACCACACAATCCCGACTTTTAACAACCCTGAGAAAGAAGCCTTTTGAAAACATTGTGGGACAAGGAGAAAATGCTGGTAACCAGCATTTTCTCCTTTTCCCGCAATGTTTTCTACCCTTTCCAAAACAAATTTCATTTTTTTAGCCACATTTATTTTGTCATCTGCAAATGCTTTCAATTTGGGCCAGTCTAAAAGTTTGTCATTTAGTAAAGAGTTAAACCCGGATATACATAGTAAAGTCAGCTGTCAACGTGACGTGACTGAAATAAAGTTGAAAGCAACTTATAACACCATTCAGTCGATCAAAATCAACTTTCAAGATCATTGTGGTAAAAGTAGAAATTTCTTGTTATGAGCATTTCAGCTTTTGTCCAGAAATACAAGTGGCTGCTTAGTTCAGGAGGGCTCTTACAATGGATGTGTACTTAACCCTTTACCAAACAACAAAATTTTATGGCTGACCAGATTGAAAGCATTTGCAGACCACAAATTAATGTTATTAAAATGAGGATTTCTCTCTTTGATAGGGTAGAAAACATTGTAGGAAAAGGAGAAAATGCTGGTTACCAGCATACTCCTTTTCCCAGAATGTTTTCAAAAGCCTTCTTTTGTAGGGTTGTTAAAAGTTGGGATTGTGTGGTAAAGAGTTAATGTTGTGATCTATTTTCAGCACATTCAGTGGCGATGAAGATTTTGCAGCCACATGGAAAGGGCCCGAAAGTTTCACAGAAATTATCGTCAGCCCAGACATGCTGTCACACCACTTTCCAGATGCCTTGCTTGAAGCTATCGATGAATTACGGAGTAAAGACTTTGAAATTTTGATCGAATCTAAGCCTCACAAAAAAGTTCGACAAACTTTAGAAACGATTACAGAAAGTGTAACAGCGACAGATGAAAATGGATAGTTAAACAATACCATCTTATAAGAATGTTGGGAAGAAAGGCTTTTGAAAAGATTGTTGTAAAACGAGAAGATGCAGGTTACTAGGTTTTTTTTTCCTTTCCACCATTATTTTTCTGAAACATTTCCACAATTTGAGCCTTATTTAGTGTGTTGTCTGCAAATGCTTTCAATTTGGACAAGTCTAAAAAATATTATCATCTGGTATAGAGTTAGAGATCTCTTACTTTGTTTTCAAATGCTAATTAGAAAGAAATGGCTCACTTTTTTGTTATTTTAACCCTTTAATGAAACTTAAAGGAAAATGGCTTTTGAAAATATTTTAGGAAAAGGTAAAAATGCTGTAATCCAGCATTTTTTCCTTTTCCCAAAATGTTTTCTACCTTTTCTAAGACATAACCCATTGTTTGAGTCACAGTTAATTTATCATCTGCAGATTCTTGCAACTTGGTTGGATCTAAAATTTTGTCATCTGGTAAAGAATTGGGTCAATACATGTGAAATAAAGATGTTGTTTCCTTATTCAATGGATAGACTGGTTCTAAAGTGTACGCAACTGTCATAAGTTCACTTCTGTAACACAGCATATTAAGTCTTTACCAAAGGACAACCTAATTGAAAGAATTTGCAGACGACCATTCTGTCTAGCTCAATATATGATTTTTGTCTTTGAAATTCTAGAAAGCTTTGTGGGAAGTAACCAGCATTTTCTCCTTTTCATACAAAGTTTTCAAAAGCTTCTTCATGGTCGTTCGAAAATGGGATTGTTTGGCAAAGGATCAAATTACTGATGTTATTTGTGTGGTAAGGGCTAATCCCTTTCTCCAAAACAGGACCCTTGCTGTACTGAAAGGCCGCTATTTAGATTTTCTTAATCAAGCCAATCTTCAGAAATTTATTCTAATGCAGTATAGTAAGGCAATAGCTGGCAAACCATCAACAGATAAGAGAGAGAAGTGTAGGGGAAAAAATTGTTTTGATGGCATTTCATCAACACAGTCCTGAGATTTAATGACCCTGGATGAGATAGCTTTTGAAAACATTGTGGGGAAGGGAGAAAATGCTGGCAACCAGCATTTTCTCCTTTTCCACAATGTTTTCTACTCTATCAAAGACAGAAATCATCATTTGAGCTACATTTGATTTGTAGTCTGGAAATGTTTTATACATGTATTTGGTCTAATCCACAATTTTGTCATTTGGTACAGGCTTAAGGGGTTACTTAGCCTCCTAAAGAGTTTTTGGATTTCCCACCAGAATTTTGCAGTGGTCTGTTGGACTGTCACATAATCAACAACACACATGGGACTAAATCTAAATATGTATATGATTGTTCATTTGATCACATAGAAATAGATGAAATTACATGTTGCAAACAAACCATCATGTATTTTATACCTCAAAATAGCACATTTTTGCTTAATATAATTGTCCAGTTTCTCTAGGGTTGCAATGCAGTCATTATTAGTGTTTAACAAAAATTTTTGGTTTGTGGAAAAAGAAATCTAAATAGGCTTCTAAAGCAGGAGAATATATTTTGGAAACATTGTTTCAAAAGGATAAATCTCTCCTCGAGCATGGTCGCTTTCAAAATACATCTATGTCTGTTTTATATCATTTATTCATGACAAAACATATCATTTCATTATTTCTACAGTATAATATTAATGTGCAATATTTCCTTATGCTTTCTAAGTTATTTAAACTCCTAAACTGATTAAGCAAGTACTTAATCTATTATCAAAAAATCCTGACTTTTAATGACCCTGAAAAAGACTTTTGAAAACATTGTGGGAAAAGGAGAAAATGCATGTTACCAGCATTTTCTCCTCTTCCCATGTTTTCCACCCTTTCAAAAGCAAATTGCAAGTTTGGAATAGCATTCATCATGTGATCTGCAAATACTTTCTTCTTGTAGAAGGCTAAAATTTTGCCATGTGGTTAAGAGTTAAGGTAACTGAAAATGTGATTGCAAAAGACAAGTGATTGCTGACTAGAGGAATATTGAAACATATTTCCCTTCCCTGGGAACTCAGTCTATGCTTGCTTAACCCTTTATCAAACTTACCTATAATTATGTTAACAACCTTGAAGAAGAAAGCTTCTAAAACCATTATGGAAAAAGTAGAAAAGGCTTGTTACCATCATTTTCTACTTTCCTGACATTGTTTACAAAAGCTTTTTCCATCAGATGGTTAAAACATTGGATTTTTTCTAAAGAGTAAATAAAATATTACCTTTTTAAATAGTTTGCTAAACATACAAGTCCTCTAAATATTGAGACTAATTTTGGTCATATTGTGACAGAAGAAAGAGGACATACAGATCAAAGATTAGACTATTCATCCTTTGCAGTCTGATCTTAACTAATGCTGCCCACTAAAGGTGACTAATGTAGCCTTTTGCTTTGAAAGATACGGTATATTAACTCTTTACCAAACCAAAAAATTTTTAGACTTGTCCAATCGAACACATAGCAGATGACAAAATAAATGTGGCTTATATGGTGCAATTTGTCTTTTAACTCTTTACCACATGACAATATTTTAGACTAGTCCAATTTCAAAGCATTTGCAGATGCCAAATTCAGCTTTGGAACAAACAGGCTTAAGGTCTCTGATAGAGCAAAAAACATTGTGGGAAAAGGAGAAAATGCTGGTTACCAGCATTTTCTCCTTTTCCCACAATGTTTTCAAAAGCTTTCTTTCCTAGGGTCATGAAAACCCAGGATTGTTTGGTAAAGGGTTAAACGATAGAAAGGATAGAAAACACTGTATACTGGTATCAGCATTTTCTCCTTTTTCCACAATGTTTTCCAGAGGCTTCCTAAGGATGATTGAAACTCTAGGTTTCTTGCTTCACAAGCAGCCACAGTATTTCTTACACAATACTACACTCTGCCTACAAAGTGTTTATGTTCATAAATAGAATACACAATACAGCACAAATTGAGTGCAATACATTTCATCATTAACCCTTTACCAGACCGCAAAATTTTAGACTCTTCTGTGATGAATGCATTTGCAGACAAATAAAATGTGGCCGTTTCTTTAACAGAAATTATCTTGCCATGGCGCTGTTCAGAACTATCGCAGAGAGTTTTATTCACTTTTTACCAAACAACAGAATTTTAGACTTTTCCAAATTGAAAGCAGTTGCAGAAGGCAAAATAAATGTGATTCAAATATTAAAACTTGTTTTTGGAAGGGTAGAAAACGTTAACCAGCATTTCTCCTTTTTTTGCAATGTTCTAACTCTTTACCACACAATCCCGAGTTTTAACGACTCTGAGGAAATAGCATTTTGAAAACCTTGTGGGAAAAGGAGAAAATGCTGGTAACCAGCATTTTCTCCATTTCCCACAAGGTTTTCTACACTTTCACAGACAATGACCATTATTTCAGCCAAATTTAGCTTGTCATCTGCAAAGGCTTTCAATTTGGACCAGTCTAAAATTTTGTCACATGGTAAAGGGTTAAAAATTCTTCTTCTTTCGATTAATTAAAATACCCGGCTTCTGTGGTAATGGTTTAAATCAAAAACTGGTTTCCTTGACAAACCTGAAAAATATTTTTCTTCAAAACCACTTATTGGAATTCTATTCAAATTTGTATTAAAGACACTTATTTCCAATTCCTACGGATTGCTTGAAGATTTGTGGCTGCTTTTGGGCTTGTCTGTCATGTTACCATAAATATAATTAATTTATAATTGTCGAAGGGAGATAACTCATGTGTTTTCATACAGATTTGTAGCAATACACATTTTATCTCCCTCTGTTATATTTCTTCACTGCAACATGGTTGGTATTGCAAAATTATGTGCAAGATTTCTGGGTAGACTTGTTTGGTTTTTCTGTCATAATGACTTTGACATATGTGAATTTTGAACCCTTTACCGAACAATCCCCAATGAAGAAGGCCTTTGAAAACATTGTTGGAAAAGGAGAAAATAGTGTTCAGCAGCATGCTTTCGACCCTTCCATTGCCAAATCCTATTGTTTCAGTCAAGTGCGATTTAATGTCTGCAAATGCTTTCAATTTGGATTGGTCTAAAATTCTATTGTTTGGTAAAGAGTTTATTATGAAGTAATATTAGTATCATCTCCATTTGGTTAAAAAACTTTATTATTCATGCCAAAGAAAAAGTGGTTTTTCATCAAGGAAGTCTTTGAAATTCTTGTCATTTTCTCTGTTTTTTTGTGTGTCAGTGATACTTGATATAAATGATCCTGGAGTGACATTACTCTTAATTCATTGACATCATCTCCATATGTGGGTAAAAACCCTGACTTCATGTTTGGTGGCTAACTTGGAGGTAGAGGGATACAGGGCCATCATGGCCCTCTTGTGCGATTTAACATCCTGCATTCTTACTTTTTACATTTTCTCATATATTTTGGCTGTATAAAATTTGGCATGTAGAGGAGTAAAATAGTGACACAAAATGGACTGGAAAGGAGAGAAATTCATTTAATACAGAAAAGAAAATACCACAAGTTACAAACAATTTGCTCCTTACCCCACACTGTTTCAAAAATTACCCACTGCATAAATGTAAATCTAGAATCCGTCTGATGATGGTTTAGCTCTTTACCAGACAAAAAAACTTCAGCCTTGTCCAAATTGACAGCATTTGCGGACAACACAATTAATGTGACTCAAAAAATAGAAATTATTTTTTAAAGGGTAGAAAACATTATGGAAAAAGGAGAAAATGCTGGTTACCAGCATTTTCTCCTTTTCCCATAATGTTATCAGAAGCCATCTTTCTCAAGGTTATTAAAACTTGAAATTGTGTGGTAAAGGGTTAACGGCGGGGGAGATGAATGAATATTTTTCTGTTGTCTTTCGTTTATTCTTGTATTGTAATATTTGTCCTACGATTTATGTTATTGAACCTATGTGTATACTGTAAGAGGTGTATGTTGACCATTGTATTTTTTTTTTTTACCCTAAAATGATTGAAATATTTTTTATTAAAAAAATGGTTAACATTTAATAAAAGTGTTGATTTCATTTTTATATCAGAGACAATGCAAATGAATACAGAGATCTAGGTGAATGCTGTATCATGCCGTTTTCAACATTTAAGGCCAACTGGTATTAAGGCCTCACATATTCATATAGTTTTTGGTCGGAATCTGTACATAGTGCCTTGCCCAAGGATACGTGAAAAACCAGGAGCTCTGATCAAACTTAGGACCTATAGGTTGTTAATCTAACAGCCTAACCACTGAGCTATGCAGGACCCCTGTAGATGCAGATCTTCTGATATTGTAATGAACCCTTTACTAAATGATCCCAAGTTTTAACAACTTGAAAACATTCGGGAAATGGAGAAAATATTTACTGCCCTTTTTCAGACATAACCTACCTTTTAACTCTTTACCAAATGTCAAATTTTGGGGCTGGACTAAATTTAAAGCAGTTGCAGACAACAAATTAAATTTTGCGGAAATGATGAGTTCTGTCTTTGATAGGGAAGAAAACATTGTGGGAAATGGAGAAATGCTGGTTACCAGCATTTTCTCCTTTTTCCACAATGATTTCAAAAGGTCTGTTTCTCTGGGTCTGTAAAACTTGGGATTGTGTGGTAAAAGGTTAAACCATATTCAACCCTTTACCAGATGACAAAAGTTTAAAAAGTCTCCATTTCCAAGTGTCTCAAATGATTAGATTTGTCTTTGAAAGAGTAGAAAACGTTCTGGGAAAGTGAGAAAATACTGGTTACTGGTATTTTCTCCTTTTCCTGCAATCTTTTCAAAAATTTCTCCCTCAGGTCATTTAAATTCAGGATTGTTTGTTAGGGTCAAGATGCCTGCAAATACTTTCGATATTTGTAAGTCTTGAATTGTATTATCTTGTAAATAAATGAAATAAAAATTTCCAGCCTATAGTGAAAACCTAAATATTGATTTCAAGACTCTTTCCATTGGATAAGTCTCATCATATCAGACAGTAAAAATCCATGATTAGACTATGCATTCTGATTTTGATCTACAATGTCTGCAAAAGTACATTTACTCTTTACCACACAATCCCAAGTTTTAACAACCCTCATTGAAAGGGCTTTTGAAAACATAGTGGGAAAAGGAGAAAATGCTAGTAAAGAGCATTTTCTCCTTTTCTCACAATGTTTCTTTCCCTTTCACAACACTACTTTCATTTCAATAACAGCATGTTCTCCGTAAATGTTTTGAATTTGGACACGTCTATAATCGTGCTATGTAGTAATAAGTTAAGTTGGGCTTTGCGAGCAGTCTATGAGTAAATAGGAAAGTTTTCATTCATCTGAAAATAAGACACCTTGAGAAAGTAATAGATACAGTGATTTTACATGAACAGACTTCATTCAACTGTGTTTTAGTTATATCGAGGCATCCAGTACACCTTTTCAAGCATTCTAGGTGTTTCTTTTACCAGTACCACACACATCCCACCAGCCAGAGTTCCTGGTTTTAAATCCCATTTTTTTTTCCTTTTGTTGCGATTGGCAGATATATCCATCCATATATATGTATATAAGGTAACATCAGTTTTTACACACACACAAAAAAAACTAAAAAATCTGTCGTATGTCCCTGCACTGGACAACTTTTGAAACATTGTGAAAGGAGGAGCAATTGCTTGTAATCAGTTTACCTTCAAGTGGTTGTGCCTCAATTTATTTAATTCTAATAATGTCAACTTTTATGTTATGTTACGTTATGTTATGTTATAATGTCAACTTTTATTTTGACATATGGATTCAAACAATAATTCACTATCATACAGAGAAAGACGGAACATGGATCACAACACAAATACACTATCACATTGGCAAATGAGGAATATGGTTCTCAACCACATTACAAAGTCACATAAACAAATAAAAAACATGGGTCGTTATCAGACCACACAATCACTTGGGTCACTAAGATACATGGATCATAAAGGCAGTACACAAGTTGGAATGTACATGGTCTTGAGCATAGGAGTCATGGTTTGAAATGCAATAAGTTAAATGACCCAGAATTTATTGATACTCTTAAAGTTTTTGACTGTAAAGGTTTGATAGAGACTCATGCAGATAGAGATGTTGATAAATCTTTGCCAGGTTATCAAGTTTTAAGAAAAGATAGAACAAAGCATAAGAATGCTCGCACTTCGTCAGGTGGCATTGCAGTATTAGTTAAAGAATCTTAGAAACATACATTCAAATTTGACCCCATATCAAATAGTGACACGGTTTGGGTACATGTTCTAAAGGATTATACTTCTATGTCAAATGACTTATATCTTGGATTTGTCTATATTCCGCCATTGACCTCATCATATGGAAAGGTAAATGGTAAAGATATCGTGTCAAAACTAGATAAACAAACTGAATATTTCTCTTGTAAAGGAAAAATAATTTTATGTGGTAATTTCAATGCTAGGTTAGGTAATAATATTGATATTATTCAGAAAGAAGAAGAAACGCATTTACCAATTCCTGAGGATGGTGTATTTGAAAGTATTTTTCTTAGGGTCTCATATGACAGTCAAACTGTTAATCAGGTTGGTAGACGGTTAATAGAAAAATGTGTGGATAATCAATTGCACATTCTTAATGGAAGAACTTTAGGAGATTTGACAGGCCAATTTACATGTCATACTGCATGTGGCAGTAGCACAGTTGATTACTTTATTGCCAGTACATCACAGCATTGTCTCATTTGATTCATTCTATGAAAGTTCATGATCTAAGTTATTTTTCTGATCTCTGTATGTTAATTGCTACAATAAAGTTAGGTTACACAGTGGCTGATGAGGAGATTATTTCCACTGATGAATTTGATGTGAATAATCCACCTCCTGACAAGTTCCTATGGTCAGAAAATTTAAGAATAAAATTTCAGGAATCATTTTCCTCACCAATTATACAAAATAAGTTTGACTCTTTCACAGATATCATTAACAGAAACCATACTGATGTTGATGGTATTGTAGATGTATTAACTGATATCATAACAACTGCTGGATGCATATCACTTCCTAGGAAAAGCTTGGTAAGGAGAAAGAAAAAGGTTCACAGAGTGAACAAAAAATGGCATGATAAAGATTCTTATGAGATGTTAAAAGAGGTAAGATTGGCTAAAAATGCTTTCAACAGGAACAGTTCAAATGAGTTCCTTCGGGTTATATACTATAAAAATTTCAAAGAATATAAAAGGTTGACTAAATTTAAAAGAAGACAATTTAAAGATAATCTAACAAATAGGCTGAATGACATTTTGGAAAAAGACCCTCAAACTGCTTGGAAACTTATTGATGAACTAAAAAGAGAGTCAATGCCAATGGATGAAGTTGAAAAAATAAATCATCAAAGATGGTTTGACCATTTCCATAATTTGTTAAATTCTGGTAATTATAATCATATTGATAGTTTTCGAGAAATTCATGTTAAGAATGAACTAAATTATTATGAGTCTTTGCAACAAATTAGTCATTTAGATTATGCACCGAGTCAAAAGGAAATTAAAGATGCTGCTCGGAAACTTAAGAATAATAAAGCAAGTGCCTTTGATATGGTGCGTAATGAGATGTTGAGGGCAGCCATTCCATTTCTTTGTGATACTTTGCTTAAAGCTTTCAACATTATTTTGGATACTGGTAAATTTCCAGAATCTTGGAAAGAAGGTATTATTATTCCTATCCATAAACAGGGTGATAAATTTGACCTGAATAACTATAGAGGAATTATCATTGGCAGTTGTGTTGGCAAGCTATTTTGTTATATTATTAATAATAGAATTTCTTCGTATCTTGAGAATACATCTTTCTTGAGAAATGAACAAGCAGGATTTCGTAAAAACTTTCGAACATCTGACCATATCTTTGTTTTACGAACAGTTATTGATAAATATGTCATGAATTCCAAGAGCGGTTGTAAATTATTTGCATGTTTCATAGATCTCAGAAAGGCCTTTGATACGGTATGGCATGATGCATTGTTTCTGAAACTACAGAGAGCTGGAATTAATGGTAAGGTATACCATGTAATAAAATCAATGTACTTTAATGCACACTCAAGGGTTAAATGTAAAAGCACAATGTCTGATAAGATTGAAATAACAAAGGGAGTACACCAAGGAAATGTTTTAAGCCCATTGCTGTTTAATATTTTTGTAAATGATTTAGGGGATGAATTAAGTGATGATGATGCTCCAACTCTGCATAGGTATAGTATTAGCCATTTATTTTATGCAGATGATTTAGTATTGTTGTCAACCTCAAACAATGGATTACAACATAATATTGATATGGTCTATGAATTTTGCAACAAGTGGGGTCTTTCAATTAACACGGATAAATCCAAAGTAATGGTATTTTCTAAAAATGGAAAAGAAAGGTCTAACATAGAATTTAGAATTGGGCAGAAAAAGTTAGAATTAGTATCAGAATACAAATATCTTGGAATTAACATTACCTCAAATGGTAAGTTTATGTGGGCAGAAAAGATTCTGAGTTTGAAAGCTAGTAGAGCACTTTTTCTGTAAAACAAGGTATATTTGACAATAGGATCATGCCCTGTGCAATGCTTCAAATTTTTGATTCACTTATTAAGCCAATAGCTACTTATAACAGTGAGATATGTATAGTTGTGCATTAAATTCTATTCTGTTCTATTCTAGCTCTCTACCAGACGACAAAATTTTACACTAAGTCCTGTCCGTACCAGATCTATCATTGAAGTACTTGCAGTACTTCTTCAGAAGACAAGGGAGAAAACCCTGAAAGATAGGTGCAGGGGAAGTAACTTTAATTTGGATAGAAAACGCGAGTACCGAGGGAATAACCTAATGTTAGTTGGTGATTTTTGGTGCCTTGCGTGTAATTTACAAGCGTAAGTACCGTATTTAATGAGTATACTCATGGGAATATTATTGTGCTGTATATTGAAAAAACATAAATAAAGTTTATTCCGTGAATTTCTTTCCGTAATGAGGCCATCAGCAAAGAGATGTAATACTCGGACAGAATATAAATTCGGATGTTTTGTAATTAAAGTATCACCTTTCAATAGAAAACATTTCAATGCCATTTGGCATATTGCAGTGAAAGCACTGTAAAGAAATTTTACACAAGTTCTCTTTTTTGGCTAATAGAACTTGATACGTCCTTTTAAGAAGCCTGCAGCTATCAAACAACAAAATTTAGGAATCAATCAAAGTGAAAGCATTTGCAGACGACAAGTTAAGTGTAGCTCAGATGATTATTTCTGAAATATTTTCATGCTTTGTAATCCTTTTAAATAATGAATTTTTCTGTAGAGACATGATATATTTGTTACTTTCCATAATATGCTATACAGTCAATTGCCATTACTCTGTGAATTCTGATATTTTCCTGAATTGTGTTTTGTTGCAATATTTTGTTGCACACTTTATCTCTTTACCACACAAACCCGACTTTTAATGACCCTGTGATAGAAGCCTTTGGAAAACATCGTGGGAAAAGGAGAAAATGCTGGTAACCAGCATTTTCTCCTTTTCCCACAATGTTTTCTACCCTTTCCAAAACAAATTTCAATTTTTCAGCCACATTTATTTTGTCGTCTGCAAATGCTTTTGATTTGGACCAGTCTAAAATTTTGTTGTTTGGTAAAGAGTTATTTCTGTGCCTTTTGTCATACCTGTATTGAAGTAAACATCAGAGAGAAGCTCTCTATGTCCAAAAAAAGGGGCAAAAACAAAATTACACTTTAAAAAAATCAAATTTTATGTAAAACAATTTTTTTCCTCCATTATTCATCAGTTATCTGTAAAACCCAGTGTTTGTTTATTGTAAGTCCCTGTGAATTCAAACTATGACACAGGAAATAAATGTGCAGTAAATATGGCGGCCGTGACCGTTAGGAAAATCATTTGACACCTACCATTTGGAATGACGGTTTTCTCTTTTTCTCCTGAAAATGATCTGTGATGTGATGGGTTAGTGGTTGATCCCTGGTGTGATCAAATCTATTTTGTAACACATTTTTTCTTTCCGAAAATGGTTCATGAAGTAATGGAAAGTGGTCAATTCCTGGTGGTGATCAAATGTATTTTTAAAATAAGTTTGCCATGAAAAACAGGTTAAAACTTAAATGTACTTTTTCTTGTCCAAAAATGAATTCTTACACTTTACCTGTCTATTGATATGCCTGAATGAAATCTATATCATGTTAGGTTCATAAAGGTATGAGGAAAGGGTATGCGCAGCCCTCAATTTAAAGTGAATTATGTGTATTTGACATTTTCCAAAGTATGATTTGTACAGTCCTTAGTCAAAAATGAAGTATTTGATAATTTCCTTAATAAAAATACTGGTTACTAAACAGTATTTTCACCTTTTCCCATAATGTTTTCCTCTATTTAGATGAGTCCCATCAATTAAGCTACATGTACATTAAGCTTGTTGTCTGCAAATGCTCTGAATTTGGATAAAGTTTTGTCACTTAATAAAGAGTTAACCCTTTACTACACAATCCAAATTTTTAATGACCATCATGCTGAAGGCTTTTGAAAACATTGTAGGAAAAGGAAAAAGTGCTGCAAACCAGCATTTTCTCCTTTTCCCAAAATGTTTTCTACCTTTCCAGAAACAAATTCCAATTTTGAAGTCATATTTATTTTGTTGTCTGCAAATGCTTTCAATTTGGATAAGTACAAAATATTGTTGTTTGGTCAAGAGTCCAATGCTATTGGTGGTCAATTTTAATTTCCCATTTTTACAGACTTTTTACTTGGACATGGCAGCATTTGATGGATCAGAACAGGTGTGTCTGCAACATGTCTTGCCAATTAACTTCCTAGCAACTAGACGTAACAGCCTGGATTCATCAGCAAGCATACAAGGATCCACTGTGATTGAAGAAGAGTATAAGTTTGTGGAGGTATCCCACCCAGCCCAAATCTTGACAGGTTTACATCATCTCAAACAATCCCAACAATTCTGTGATGTCACCATTTGTGCTGGGGATCAGGAATTCAGTTGCCATAGAATAGTTCTTGCTTCATTTAGTCCTTACTTTAATGCCATGTTTACTGGCAATTTGGCTGAAAGTACACAGAGTAAAGTCACTATCAATGATGTAGATGGACCAGTAATGGAGCTGTTGATAAATTACGCATATACTTCAGAAATACAGATCAATCGACAAAATGTTCAGTCTTTGTTATCAGCGTCAAATCTGTTGGAGATTTTACCAGTGAAAGAGGCATGTGGACAATACTTGGACCAGAATATGGATGAAACAAATGCAGTAGGAATTCATTGCTTTGCTGAAGCACATGCTTGCACAGACCTGCAACAAAAATCCAAGTCATATATAATTCAGAACTTTCTTGCTGTGAGTTTACAAGAAGAATTTTTACAGCTTTCACCAGAAAAACTGCAAGAATTGTTGATGGACGATGAATTAAATATTGACTCAGAGGAACAGGTATTCCAATCTGCTGTTCGATGGTTAGACTATGACATTGAAGGTCGTAAAACACAATTTGAAAATGTCCTTGAGCATGTTCGTCTTCCTCTCACGAGCCCCTACTATCTGTACGATGTTGTTGAGAAACATGAAGTTATCAGTAGATCAGAGAAATGCAAACAGCTGGTGGATGAAGCAAAGACATATTTACTTCTACATGACAGACATGCAGAGTTACAGACTCCAAGAACTCAGCTGAGGAAATCTCTTGGTAATCTTTATTTTGTTAAGTTGTAGCAACCACCTTTGAAAATATCATGGCAGAAAGAAATTTGAAATTGCTTGAAACTGACAGTGCTTTGAAATATTTTAAAGTTCCAAAGTTGACCAACTCTCTAGAATTCTCCTACTTCCTGGAAGGAGAACATTTTTTTTTTTTTTTCTTTTTTTATTTTGTTTATCATAATTTCTTTTTTATAGTCATAATAGATGTCGGGGAAAATGTTGTTGAAAACAGTAGACTTATACATGTAGTTTTCTATTGAATATATGGAACTTCAAAAAATAAATTTCAGGGATGTGGATTATCTATGGCCATCTTGTCGGACTTAAAATCACAAGGGTCAGGGCAAGACGCTATATGAAACAGATATTTCTAAATCCAATTTAAATTTTAAGTTTCAAGACTAGCCAAAATTTGAGAGAAAATTTACCAACCATTGAGAATTCATTTTGAATGCTAAATTGCAAGGCCAGCCATCTTATTTGCTGAGACAGAACTTAACAGCTAATCAGGAAGCTTTCTTTGAATTTAGATGTAGAGCAGTCGCATAATTTAGCATTGCTGATGAATATGAAAGGCTCTTAAAAACATTGTGCAAAATGGAGAAAATGCTGGTAACTAGCATTTTCCTCTTTTCCCAGTGTTTTCTTCCATATCAGAGAACTGCAGGTCATTTTTACCAATTTCAAATTTGTTGTCTGCTGTTACTTTCAAATTGGATAAGTCAATAATTTGTTGTTTGGTAAAGGGTAAGCTAGCCTTTTGGACAAATTTGCAGCATTAGACTTCGAAACTGCTGTAAGACAATCAATCAATGATATATTAATGTTTATTTCTAGGTTACATGGAGGTGATTATCTGCGTTGGGGGAGAAGACGACAAGGTGGTACTCCGTAGCGTAGAGATGTTTGATCCCTTTACATGCCGATGGAAACCCCTGGCTTGTCTCCCATTTGCCATCAGTAAACATGGAATGGTATCCTCAGGTATAACTTGCATATTGTTTCTGTCCTTCATCATGCTATCATTTCTTTTGCAGTAAAGCAGGACCTATAATGGGCAGATACATATGAGCAGTGTTCTTTGAAAAAGGGGTTTAACTCTTTACCACACGACAAAGTTTTAGACCGGTCAAAATTGAAAGCATTTGCTGACGACAATTTTGATGTGGCTCAGATAATGTGATTTATCTTTGAAAGGGTAGAAAACATTCTGGGAAAAGGAGAAAATGCTGGTTACCAGCATTTTCTCCTTTTCCCACAATGTCTTCAAGAGGCTTCTTTTTCAGGGTCGTTAAAACTCGGGATTGTGTGGTAAAGGGTTAACTCTTTACCAAACAGGTTTATTTAGACTTGTCCAAATTGAAAGTATATGCAGATGGCAAATAAAATGTGGCACAAATTAAGAAATTTGTCTTTGATAGGGTAGAAAACAGTGGGGGAAAAGGAGAAAATGCTGGTTACCAGCATTTTCTCCTTTTCCCACAATGTTTTTAAAAGTCCTTTTCCTTGGGGGTCGTTAAAACTCTGGAGTGTGTGATACAGCGTTAATGGTTTCTGTGATGCATTATACCAAGCGAATGATGACGTAACTATGGATCCAAAAAATCCAATTTGTCTAACAACCAACATGCATTGATGAGGTAGAGTGGTCCTTGGACATGCAGAAAATTTACATAAAGCAAAAATTTTGGATTCATGTCAGCCTGTGTGGATTGCGCAGGCTGACATGGGTCTATACTTTTCGCAGATGCATTAAACTGCATTCTCACAGAGCATGACTCAAATGTTCTTGATAATAAACTCAAATTAATTCTTTACCAAAGGACCAAATTTTACATTTACCAATTTGAAAGGATTTGCAGATGACAAATTTGAAATGGTACCAGCATTTTTTCATTTCCCCACAATGTTTTCAAAAGCCTTCTCTCAGGGACGAGTAAAATTAGGATCATGTGGTAAATGGTAAAAGTGGATAAGCAATTATTAGTGAGGCTGTTTTTTTTTTTTTTTTAAGAAAATGTTAAAGTATTGTCATAGACTTGTTGTCCTCTGCATTGATGTCACCATCATCACTGTGGGAAAACTTTGGCATCTTGGGATATCTCATTACTGGAGATATTTAAGTCAGACTCTGGCTAGTCATTAGATATAACCCTGTTCATGAAAACATTATGAGAAAAGGAGAAAATGCTGGTAACCAGCATTTCAACCTTGTCCAACAATGTTTTCTACCCTACCAGAGAACATCGGCTCACTTCTATCAAGTTTGAAATTCTTGTCTGCAGATGCTTTTATATTCACATAGTCCAGAATCTGATGTTTGGGAAAGGTTTAAGATTGACACGCTTTAACCCTTTAACAAACAATCGCGGGTTTTCACGACCCTTTGAAAGAAGCCTTTTAAAAACATTGTGAGAAAAGGAGAAAATGCTGGCAACCAGCGTTTTCTCCTTATCCCACAATGTTTTCTACCCTCCCCAAAACAAATTTTAATTTTGAGTCACATTAATTTTGGCATCTGCAAATGCTTGCAATTTGGATGAGTCTAAAATTTTGTCATTTGGTAAAGAGTTAACCCCATACCAAACAATGTCATGCTTTCACAACTCAGAAGAAGAATCCTTTTTAAAATGTTGTGGGAAAAGGAGGAAATGCTGGTAACCTTCTTCCAAGATGCTTTCTACTCTTTCAAAGACCATTCTCATCATCTGAGCAGCAACGTGTTGTCTGCAACTGCTTTCAGTTTGGATTAGTCTTAACCCTTTACCACACAGTTCTGACCTTTAACAATCCCAAAAGAGAAGGCTTTTGGAAAAATTGTGGGGAAAGGAGAAAATGCTGGTAACCAGCATTTTCTCCTTTTCCCACAATGTTTTCTATCCTATCCAAGACAAAAATCATCATCTTAGCAACATTTGATTTGTCGTCTGCAATTGCTTTGAATTTCGGCCAGTCTAAATTTTCTCGTGTGGTAAAGAGTTAAATTGTAGCAATAGCTTGCAGGAGTATATTAAGGTTTGGTAAGCACTTATTATAAATGCTTTCCTATTATTTCAGGGGATAACTATCTATATTTAGCTGGAGGGGAATTCCCAGATGGCTCTGCCAGCAGAAGTATGTGGAGATTTGACCAGAGTCTGGACACCTGGATGGAGATGTTGCCAATGAACATGGCAAGATCTGAGCTAGGTACTGTGTCTTAACTCTTTATCACACAATTCTAACTTTTAACGATTCTGTGAAAGAAACCTTTTGGAAACCTTGTGGTAAAAGGAGAAAACGCTGGTAACCAGCATTTTCTCCCTTTCCCACAATGTTTTCTACCCTTCCCATAACAAATTGCAATTTTTCAATCACATTTATGTCGTCGTCTGCAAATGCTTTCAGTTTGGACCAGTCTGAAATTTTGTCGTTTGGTAAAGAGTTAGCCCTTTACCACACAATCCCGAATTTGAACGACCCTGGAGAAAGAAGGCTTTTGAAAACACTGTGGGAAAAGGAGAGAATGCTGGTAACCAGCATTTTCTCCTTTTCCCACAATGTTTTCTTCTCTTTCAGGCACAAATTCCATCATTTTAGCCAATTTAATTTGTCGTCTGCAAATGCTTTGAATTTGGACCAGTCTACATTTTTGTCGTGTGGTAAAGAATTAATATCTAAACTTCTTTTACCCATAACCTGCTGAAACAACATTGCTGCAGACGACAGTGGAAATATCCATGTAGACTCTGGATGATTAATCCCAGTTATTTTTTAACTCTTTACCAGATGACAAAATTTTAGAATGGACCAAATTGAAAGCATTTACAGACGACAAATGTAGCTCAAGTGATTATCTCTCTCTTTGATAGGGTAGAAAACATTGTGGGAAAAGGATAAAATGTTTGTTACCAGCATTTTCTCCTTTTCTCGCAATGTTTTCTAAAGGTTTTTTCGACAGGGTCGTCAAAGGCGGCATTGTGTGGTAAAGGGTTAATTTGTCAACCTTTTAGCACACAATCCCTTTTTTTAATGACCCTGAAGAAGAAGGCTTTTGAAAACATTGTGAGAAAAAGAGAAAATGCTGGTAACCAGCATTTTCTCCTTTTCCAACAATGTTCTTTACTTTTGTAACACACAAATTTCATTATCTAAGACATTTTTTATTTGTTGTCTGCAAATACTTTCAATTTGGACCAGATTAATTTTTCGTCGTTTGGTAAAGAGTTAAGATGTGTGGCAGCATTGCCTTCTTTCAAGGTTATTGTTTGTACCTTACATAGAGTCTGTTTTAATGCTTAATTCTTTACCAGATGACAAAGATATAGACTTATCCAAATTCAAAGCATGAGCAGATGACAATTTAACTGTGGCTGTAATGATGGAATTGTCTTTGATAGAGTAGAAAACGTTTTGGGAAAAGGAGAAAATGCTGGTTGCCAGCATTTTCTTCTTTTCCTGCAATGTTTTCAAAAGGCTTCTTCCTCAGGATCGTTAAAAGTCAGGACTGTGTGGTAACGGGTTAAATCTTTACTAGACAACAAAGTATTTGAGCTGGCCATATGAAAAGCATTTACAGACTACAAACCAAACATGGCTGAAATGGAGCAATTTGTTGATGAAAGGGTAGAAAACATTGTGGGAAAAGGAGAAAATGATGGTTAGGAGTATTTTCTCCCTTTTCCACAATGTCTTCAAAACCTGTCTTTCTCAGGGTGATTAAAAGGTGGGATTGTGTGGTAAAGGGTCAAAGTATTAGGCTGGACTTATTAATCCAGTCGGTAACATACAGTGCTCGAAACAAATGGGTTGATCGTTGGATTCCCATCTTGGCTCAGTTCTGTCCCAGGATTGATAAAAGTCATTGGGACCATATCCATTCCTCTCACCAATAAGTAGACTAGTGCACTGCAGATGTTCTTATGGGAAGGTAGCTGGGGGCTTAGAAAGAATGTTGTGCTAAGTACTGGTAAGAGTATTTCAAGGAACGCTTAGATAGATGTACTTGCTGCTGTAATATAACTATAATAATGTTGAAAAAGGCTTAAACACTAAGCAGATTTGAATACAAAATAAATGAGAAAGTATTTCAAACCACCTGCTCCCACCCACAGACCTCTCTTTCTGAAATAGACTTGTGAATAAAATATGATTAACCATTAACCAGACAACAGCATTTTAGCCTCGTCCAAATTGAAAGATAGAAAGTAATTGTAATATTATATACAACATACACCTCAAGACATGAAATTTGTCTATCATAGGGTAGGAAACATTGTGGGGAAAGGAGAGAATGTTGGCTACCAGCATTTTCTCCTTTTCCCTCAATGTTTTCAAAGGCCTTTTTCCTCAGGGTCTTTAAAACTCAGGATAGTTTGGTAAAGAGTTAATACATATACATGTGAAAACATTGTTGTAAAAGGAGAATCTGTGAGCTACTAGTTTGTTTGTTTTTTTCAGAGATGCATTTTTTTTTTTCAGGTTTGGCAATATTAGATGGACATGTGTATGCTATAGGTGGGTGGGATGGGTCCAGTAGACTTGACAGTGTAGAGAAATATGATCCTGTACTCAACACTTGGACATTTATACCTCCAATGAAAATAGCCCTGACAAGTCCTGCTGTTGTATCCCTCCATGGGCTACTTTATGTAACAGGTACATATGAAGGTTAACCCTTTCCCAAACGACAAATTTTGGACTGGTCCAAATTCAAAGAGTTTGCAGATGACAGTTTTAAATTTTATGAAAATGGCAGAAAGTTCTCAAAAAGGGTAGAAAACGCTGTGGGAAAAGGAGAAATTGCTCGTTACGAGCAATTTCTCCTATTCCCACAGTGTTTTCAAAAGACTTGTACTGTAGACATGTGAAAACCAGGGCTTGTTTGGGAAAGGGTTAATACATTATATAGGTGGGTGGGATGAGTCCAGTAGACTGGACAGTTAGAGAAATATGATCCTGTACTCAACGCTTGGACATTTATACCTCCAATGAAAATAGCCCTGACAAGTCCTGCTGTTGTATCCCTCCATGGGTTACTTTATGTGACAGGTATGAGGGTTAATACATTATATAGGTGGGATGGGTCCAGTAGACTTGACAGTGTAGAGAAATATGATCCTGTACTCAACACTTGGGCATTTATACCTCCAATGAAAATAGCCCTGACAAGTCCTGCTGTTGTATCCCTCCATGGGTTACTTTATGTGACAGGTATTAGGGTTAATACATTATATAGGTAGGTGGGATGGGTCCAGTAGACTGGACAGTTAGAGAAATATGATCCTGTACTCAACACTTGGACATTTATACCTCCAATGAAAATAGCCCTGACAAGTCCTGCTGTTGTATCCCTCCATGGGTTACTTTATGTGACAGGTATGAGGGTTAATACATTATATAGGTGGGATGGGTCCAGTTGACTGGACAGTTAGAGAAATATGATCCTGTACTCAACACATGGACATTTATACCTCCAATAAGAAAAGCCTAACAAGTCTTCCTCTTGTATCCCACCATGGACTAGTGTTTGTGACAGGTATGAGGGTTTATTCAATAATAGTATTTGTTGAACTCTTTTATATTGAATTATGTATAAGGACATATAAAGCTTTAAGCTTATATATGAGCCATGCTGTACGAAAAGGGTTCTCGATGCATCTGTGAAAATTCCAGGCAGGCTGACCTGGTCAATTTTCTGTATGTCCAAGGACCAGTCTACCTCATGATTCAGTGGGTTGTTAGACAAAGTGGATTTTATAAATCCCTGATTATGTGATGTCTTGCTTGGTATAATGCATCACAAAGATGCATTTAGTCCCCTTTTGAGAGAGCATGACTCAATTACAAATGAGTCATGATCTGTGAAAATGGGATTTAATGTACCTCTGTTATCCATTACACCAAGCAAGTCATCACATAATTATTGATCCATAAACTCCCTTTTACTACATAGAAATGTAGAATGGTTGTTGGACATGCATAAAATTGACCGATAGCAAAAAGTTTTGGCCCAGGTCAGCATGCGTGGACTGCGCAGGCTGACCTGGGTTGATACTGTTTGCAGAAGTATTAAACACCCTTTTCACAGAGCATGGCTCAGATTTACATGGTATTACTTGATATCACAATTACAAACACAAAATTACGTAAAATTCAGAGATTTTTTTTTTTTAATTTCTTTAATCGGCCAGGAGGTGCAGTACTCGAGGATGGAGATGGCATAGATCTGGTACAATGTTTTAATCCCCGCAAAGACATGTGGATAGATAAACCGTCCATGCAGATAGCTAGATCTGGAAGTGCTGCCTGTGTTCTAGATGGTCTGATATATGTTATAGGTAGGAGTGATCATTTCTTCTCTTTACCTCTAAACTGCTAAATGAATTAAACACTCCCACAAACTGGAAAAAAAAAACAACAAATGCTATATCAAAGTTCTTTCTGCTGAAAAAACAATGTCATGATCAGACTGCACTGTATGTTATAGGCAGCATTGTCTCTTCTCCCACAAATCCCAACATTGGAGCCACATTTAATTTGATACTTGCAAATGCTTTGAATGTGGACAAGTCTAAAGTTTATTTGTCTGATATGGAGTTTGAAGTCAGTTTCCATTGTTTGAGCCATGTTTGTTTTGTCGTCTCCAAACTGAAGGCTTTTCCAGTCTGCAAAATAATTGTGACTCAAAATTGAAACTTGTTTTTGGAAGGGTAGAAAACATTGTTGGAAAAGAAGAAAATGCTGGTTACTAGCGTTTTCTCCTTTTTCCACAATGTTTTCAAAAGTCCCCTTCTTCAGGGTTGTTAAAAGTCAGGATCATTAGGCAAAGGGCTGAGACATGTTTGATTGTATAACTGTACAGTAGAACCCATTTCAGGTGGTTGGCATGCCTCAACAGAGAACACCAATAAAGTAGAGTGCTATGACCCCGAGAGAAATGAGTGGACACAGAAAGGGTCCATGTTAGAACGACGGTATCGACCAGGGGTGGCGGTTATTGGGAACAAGATTTTTGTGTGTGGAGGTGAAGAGGGATGGGATAGGTAAGGAATGGAATGAAATCTGCTCACAAAACTTTGTGTAATGGTGTATAGACCGACCTTGCCTCCTGTCTGTGGTAGAATATGGAAAGACCTTGCAGCCTGTCCATGGTTGTGGATTGAGAAAACTTGCCTGCTGTATGTAGCAGTGTATGGACGGACCTTGCCTCCAGTCTGTAATGGTGTATAAAAAGACCTTGCCTCCACTCAATAGTAGTGTATAGAAAAACCTTGCCTCCAGTCTGTATTAGCAGACCTTGCTTCCTGTATGTGGTAGTGTATAGATGGACATTTCCTCCAGTCTGTAGTAATGTATAGAAAGACTGTCTCCAGTCTGTTTTAGCGTATAGAAAAACTCTGCCTTCTGTTTATTAATGTATAGAAAGACCCTTCCTCCAGTCTGTAGCAGTGTATAGAAAAATTTTGCAGTAATAGTGTATAGAAAGACCATGCCTTTTGTCTGTAGAAGTGTATAGGAAGACCTTGCCTTCTGACTGTAGCTGTGTATAGATAGACCTTGCCTTCAGTCTGTAGTAGTGTATAGAAAAGCCTTTTCGCCAGTCTTTAATAGTGTATAGAAAGACCTTGCCTTCTGTCTTTAGTAGTGCATAGAAAGAACTTGCCTTCAGTCCATAGTAGTGTATAGAAAGACCTTTCAGCACATTACTTCTCTCAGTTATGATATGTTGATAAGTCGCTTTATTCACAGGTCATGCTACAGACCATAGTTGATAAATGTGATGGTAAAAGTGGAAAATTTATTTGTTTTTGCAGTTTCTCTTTTTTAACGATGTTTCAACATGTATCAGGGGTGTGGAAATCTTAGAAATTTCTACTTTTCTGTGGACAAGTAAATTATAAATATCTACTTGTCTGCCAGTGTGACTCACCAGTCCAAACCAGAACGATTTTAAATGGCACACATAAAGTGATATGTCAGCAATATGGGGATATTCTCGACAAACCTTATAAAAACATTGTTACGATCGTCAGCTTTCAAGCACAGGAATTCTTTCAAACATGCCCCGTTAAAAAACATGTTTTTGTCATATTTGTTGTCACGGTCCGCTTTAGATTTACATTTGGAGCTACCGAATGGTTCCGGAGTCTCAGAATTCTCACTTTCCGTTTGCATCGAAGATTTGATTTGAAAAAAAAAAACAAAAAACATTTTCTCCTATTTTACATACCAGTTGATCGCAGAATCGAAAACATTTGGATTGAGACACCTTTCGGCAGAGGTGTTAATTTTCGGCCCATTTCACACCAAAGCTGTTTAAAACCAGATTACAGGCTAAAATTTTCACGTGTGCAACATTGTCATCAAAGATCCCTGAATCAGTGCTTATATGATACTATTAAAATTATTTCAATACATAATGATGATCATGAAGGTGTTCAAACATTTTTGGAAGCAATTAAAACTGATGCACAAAAAAAGCTGCATATTTTATCAATCTTGTAGTATGCGGTGAATGCGGAGGTAGGCCAAATGTATATTTTGGGTTTCCAGAAATCAGGGTCTTTTCAAGACATTGTTCATACTTCTAAATGTCATTTTGTACGAAGTGAGAAGATATGTATTTCACTGGATATGTGTAAAGAACAGATCTTTGTTTCAAAATTTTCTGCATATTTTCTACTTGTACAGGGACAACTAGACTGAAAAAAGTCACTTGTCCAACGCTGAATTTTCCAGAATCAGACGAGTTGGGCATGGTATTTCCACACCCCTGTGTATTCATGTATGGCATTTTAGCGAATGAGAACTCTGATTGAAATGAGAAAATAATGGTTGTCAAATAAGAGGCCTCCCCTTGCAAGAATGATAATGACTGCCCACATGAAGTTTAGTGGATAAACATACTGACATTAGAATTACAAATGAATTTACCTACACCATTAGAAGATGTGAGCATAATGAGAGATGGCATTTTTTTACCATATTGCCTGAAAGTTAAAATTGGGTCTATGTTAACCCTGAAAGCGCCTTTCACAACTTGAGTTGCCTTTGCAGCCAGTTTGGATCAAGATCAAACTGCATAGAATGTGCAGTCTGATCCTTGATCTGTACCGTTCACTTTGCTGTATCATTCTGGAAAACAAGAACCATGAAATTGAAATTATTTGGGTACCATTTTTAGACTGAAAATGTCCCTTGGGTTTATTTGGCATTCTAAAGGTTGATCTAAAATTTCATTTGAAATGTGATATCATAGTCTACCTTTGACCTTGCTTGCTGTATTAGCCATTTGTAGAGATACAGGACTATGAAGATCCTTTTGTTTCTGTAGATGTAACAAGGTATTTTATACCATTTGACAGGTACCATGACACCATCGAGAGTTACAACTTGTCTACAGATATGTGGGAGATTGTCGGTGAAATGTTAACAAGTCGAAGCTGGCTGAGCTGTGTTTCCATGAGAATTCGAAAAGACATGAACAATGCAGAATGTCATAACAAATGCACTTGTTCTGTGTGATAATTGTGAAGATATATGTATTATAAACATATCTTACCCTTTTTCAAACAATCCAATGTTGTAACTCTTTACCAAATGACAAAAATTTAGACCTGTCCAAATTGAAAGCATTTGCAGACGAGAAAATAAAAGTGACTGAAAAATTGAAATTTGTTTTGGGAAGGGTAGAACACATTGTGGGGAAAGGAGAAAATGCTGGTTATCCGCATTTTCCCATAATGTTTTCAAAAGGCTTCGTTCTCAGGGTTATTAAAAGTTGGGATTATGTGGTAAAGAGTTAAACACCTAGAGGAAGAAAGCTTATGGAAACATTGTTGAAAAGGAGAATATGCTAGTAACCAGTATTTTTCCAAAATGTATTGTACCACTTCAGAGATAAATTCCATCACTTGAGTAACATTTAGTGTGCCTTCTGCAAATGATTTCAATTTTGACTAGTCTAAAATTTTGTCCTGTGGTATAGAGTTGACTATCTACTGGACACCAATATTTTGGACCTGTCCATGATGTGGGAATTATAAGATGTCTGGCAGTTTAGAAAAAGTGGCTCAATTGAGGAAAGTTGTTTATAGAAGGGTAGAAAAGATTAACGAAAATGGAGAAAATACTGGTTACTTCCAAAAATTTTCTATTTTTCCCACAATGTTTTTAGAAGCCCTCTTCCTCAGGGTTGTTAGATCATAAGATTTTTTAGGTAAAAGGTTATCACATAACCATTTACAGATGACTTATAACTGTCTTGAGGTAGACTATTTTTGAAAACCTTGTGAACAAAGGAGAAACTGATAATTGTGAGTAATTTCTGTGTTTGTTACAATGCATTCATATGTATATGAGCCATGCTCTGAAAAGGGGGGCTTAATGTATCTCTATGATGCATTATACCAAGCAAGTTATTAATAACTATGGATCCATAAAATACATTTTGTTTAACAACTGACTGAATCATGAGGTACACTGGTCCTTTGACATGCAGAAAATTGACCAATAGCAAAAAGTTTCCGCCCAGGTTAGCCTGTTTAGAATACACAGGCTGACCTGGGTCGATACTTTTTCCAGATGCATTAAACCCTCTTTTCACAGAGCATGGCTTATATTCATGTGCCAAACCTTAATCCTTTACCACACAATCTTGAGTTTTAATGACCCTGACAGAGAAGGCTTTTGAAATTATTGTGGGAAAAGGAGAAAATGCTATTAAACAGCATTTTCTCCTCTTCCAAGAATGTTTTCTACCCATTCACAGACAAAGCCCATCGTTTTATCACATTTCATTTGTCATCTGTTGAAGGTTTGATTCATGTTGAATTGCAATATTTCACATGGATGTTTTCCAGGTTGCCTAATCCAATTTCCTTTAGTGAGGCAATCTTAGGGGTTAACTGTGCTTTTGTTGATTTTAGTTTTTGGTATATACACTTAGGATCTGACATAAATTGAAATTTGAGATAGCATTTTATTAAACAAGTCTAGGAAATAGTAAATAATCACAAGTTTATTGATGAGTTTGATGAAATTTTATCTTAAAAAGATGACAAATTTCTAATTCTACTTATCAGTTAACAATACCTCATGAGTGATTGGTAAGAAGATACAGAAGTATACATGCACATTCGGGCATTGCCCTGAATAAAACACAACCCACTTGTCTGTAAGTAGTGTGAGATGGCATCACATATGATGTCATATAGTGCTTTTCTCAAACATGTGTAAGGTAAGAATATTTGTAATGGCTGTATTGTGCTGAAAACAAGAGAGGTTATGTGATAAATGTGTAATTTAGTCATGCTCTGTGAATAGGGGGCTTAATGCATTCACATTAACTCTTTACCACGCAATCTCGACATTTAATGACCCTTAGAAAGAAACCGTTTGAAAACATTGTGGGAAAAGGAGAAAATGCTAGTAACCAGCATTTTCTCCTTTTCCCACAATGTTTTCTACCCTTCCCAAAATAAATCCAAATTTTTCAGTCACTATTATTTTGTCACCTGCAAATGCTTTCAATTTGGGCAAGTCTAAAACTTTGTCGTTTGGTAAAGAGTTAAGAATCAACTCGTGTCAGCTTGCGCAGTCTGCCCAGGCTGACATGGGTCGAGACTTTTTGCTATGTGTAAATTTTCTGGATGTTCCAGGGCCATTCTACATCATGATGCCGTCAGATGTTAGACAAAGTGGATTTTTATGGATCCATAGCCATGTGATATCTTGCTTGGTATAATGCATAACAAAGGTACATTAACCCTTTCCCAAACGACAAATTCTGCGCTGGTCCAAATTGAAAGAGTTTGCAGACGACAATTTTAAATTTGATAAAAATGGCAGAATGGTCTCAAAAAGGGTAGAAAACACTGTGGGAAAAGGAGAAATTGCTCATTACGAGCAATTTCTCCTTTTCCCACAGTGTTTTCAAAAGACTTGTACTGCAGACAGGTGAAAACCAGGGCTTGTTTGGGAAAGGGTTGATATAACTTTCAGGTGTCAAATTACCTCAAAGTCATCATTGCTTTACTCTTTACAACATGTCCAGATTGAAAGCATGTGCAGACAACAAAATAGATTTGATTCTGAAATTGAAATTTGTTTTTGAAAGGGTAGAAAACATGGTTAGAAAAGGAGAAAATGCTGGTTACCAGCTTGTTTCACTGACTCCGCAGGCTGACCTGTGTCCATACTTTTTGCAGATGCATTAAGCACCCATTTAACAGAGCATGGCTCATTAATGTTTTCTGAAAGTGCTCTAAAACATGGGCTGTTATATGTTTCTAAATTTCAAATTAAATTTGAAAGGACCTTGTTTCAGAGGAATTGTGTAGAAATGTAAATAAGAAAGATAGTGCTTTTTTGAAAGATTTTCTAGTTATTCAGTTACCCTTTCCCAACAACGGATTTTGGACTCTCACGTATTGGGAGCAGCCACCTACAACAAATTTTAAAGTGGTACAAATGAGCTGAAGTTCATCAATAGTGTATGAGACATTGTGAGGGGAAAGGATAAAATACTGGTTGCCAGCGTTTTTGCCTTTTCCTACCATATTTTTAAAAGCCTTTTTCTTCTGGGTGGGAAAAACATGGATTGTGTGGTAAAGGGTAAAACTGATGTCATTCCTAAGGAATATTATGTAAAAATTTTAAATTAGAAAAATTATCCTAAAATACCATTTTAACCCTTTACTTCACACTCTGGAGTTTTAACAACCCTAAGGAAGAAGGCTTTTGAAATCATTGTGGGAAAAGAAAATGCCGTTTGAATGTATTGTTTGAAAAGGTACCAAGCATATTTTTCTGTTTCCGTGATGTTTCCTACCATTTCAAAGACAGAAATCATGCTGTCAGCTTGATCAAATTTGTCATTAGCAAATGCCTCGATTTTGGCTTTGTCTAAAATGTTGTTGCTAATTTACTTCCTTGGACAGTAAACTTTGTAAAATAAAATAATGGTTGTTATTTTGATCTGATGGTCGTTTTTTTTTTTTATTCAATTTCATCTTAAAAAGATGAAATGATAATTGTACAATATATATGTCACAGCATGTGCTAAGCTATTTTGAGTGTGTAGATAGCTATTTCTTCTTTTTTTTTCTATGTTAAGATTATTTTTGTATAAAATTTATTACTCTTCTGTTTAATGGTTGTAGTAAAATACTTGTCTAAGAAGATGATCGTGTTTTGTTACATTGTTCCTTGCTTTACAAGTTTTGACCCCTTTGTCTGGCTCCTCTCCTCTAATAAATAAGGGAGCTGTTGCTGTAATATGGAACTACAAACAAAAGCAACATAAAAGAACTTTTATTCATTTACCAAACAACCCTTTGTTTTAACTCATTACCAAATGACAAAATTTCAGACTGGCCAGAATTCAAAGCATTTGCAGACGACAAAATAAATGTGGTTCAAAAATTGAATTTGTTTTGGGAAGGGTTGAAAACATTGTGGCAAAAGGAGATAATGCTGGTTACCAGCATTTTCTCCTTATCCCACAATGTTTTCAAAAGGCTTCTTTCTCAGGGTTATTAAAACTCGGGATTCTGTGGTAAAGGGTTAACCCCTAAAGCGCCAAATAAACCCAACAGACATTTTCATTCTATAGTAAGACCCAGATAATTGCGCGATTTCATGGCTGCTCTCTGTCTGTAGTGTTTCAGCAAAGTGGACAGTATAGATCAAAGATCAGACTGAATATTTTGATCTTAGGAAGGGGGCTTTTGAAACCTTGAAGATACAGGAGAAAGTGCTGATAACCAACATTTTATCCTTTTTTAAGCAAAACAAAAAGATAAGGATCATACCAATTACTTAAACTTAAGTAAGCATTAATCCAGAACACATACATATGTGAGTTGTCTTTATATGACTGAAATAATGTTGAAAGCTGCATAAAACACTGTTCAATTAGCAATGATAAAAGACATTTTGACAACACTGCTATTGGCAAATTTTGCTATTTCATTATAATTATTGCTTTTATCTACAAGACAATATTTCACTATCTAATACTGTACAACAAGGACTCCTGTAACCTTCTACTTAACAATCAAGTGTTTTAATGAAGGATAATGGAAATGAAGACTTGAAAAAGTTCTGGGAAAAGGAGAAAATACTGGCTTTTCCCACATTTTCTTCCCTTCTAGAGCATTAAACTGAAATTGTGGCCTCGCCCCTGCAGACCAAGTTTTTACTAAGATTTGAGCTAGTGACTTACATTTTGACTTGATTTACATATTGACTATGTACGGGTATACATGGATCCGTGGAAATCGATATTCGACCAATCAGGTCATTGCATTTATTCGGCCTGATGTGCAGCCTTGCTGTCCGCTATTTTGGCTCACAAACAAGCGACTGTTAATGTTTGAGAAGTGCGATATCATGTGTGTTTACAACGCTTAAATTTTAGGAAAAAGTTTAAAAGATGTGCTTTGCGATCTTGTACTGCTTACGTGAGATATACGAAGAGATTATAAGTTTGGATTACGATTATGATTGAAAATGGGACATCAGCAAAGAGTTTCGATCAACGCTATATTATGCAATGGATTAATTATTGTTAGTTTTTTTTTTCCTCTGAAACTCTCCGAAAAAAACTTTAACTGTTTTACAGTGGAAAACAAAGGTAAAATATTTGAAATATATTCAATTAGCTCATCTTGTTTAATAACATCTGCACATCCAAAACGGGGCACGTGTCATCAATGTTTCAGTTTGATGTTAACACTAACCCTTGGTGCATGAAGAATGCTGAATGTGTAGATACAGATTAGAGTGCAAAAAATGCAGTTTATTCTTGGATTCAAACCATCTGCTACTTAAATTAAGTACATTTACGTGTATTCTTTACTGAAGATACATGTAGATTTCAATTGTCAAACAAACCAAGTTCTGTTTTGTACAGTTTTGGAGGTTCAGCTCAAAAGGCAACTTATGTTAATTAAATCAGCTTTTGACCTAGCCATATTTAGGTGGATTAGCACATCTGTTTTTTCAAAGGGTATGTCGGTAAATCGTAAACTGGTAAGATGTGTGTTTGATTGCCACTGTAATCCACTCGACCACCAGTTGTCTTCAGTATATCATAAGATGAAACAAACTACCACCAATGATATTAACAAGTTTGTTAATTGACAGCACACTTTACACTTTTTAAAATCATCAGGCAACCATTTTCCCTTAACTTGAAATTTAAACATTTCTCAGACTTCCACCTCTCTGTTGAATGAGACAATCTATAAATATTTCAAAATGCTTGTAATTTAGTGTAATTTATTATCGAATACGATGTTGAGACCTAACAAGCCTTACAAAAATATTCATCATCTTTAATTCTATTATTTTTAAGCAAAACTCAGGATTATGAGGTGTTTCATTCTTTCTCGCAGAAGTTCAAAACTTTGCTCACACATGTATTACATTGTCTGTAGCCCCTGAAATTCACACTTTTTGTACAAATCCTTGTTTAAATAAGTTCAAGTATTCATATATTTCTTGCCGAGAATCCATCATCGGCAGAAACATATGAAAAGGAATATTTTTCCAGAATTTAATTGACAGAAACAGTCATGACAGCACGATTTAAGTAGCCTTTCTGCTATACTGTATATGTATTCACTGCGTTTGTTTGTGAGCCCTTAACGCAGTAACCAAGGAAGTCGGTTTATCTCATCGCCACAGATCCATGTATTCCCCATGACCCTTTTCCCAACTTCTACAAGATTTCACTATGACATCTTACAAAGATTCATGAGCATTGGACAGAACATGTGCCCTCTACAGGGGTATACAAGCCTTTTCCATGATGTGACCTTTGCAGTTACCATTCTTAAACCCATTTCTGGACTACCAAAATTAGTTAACCCTTTACTACACAATCCTGAGTCTAAGCTACCCTGGGAGAAAAGGCTTTTGAAAACATTGCAGGAAAAGGAAAAATGCTGGTAACCAGCATTTTCTCCTTTTCCCACAATATTTTCTACCCCAGCATAGATAAAAATCATCATTTGAGCTACATTTATTTTCTTGTCTGCGAATGCTTCCAATTTGGTCTAGCCCAGTATTTCCTCATTTGGGAAAAGAGTTAAAAACAAAATTCCTGATAAAGTTAACTCTGTCAAGCGACAAAAATTTAGACATGTCCAAATTGAGAGCATTTGCAGACAACAAAATAAATATGACTGAAAAATTAAAATTTGTTTTGGGAAGGATAGAAAACATTGTGGAAAAAGAAGAAAATGCTGGTAACCAGCATTTTCTCCTTTTCCCACAATGTTTTCAAAAGGCTTATTTCTCAGGGTCATTCTGACAAAGTTTGCTGTGTTCTAGACTGAAAATGTGGCTTCTAGAAAGCGAACAAAATTTTTCTCTGCTTTGACCTGATCACCTAGCCTTTTTTAACTGAGGTGATCATTTTCAAAGTTTTTTGAACTGTAAAGAAGAAAAACATTCTGTCCAAGTTTCAAAAGCAAAGAACTAAAAATGTAGGCCTCTAGAAAGCATGCAAGGTTTTCCTAGGACTAAAGTCATTGTTTCTGTGACCCATTTTTAAAGTCACCCAACACATTATAATCTAACAAATTCTCACCAAGTTCCAAAAGCATTGGACTGAAAATGCTACCTTTACAGTGCTCAAATGGCTTGACTAGAATATGGCCAAGTGACCTAAGTTTTGACTGAAGGTGACCCATTTTCAACCTCATTTGAGATATAAGGACAAATATTCTGATCTATGCTCATGAGCACTGGAAGATACTTGAAGACTGCCCATATCTTGGAGAAATGGTAAAGAGCCTGATAAGCTGCACTCAGAGAAAAAAGTATGACCTTGACCATGAACCTACAAAAGTGAATAATACAAAGAATTTTTCTCTCATAAAATAAAAAAAAATGTCAAAAATTTTATTGACCTTTGAGTGTGATCTTGACCTTGAAAATTAAGGAATAAATATTTCAAATGACACTTCTATTCATGAAGGGGAACAATTATGGCAAGTCACTTTGATATCCATCCACATTAATGTAGAAGTTATCACCAGGACAAACCCAAATTATGACAATTTTAAAATTTGACCTTTAAGTTTTACCTTAACTGTAGACCTACAAAAAAATACATTTCAAGTGCCACTTTTAGTCATGAAAGAGAACAAATATGCCAAACCATTCTGAAATCCATCCATAAGTGCAGAAAGAACAGCTCAGACAAGCTCCATTTAGTTTTATCATTTACCCTTAAGTGTGACCTCAAAAGCTGATCTACCTGAACAAATACATTGAATGGCACACTATTGATAGAGTCACTTATGCAAAAATAATGTGAAATCCCCCCATATATGAAAAAATTACAGCTTGGACAGGCTTTATTTATGACAATTTTATCTTTTGAACTTCAAGGTTGACCTTGACCTTGGACCTACCTGAACATTATGTTTAATATAGTACTTTTTCTCATAAAGGAGAACACTTGTTCCAAATTATTTGAAATCCACCCATAAATATAGAAGTCAGGGCCGAGACAAGCTCTACATATGACAATTTTACCATTTGACCTTCAAGTATGACCTTTACCTTGGACCTACCTGAACAAATACATATGGGGCACTCATATTCATGAAGGACAACATATTTGTAAAACTATTTTGAAATCCATCCATAGATATAGTAGCTATGGAGTGGACAAATCAAGATGCATGCACACACAAACACTGAACTTAAGTTGTGGCCACTCTGTCTTGCAAACAGCAAGCAGGCTTGAGAAAAATGGCCTAGAAGTGCACACAATGTTTACCTAAGATCTTATCTGAAAACATACTTTCTGATCCAAAGTGATCCATTTTTATCCTTTTCTGAGGTACTATGATGACAACAATTCTGACCAACTTTGGTCCGCACTGGACTGAAAATGTCTCCATAGTGCACACAAGGTAGAGGTTGACTGACCACTCACACAACAAAATAACAAAAGCTCAACTAGAGCATGAAGTGCTCAGAAGAGCTACAATGAAAATTTCCTTTCGTTCAACTGCTTCTCCTTTGTGCCATTTGGACTAATTTCTTGTTTGACCAAATGTGGTGTGTGTTATGATCATTTAATAAGCAATCTTGTGCCTTTATGACCCCATGGAAGATGGCCTTCAAAGGCACTTATGAGAAAAGGAGAAAATGCTGGTGACCCCAATGTTCCCTCCTCTTTCAGAGGCACCTCCAATCAATTGAGCTGCATTGAGTTTGTCTGCAAATGCTCTCTATGAGGACAAGTAAGAGACTGGTGTTGTAGTAGAGCATCAGCCTCTCACACAAAAGATTCCGAGTTCGAATCCAGTCAGAATTTGGAACAACACACCTCAATCCATGAATACTGTATAAGGTATTCAGGATGCAAGCATCAAGAGCAATTAATACTAGAAGATTGCCCAGGGGCAACATGTTGAGCCTGCCATGGGGGAGCTAGTAAAGAACCTCATAAGCTGCACTTGGAATGCACATCTATAATTTCAGATCCTTTTTTTTTCAAATTTGCACGAGGATAAGAGTATTCCCCATTTATGAACAGGTAAAAGCTCAATTAATGACCTTCAAAAATGACTTTGATCATGAAACTACTGAAGTGAATAACTCAGAGATACAATTACTACTCATTGAGAATAAAAAATGTCACAAGTTCTATCATTTGACCATCAAGTGCTAACTTGACCTTAGACCTACCTGAATAATTTTTTGAAATGGCACATCTACTCATAAAGGAGAATCCATCCATATGTGTAGAAGTTATTGCTTGGACAAGATCTATTCTTGTTATTACTTTTATCATTTAACCTTTAAGTGTGGCCTTGATTTTGGACCTATATGATCAAATATTTTAAACTTACTCATGAAGGTGAATAATTGTGCCAAATCATTTTGAAATCCATCAAAATTATAGAATTTATGGCTCCGACTTGTCCTTTTACAGACAATTTTATCATTTGACCTTTCAGTGTAACCGTGACCTTTGACCTACCTGAAAAATGATACTAACAGCACTTCTACTGGTTAGGGAGGATAATCCTGCCAAATTATCTTTAAATGCATTTTAATATAGTTAAAGCCTCGAGAAGCTCTACTTATGACAGTTTTATCATTTGACTTTTCAAGTTTGACCTTGACCATGGACCTACCTGAACAAATGATTCAAATGGCACTTCTACTCATGAACGAGAACAGTTGTGCCCAGTTATTTTAAAATCCATCCATAAATGTTGAAGTTGTAGCTCAGACAAGCTCTATGTATGACAACTATATCATTTGACCTTCAAGTGTGACTTTGACCTTGGACCTACCTGAACATAATTATGTTTCAAATGGCACTTCTACTCATGAAAGAGAACAATTGTGCTAAATTATTTTGAAATCAATCCATAAATGTAGAAGTTCTAGTCCGGGCAAGCTCTATGTAGAGTAAATTCACCCAATACCGACATCCCCCATTTATCGACACCCTCGATGTTTTAGTCATACAAATACTTGCTATATCCCCTTAATGTAAAAATATCTTGGTCTGTGATGACATCAATATGTTGTATAATTTTTAGTGCCAACTTGAGCATCCTGTTTTAAATTTGACTGAATCAGTGTTTAAGTGCTTCTGGCTAAACCTGAGTTAAAGCTGGTGGAATATAATACATGACCATTAATTTTCATGGGATTATTGTAGGGCAGATTGTAAAAATCGTGCAGTTCAAAGGTTAAATTTAAGTGAAAATAATGTTTCAACTGAAGGCTTTGATCTATACAAGCTAAAAAAGCAGTCTCTAAAATGCACAAGGGTGAACTATAGGCTCCCTAATACCAACACCTCCCTTTTGTTGTAAAATTTTCCAATATTTACAAGTGGGAATACATTGTCATAATATATCTAGTTCTATTGGGCATTTCTATAGCACTAAACATAAAAAGACATAATAAACAGCATCTCAGTAAAATAAACAGGTTTTTTCCAGCTAAAAATTTGGTGTAGAATGCGGGGTCAGGTAACAGCAAAGAAAAGAGTGAAATATACTCCAGAGCAAATGGCACACACAAATTTTGCTGTAAGATTGGGTTGAGTAAGATGGCAGCTGCAAAGGCTTCAGACGTTTCACACACAGGTAGCTGGCAAGTAGACTACCTGAACCTGCAACTCCACCTGGCCCAAAACCTGTACTTACTTGTGCTGAGCTTACTTTTGTGCACAAGGCAAGGTGTATGATTAAGACTAATCTCTGCTTAAGCATGAAATTCTGACAGAAGTTAAACATATCCTCAATATTGATGGTCAGGAAAACCCCTATAGGAATAATTTACCTGTTCATCATTGGTTTGCTAAGTAAACACAACCTTTAAATGTCCATGCACACTCCTATGGGAGTTGGACAGGAACGAACCAAATAAATGAATTGTATGTTTTTTGGTTGGTGGGATGGGAGTTATGATCTATTTTGTAAAGAATGTTCCTGATTTTGATTGTCTGCTAAAGAAAGTTTGGTGCAGTCGACACTGATGAGTCCAGTTTTCTGTTGTGTGCAAAGTCTAGTCATGTTTTTGTCAGAAAAAGGAATTCAAATCCACATATTTAAGGTGGTTATAACAACTGAACTACAATTACAATTTATGGCTGTGCTCAATACTTTTGGCGATTATTTGCCTCCTTTAATCCTTTTCTTGGGTGAACACCTTAAAGATGTTAGTTTTGGTGGATTCTATGAGGCCAGACAGGCTATGTAACAAAATCTGGTTGGATAGATGGACTCAGAAACATTTCTTTTCTGGAAACATTACACGAAATTGGTAAATGCCACAAAAACAAGTATAAATCTTCGCCAGTAGATTCCAATCAAGCAATAAATGTATAATTAATGAAATACCCAATAATAGTTATAGATAATAAACTATTCAATCATTGTTTCTGTAGTTTTTTTCTGTAAAACTAATTAGGGTGTTAATAAATGGGAAGGGGATGTCAATATTAGGGTCATTGTTGTAAAATGCCGGTTTTACCTTCTCCTATAAAATACTTAGTGACTGGTTTACACATGCTTCTTTTATAGCCCTGTGTTGAAAAAATTAAGCCAATGAAAAGTTGTCTTTCAAAGCAACAGGAAGTAACATTAAAATACATCCCTCACTTTCATTTTAATAGGCGCTTATGCTTAACGTGTTGATATATGGTGAATTTACTCTATGACAATTTTATCGTTTGACCTTCAAGTGTGACCTTGACCTTGGACTTACCTGAACAAATGTTTCAAATGGCACTTCTACACATGTAGGAGAACAATTGTGCCAAATTATTTTGAAATCAATCAATAAAGTTCTAGTCTGGACGGACACATGTATGAACACACAGAAATGCATGCATGCAGATGCACATACACCACTGTGACAACTTTGTCCCACTAGCTGCATGCAGGCTCGACAATAAATTGTAAGAGCTAGTTTCGCAGTTAATTTAAAGTATGAACAGGTTCAAACTAAACAACATGTCTAAAACTCTGTTGTTCAGTAAACTGCTAATTTGGTACATTTATGTTAACTAGTTCATTCAAACATTTTTTTTTTTTTTCTCTGGCCAATGATACTGTGTATAATCACCATTCACAAGAAAGCAATTGTAACTTTTACTAGTACTTTTATTTTACATCACCTCACAAACTTAAGCATAAATATTTACACACAACTTGATCTACTAACTCAAATCTTACCTTTAGGATAAACCAATAAAGATAATAAAATATACACATGATAAAATTTGTGTGGCATTATTAACCCTTCACCAAACATTCCCATGTTTAACTCTACTGCACAATGCCGACTTTTAATGACCCCAAAGAAGAAGGCTTTTGAAAACATTGTGGGAAAAGGAGAAAATGCTGGTAACCAGCATTTTCTCCTTTTCCCACAATGTTTTCTATCCTATGAAAGACTAATTTTATATTTTAAATAACATTTACATGTAATTTGTCATCTGCAAATGCTTTCAATTTGGACAAGGTTAAAATTTTGTCATCTGGTAATGATTTAAACAACCCTGGGGGGAAAAAGCTTTTGAAAACTGTAATGGAAATGGAGAAAATGCTGAAAACCAGCATCTCCTTCTTTTCTAACAATATTTTCTACCTTTAAACACAAATCCCAGCATTTGAGTGACAGTTGATTTGTCGTCTGCAATTAATGCTTTCAATTTGGTCATGTTTTAAATCTTAGTGTCTGGTAAAGAGTCAAGTCACTTAAAAGTCATTTATTTCCCAAATTCAACAACATATCTAACAAACTTCCGTTTGCTAAAATTGGACAAAAAAAAAAGTCTTTGCTTACGGCAACAATAAGAATTCTGTCATGTAAAATCATTCAGCCCATAAAATAAAACATAGCACAAATTTTGCAATATCATAGTACATCTGTATTGAACAATGGCAATCGAAGATCAGACTGCAAGCTCCATGCTGTCTGATCTTTGTCTGCCATGTCCACAACAATAATTTAAGCTGTGCTTAGCACTTTAATAGTAAACAAAAATTCTTAAAGCACTTACTCACAACTATCATCTAAATAGTATTCTAAGCACTTGCCTGATTTTAATCCAATATGTTTTGTCCGACTACTTAAAATTGTAAAGAACCTGAAAAAAAAGTCCACAGAGCTCATTGTGTGGAAAGGAGATATGCTAGAAACAAGACTTTCCCACTATTTTTTCTACCATTTTTACACCAGTCTCATCATTTGAGATATATCGATCATGAGTCGTCTGCAAATGCAAGTGTATTTCTTTGAACAGGAGAAAATGCCAGTAAGTAGTACTTTATTAATTTCCCACGCTGTTTTCAAGCCTTTAACTCTTTACCACACAATCCCACTTTTAACAACTCTAAATAGGAAGCCTTTTGAAAACATTGTGGGAAAATGAGAAAATGCTGGTAACCAGCATTTTCTTCTTTCCCCAGTGTTTTCGACCTTACCCATACCAAATTTCAATTTTCAAGTCACATTTTGTTTGTCATCTGCAAATTGTTTCAATTTGGACTGGTCTAAAATTTTGTCTTTTGGTACGGAGTTATAAGAGATATCTAATTATTTTGAGCCACATTGAATTTGTTGTCTGCAAATGCTTTCAATATGGAGTTGTCTAAAATTAAGCTGTGTGGAAAACATTAAACAGATTTAATAATGATGTAGAGGCTGGCAAAGAAAAAACCCCACAGTGAGACAGAAGAAAAATATATCTTGTTTATAGCAATTTCTGTAATTGTAACAACATTTTAGTAAGGCTTCTGCCGCACAGGCATCAAGGGAAGGGATAGTTAGTTGCACACAACTTATTCCTATGTCATCTCATATTCTGAATATATTTGAGCCTTGCTCTGCGAAAATGGGGTTTCACGCATCTGCAAAAACTGAAAAAGTATCAGCCCATGTTAGCCTGCAAAGTCTGCACAGGCTAACTTGGGTTGAAACTTTTTGCTACGGGTCTATCTTCTGCACACACAGGACCATTCTCACATGATTTAGTCAGTTGTCAGAAGAAATGGTTTCTATAAATCCATAATTATTTGACCTTCTTGGCAAAATGGATCACAGATATGCACTTAACACTCTTTTGCCAGAGCATGGCTCATTTCTTTTTAACCCTTAACCAAACAATCCAGTGTTTCAAAGACCCGGGGGAAAAAGCTTTCAGAAAAACTGTTGGAAATGAGAAGAAATGCTCGTTAACAGTGTTTAATCCTATTGTAATGTTATCTACCCTCTCAGAAAAAACTGTTCATGTGTAATTTGTCCTTTGCAATAGCTTTCAATGTGGAAGAGTCTGACATTTTGTTGTTTACTTAACTCTTTACTAAACAACAAAGTTTTAGAATCATCCCAATTGAAAGCATTTGCAGATGACAAATAAAGTTTTACTCAAAAATAGAAATTGTCTTTGGATTAGTAGAAAATATTGTGGGAAAAGGAGAAAATGCTGGTTACCAGCATTTTCTCTTTTTCCTGCAATGTTTTCAAAACCCTTCATGTACAGGGTCATTAAAACTCGAGATTCTATAGTAAAGGGTTTAGGGTTAAAACTTGACAACTGTCTGTATATCTGAAACCATAAATATAAACTCTTAAAGACAAAAACTCCCACTTTTGACTACTTGAAGGAGTAAAAATTTTACAACATGGATTATATAGGAAAAAAAATTAGTGCTTCTATGAGAAAATATTGTAACAAAAATATGATATTAATAGCTGATAAATATATCTAACAAAGCATTCTGTGCCTATCGATGTTGAAAAAGATAAAACACTCACAGAGTGAAAACAAGAGCGCAGAATGCCGATGCCAAGGCTCTGCTGTTCCTTTTAACCCTTTCCCAAACAAGCCCTGGTTTTCACGTGTCTGCAGTACAAGTCTTTTGAAAACACTGGGAAAAGGAGCAATTGCTCGTAAAGAGCAATTTCTCCTTTTCCCACAATGTTTTCTACCCTTTTGGAGAACTTTCTGTCATTTTCATCAATTTAAAATTGCTGTCTGCAAACTCTTTCAATTTGGACCAGTCTAAAATTTATCATTTGGGAAAGGGTTAAGTCAAAATACCAAGTAAAATAAGGGGCATAACTGTGTAAAACATATCTTGAGGGTTACCTACCCTACTGGTATTGGTACCTCTTCTGATATCCAACAACTAGCCCAAGTTTAAAGTAAATATCTTCAGTAATGACATGAATATCATTAAGTTTTTTTCACCACAATGCAGGGCTATGACAATACCTGGATGTTTTTGAAAACATCCAAGCTAAAAATACATTTCACGAAATATTCCCATCATAAAATCTATACACCACTAGCAAAAATACATATATGTATATACATACATCTGCATTTTCTACTCTAAATTTGCAGAAAAGCTGTTCTATAGAAGTTTGCGATCAGAGGTAAAACAATTGTGAACTGCAGTGGGGTATTACTTAACTCTTTACCAAATGGCAAAATTTTTGACAGGTCCACAATGAAAGCAGACAAATTCAGTGCTGCTAAAATAATTAGAACTATCTTTGAAAGGGCGACAAAACATTGTGAGAAAAGGAGAAAATGCTGTTACGGGCATTTTCTCCTTTTCTCACAATGTTTTCAAAAGCTTTCTTTCTCAGGGTTGTTAAAACTCAAAATTGCTTGGTATAGGGTTAAAATACCTAGGGGCCATATTTACCAACTATTCAAAATTCAATGCCAGTTCTAAATTCCATCACGGGCCATCTGATTGGGAAAGACAAACTGTTTAAACCAATCAGACTGCTTGTTCTAGAATTCAGACTAAGGAGGAATCTCGCAACTTTTAGCTGCACTAGGTCCCTGACTGTTTTATATGATTGCAGTAGCAAGCTGTTTGTCATTAACAACACTGTGTTAGCTCTTCAACATTTACAATTTGTTAGACTTACCAAAACTTAAAGTATTTGCAGATGACAAAATGTGACTCAAAAATGAAATTTGTACTTTGATGGGAAAAGGGAGAAAATGTGGCTGACCATCATTTTTCTCCTTTTTCCACAATGTTTTCAAGAATCCTTCTTCCCAACAGTCATTCAAACTCAGGTTTATTTGGTAAAGGGTTAACTCCTTACCAGACAACACAAGTTAAGACTTGGGTATATTCAAAGAATTTGCAAGCAACAAAATTTATGGTGGCCCAATTTATACACTTTGTCTTTTAACTCTTTACCACACAATCCTGACTTTCAACGACCCTGAGAAAGAAGCCTTTTGAAAACATTGTGGGAAAAGGAGAAAATGTTGGTAACCAGTATTTTCTCCTTTTCCCACAATGTTTTTTTACCCTTTCCAGAACAAATTTCAATTCTTGAGCCACATTTATTTTGTTATCTGCAAATGCTTTCAATTTGGACCGGTCTAAAATTTTGTTGTTTGGTAAAGAGATAAATGAAAGAAACCAAAATAGGAAATAGAGAAAATGATGCAATCCAACATTTTCTGTATTTCCCACGATGTTTTCAAAAGCTTTCATTCTCAGTGTCATAAAAAGGGGTTAAAAAACAAATGAGCCATGCTCTGTGAATAGGGGAGGCTTAATGCGTCTGCAAAAAAACATTGACCCAGGTCAGCCAGTGCAGTCTGACCTGGGCCGAAACTTTCTGCTATTGGTCAATTTTCTACATGTCCAAGGACCACTTTAACCTCATGATTCACTGAGTTGTTGGACAAAATAGAATTTATGGAACTATGATCATGTGAAAACTTGCTTGTATCATTCATCTTAGAGATGCATTAAACCCCCTTTTGCCAGAGCATGGCTCAAATCCATGTACATAACTGTAAAAATAATGTAATAATGTACAAGTAAATTAAGAGGAGTGACTAGGACATAACTGAAACCTTACTCCAAATATAAAACAAAACATCTAATTAAAACAATCAACCCTTTACCAAACAATCCAATATTCTGAATGCCCCTTGGAAAAAAGCATTTGAAAACAATGAGAGAAAAGGAGAAAATCCTGGTAACCAGCATTTTCTCTTTATCCGCAATGTTTTCTGTCCTCTCATAGACAAATAATGAAACATAGGTCAGTCTTTGGTTGCCTCCAAATGCTTTCATACTGGACAAGTCTCAATAGTGTTGTTTGGGAAAGAGTTTTTGTAACCATGTTAAACAATGACAACAAAATACATGTAATAATCAAGATTTTAAAAAAAGAAAAAATGAACATTTAAATGCTGAACAAGAATACCCGACCTTGTTCAACTGCCTTATTTCACATATAATTCTAAAGTAAACATTAAAGTTTTAATGACACTTGTGATTGAAAATATTTGTGGGAAACTGAAAAACAATGTTCTTGACCCTGTCAAAGACATATCCCATCATCATCAATCACATTTCCACTGTTATCTGCATAATGTTTGCAGTACGCACAAGTCCAAAATTTTGTTATGTGTGCAGAGTTAATCTTCCTTTTCCCAGCATCAATCTGAGCCATGCTCTGTGTTTAATGCATCTGCAAAAAGTATCGATCCAGATCAGCCTGCATAGCAGGCTGGATCAAAACTTTTGGCTGTTGCTCAATTTTGTACATGTCAAAGGACCAGTTTACCTCATGATTCATTTGCTTGTTAGGTAAAACTGACTTTATGGATCCATAATTATGTGATGACTTGCTTGGTATAAAGGATCACACTAATGCATTAAACCCTCTTTTGCCTCAACACAGCTTATTTCTATATACTTTACTCAATACTTATTGCTAATCATTTTTTGTCTTGAAGCAGGCTACCTTCAAGAACACTGTTCCAAAAGTAGATTCTATCACTAACCCTTTCCCACACAATCCCAAGTTTTAACGACCCTGGGAAAGAAAACTTTTGAGAACATTGTGGAAAAAGGAAAAAAATGCTGATAACCAGCATTTTCTCCTTTTTCCACAATGTTTTCTGCCCTTTTCCAGAAAATCTTGATTATTTGAGACACTTTTTATATGTCGTCTGCAAATACTTTCGCTTTCGATGGGTCACAAACTGTTGTGTGGCAAAAGATTAATGCCCTTTATATGTCATCTGCAAATCCTTTCACTTTCAATGAGTCAAAAACTTTGTTGTGTGGCAAAGGATTAATGCCCCAACCCGAATTTTTGAAATCAGAATGTGACTAATAAAGCAAAGGGAAAAAATATGAATATGTGAACTAATATCATTAACAAACAAAATTTAATGTAAGACATTACAACAAGAGCACTGCATGCAGCTGCTCATGCTCGACAAAGTTGATTTTTTTCCAGTGAAAAAGCTGAAAAGGGGACATGACTGTGTCCAAAATATTTTGGGGGTCACCTGCCTTTCTGGTATGGATTCTCCTTTTGATATTTATAAAAGGGATATAAGAATATGTCAAAGTTTTTTAACCCTTAAAGCGCCTTTCACGACTGTAGTTGCATTTGCGGCTAGTGTAGATCAAGATCAGGCTGCACAAAATGTGCAGCCTGATCTTTGATCTACACTGTCCACTTTGCTGAATCACTGTAGACAAAAGTAACCATGAAATTGCAATTATTTGGGTTGTATTTCTGGGATGAAAATGTCTGGCAGGTTTATTTGGCGTTCTTAGAGTTAATTATGGCAACACAGAAGCACAGGATGCAGACAAGGACTGGGCTATGACAATAACTCAATAGTTTCTTTGAAAAGGCCCAAGCTAACAAACCAAATCAGACCATGTTTGATTGGTTTTTAATACCATTTTGTAGTAATACCATTTGTAGTCATGACTTCAACAAAATGGCAAGTTTTCTGACAAAATTACACCTTATACAGACTCTCCCTACCCATAACCTGTCACAAAAGAATCCCATGTTAACCCTGAGGAAGAAACTTGTGAAAAAATTGTGGGGAAAAGGGAAAAATGTTGGTAACCAGCATTTTCTCCTTTTTCGACATTGTTTACTTTCCTTTCAAAGACAAATCTCAATGGGTGAGCCATATTAATTTAGTCGACTGCAAATACTTTAATTTGGACAAGTCCAAAATTTTGTGGTTTGGTAAACAGTTAATAACTACATAACCAGCTAGGATAGCATTCCAACCAGTCTCACTATGTTCAAGTCCTAAGCAAAAACTGTTGCAAGCAGACATATACTCCAACCTATTGTTTTGTCACTGGATCATTAACCCTTTACCACACAGTCCTGACTTTTAACGACCCTTGCGAAAGAAGCCTTTTGAAAACATCGTGGCAAAAGGAGAAAATGCTGGTAGCCAGCATTTTCTCCTTTTCCTATGTTTTCTACTCTTCCCAAAACAATTTCAATAGTTCAGTCACATCTATTTTTTCATCTATATAATTATGCTTTCAATATGGACTAGTCAACAGTTTTTGCATTTGGTAAAGAGTTAGGTAATTCAAAGAGCCATTACTCTTTTACCACACCACAAAATGTAGACTAGTCCAAATTGAAAGCATTTGCAGACGACAATTTAGATGTGACTCAAACCATGGAACCTGTCTTTAATATGGTAGAAAACATTGCGGGAAAAGGAGAAAATGTTGATTACGAGCATTTTCTCCTTTTCCCACAATTTTTTCAAATGGCTTTTTCATCAAGGTTGTTAAAACTTGGGATTGTGTGGTAAAGAGTTAAATAGTTGAACAATCATTATGAAAGCTGCAAGTACACAATTTTCCTAGCGTAGGAAAGCTTCCATTAAAATTTCAGCCAAATAAGTTGAAAACTTTAGGAGAAGGAGAGGACACAAAGCTGCATCTACAAATGGACGGACCATGTGATACCACCATGCCCCAAATTTGTTTTGGGGGGGGGTAATAACTTTGAGACTAGTAGCATCTGACTGGCTGAGAGAACTGAAAACAATGGGATGGTTCAACATCTCATATTGAGCAAAACTACCTTTATATTGTCATGCTTTCTGGTAGTTTATCAGCAAATAATGGTGGGCTATGGTTTGATAACTTCACCCTTATAATGAGTGAATTTACTGATTGATAAACTCACTGGTACAGAAATACAGAGAGCTCCCATGTACTTCGCAAGTTCCAATGAAAAAAGGGGTTACAAGTATGAAATAAATTGATTTTTTTTGTGTGTGGGAAAAATTGGAATTTATTTCATCTCATGAATATCATACAGTAATATTTTCAATCTTCGCTGCGCCGCCTGTGAAAATATTACTGATGATGTTCACTCGATGAAATAAATTTCAATCTTTCATGAAAAAAAAAAAAAAAAAATCCTCTATATAATTATTGTCCAGTGTTTTCTTTCCTGACCCCAATCCAGATATATTTACTGTATCTTTTCTGTGTTGTAAATGTGTTACATATAGCAAAACATGTGGCAGAATTAATCAAAGATCAGACTCCATATAAAAAAGCAGTCTGATCTTGATATTTGCTGCCAGCAAAACAAAAAAAAAAATCTACAATTTGCTTAGTGCCATGGTGTTTTCAATCTTTATTAGCAAGATTTAAAATATTACTTCTACAAAACATAATTTTCTAGCTTTTTGTTTTATTAGAGCATGATTATTTTTCTGTTCCTTTATCATATCTTACTTTTCAGACTACAGTATATACCCTTGTTCCATAAATTGAGCATTACAATTACAGACTAATTTAGTATTTACAAGATGACAAAATTTTAGACTTTTCCAACTTGGAAGCATTTGCAGACCACAAATTAAACATGCTGCAAATGGCAGAATATGTCTTTCAAAGAGTAGACGAAATCTTTGGAAAAGGTGAGAATGCTGGTAACCAGCATTTTCTCCTTTTCCCACAATGTTTTTATAAGAATTTTGCCTGACAGTTCTTAATCCTGTAACAAACAAAGTACATTTTTTCAATAAGCAGAAAAAAAAAAACATTTGTAGCAATATTTAAAAAAAGTTTTGACCAGACTATTTTTCAAAGCATCAGACAGTGTAGATTGATAATGAGACTTCGCTTTCTTTGTACTCTGATCTTAATCTACAACATCCCCCAAAGCGTCCAGTCAATATCCTCAAACCCAATTTCTGGTCTTGGTGGGTAAAAAAAAATCCAGGAAACATTGTCGTATAACTTACAAAGGATTTCAAAAAATTGCAGTAACCTTTTAAAATTTTGGTGCTAAACTCTTTCCCTGACGAAACAATTTTACTCTTTACCACACAATCCCCGATTCTAACGACCCTGAGACAGGAACTTTTTGAAAACATTGTGGGAATGGTAGAAAATGCTGGTAACCTGCATTTTCTCCTTTACCCACAACGTTTTCTTCCCTTCCCAAAACAAATTTTAATTTTTAAGTCACATTGATTTTGTCGCCTGCAATTGCTTTCAATGTAGAAAAGTCTGAAATTTGTTGCTTGGTAAAGAGTTAAGATTTATCCATAGTGAAAGCAGATAACAAAGTAAATGTGACTCAAGATATTATTGGATTTGTCTCGAAGAGTAGAAAATATTGAGGAAAAGGAGAAAAAGCTTTTAATGTGGAATAAATCTAAAATTTCGCTGTCCAGTCATGAGGTTACAAAAGGGTGTTTGGCCAAAATATTGGAAAAAGAATGTTTTTATCATAGTTATTCAGTTTCTCTGTATGATATCGACAGCACCTAGAAGTTTTTTTTTAATTGATGGATTCTACACAAGTCCAGCATCCTTCGCCATTCCATAAAAGATACCTTTTTCTGATTGTAAAAGAGCCTGTGGAGAATCAAACTCTTTTAGATTTCCTTGATCAAGTACCATCACCCTGAAACAGAAAATGGATTAATGTTATCTTTGCATATTTAATCATGCTTGATTGATTGGTTGACTGTATGGTGTTAAAATGCCCTTTTCAGCATTTTAAGTTTTATGAAGTGCAGCCAGTGAACCTATCCATTCTTTCCCTGAGATCTTTTTTAACAGTATTTCACACAACGTTCTTCTAAAGCCACTGGCTGCTATCCCTCATAACGATCAACAAAAAAACAAAAAACAATTGGGAGAGAGAGAGGAATGAATACTGTCACCATTACTATCATCACTACACCAGACAGAAATTACTTTACTCTTTACCAAATGACAAAATTTTAGACAGGTCCAAATTGAAAGCATTTGCACACAACCTACCATATTTAGCTGAAATGATGGTAATTTTCTGTGAAAGTGTAGAAATCTTTTCAGAAAAGAAGAAAATGCTAGTTACCAGCATGTTCTCCCTTTCCCTCAAGGTTTTCAAAGGGTTGTTTCCTCAGGGTTGTTAAAACTCCAGATTGTGTGGTAAAGAGTTAAGCAGGGGATTCTGAATACATTTCTTTTCAACATTTACCAAACAATCCAGAATTTCAAAGGTCCTGAGGAAAAAAGCTTTTAAAACCATCTCGAGAAATGAAGGAAATGCTTCTCCTTTTACCACAATGTCTCTTACCCCTTACCCCTTAGAGAAAAAAGACTCTCATGGTTTTTAGCCACATTTAGCATTGTCTGTTAGCCCTTTACCACATAATCACAAGTTTTAGCAACCTAAAGACAGAGGCCTTTTGAAAACATTTTTGGAAAAGGATAAAATGCTGGTAACTGGCATTTTCTTCACTTCCCATAATATTTTCTGCCCTTGCAGAGACAAATCCCATAATTTCAGCCACATTTGTCATCTGCAAATGCTTTCAGTTTGGACCAGTGGTAAATTTTGTCTTGTGATAAAGGGTTAATATTTTCAATGGATAAGACAACTTAAATTTTGAATCAGCAGCCCCCTAGTTTCAAGCCCAGAACACCACTGTCTCAGCAACCTGGCTGAGCCAGTTTCATTTTGCCTGTGAAGTTTAACTCTTTACCAAACGACAAAATTTTAGACTGTTCCAAATTGAAAGCTTTTGCAGACGACAAATTAAAGGTGGCTCAAGTGATGAAATTTGTCGTTGATAGGTTAGAAAACATTGTGGGAAAAGGAGAAAATGCTGGTTACCAGAATTTTCTCCTTTTCCCACAATGTTTTCAAAAGGCCTATTCCTCAGGGTCGTTAAAAGTCAGGATTGTGTGGCAAAGGGTTACCATATTATGTACTGGAACAAATTTGCATCTGAAGACTTTGAAAAAAATTCTTGTAAAATAAGGGTAATATGATATAAATCAACTCTTCACTAAACAACAAATTTAGACTTCTCAAATCGAAAGCATTTGTAGATGATAAATTAAACATGATTCTATGGACGGAATTTATCTGTGATTGGGTAGAAAATGTTGTGGGAAAAAAAAGGGAAAATGCTGGTTACCAGAATTTTCTCTATTTTCCCCTTAATGTTTTCAAATGGTCTCTTTCTCAGAGTAGTTAAAACTCAGAATTATGTGATAAAAGGTTAAGGTTCACTGTGTTAATTCATTATGACACAAGGAGAAATTGCCTCATACAAGCCATTTCTCCAACAGTCTCAATTCATGATGTCTTCAACAATATCTTTGGGTCTTTTCTCTAAAATCAGCTCATGCTTTTCTAATATTGATCTGTTACCCCTGCAGAATGAAATGGATGGAGGGGAATGAATGAATGAAGTTTTATGGCCTGTCGACATCAAAGGTCATATTGGGTGCACTTACAATTAATGCAATGTAAATGGATGGAGGGGACTGGAGAGGAGGGGTGCAAGACTAACAGAAAGACAGACAGATAGAGAGTAAGAGAAAGATGGAGAGCCACAGTGACAGACAGAGAATCTCACCATAACCAACAATGAAGTTTGACCCTTTACAGCCAAATTCCATGTTTTAACTCTTTACCACACGATCCCGAGTTTTAAAGACCCTGAACAAGACTTTGGAAAACATTGCGGGAAAAGGAAAAAATGATGGTAATCAGCATTTTCTCCTTTTCCCACAATGTTTTCTACCCTATCAAGACATATGACATCATTTGAGCTATATTTAATTTTTTTCGTCTGCAAATGCTTTGAATTTGGTTGTCTAAACTTTTGTTGTTTGGTAAAGAGTTAAAAAGCTCTGAGAAAGAAGGCTTTTGAAAATAATGCAGAATATGTAGGAAATGCTGGTTAAGCAGCACTTCCTTGTTTTTTCAACAATGTTTTCTACCCTTTCAAAAATTACTTTCATCATTTGAACCAAATTTGAAACATTGTTTTTTAATGCTTTCAAATTGGACAAGTCTAAAATTTTGTAATCTGTTAAAGGGGTTCAAACTGTCTATGAAACAAATCTGGATCAAAACATGCCTTTTGTATCCAACAATATTTCATGTTCTCTAACATCAATATGTGTTGTATCTCATATCTGTTGCTTTGAAAGAAAAAATGGGTAGGTAGAAAGGAGGGTAGTAGAGAGAGAGATAAACAGACATTGAGACAGAGAAATAGACAGAGATTCTTAAATCTCCATCATTTAGGCCAAAAGCTTTACCCACCTATTATAATCCATAATTGTATTAAGTCTATGAGCTATAGTGAGAACTGTTGCATCTTTAAACTCCACACGTATAGTGTGCTGTATAAGATCATCTGTCTCCAAGTCTACAGCCGCCGTAGCTTCGTCTAACACAAGGATCTTTGTTTTACGAAGCAATGCCCTTGCTAAACATACAAGCTGTCTTTGACCAACACTGGAAAAGAAAAAGGGTATTGATTTGAACTGATATTTTCTGATGAAATGGGGGGGGCCTAAAGACAAAAGCTTCTGGAGGCATAGTAGGAAAAGGAGAAAATGCTGGAAAATAGCATTTACTCCTTTTCTACTATGTTTTCAATCCATTCGAAGACAAATTTCATTAATGAACTCAAAATCTGTAAATTTGCAAATGATTTCATTTTGGCCAAGTCTAGAATTTTGTTATTTGGTAAAGAGTAAATGGTGGAAGGTAATATAACCCTTTACAAAACAATCTTGTGCTTTTATCACTCTGAGAAAGAAGGCTTTTGAAAATAACATGCAAAAAGGAGAAAATGCTGGTAACCAGCATTTCCTCCTTATCCCATGAAGTTTTTTACCCTTCAAAGGCAAACTCGGATAACCAGCATTTTCTCCTTTCCCCCATAATGTTTTCTACCATTTCAAAATGAAACACACCCCCCCCCCCACACACCTTGAGTTACATTCCAGCTTTGTTTTTGAAAAATGCTTCCAATCTGAAATAATTAACAATGTCTGGTAAAGAGAATAGGTAAATGAGCTACTGTTTATAATAAGCGACTGCTTTTCTCCTCAATATGCTTTGTCTAAAATTTAGAGCAAACCTTTTTTTCTTTTCCTTCACAGGTTTCTTCGTGTCATACATATTACTTTATCAAGATGCATAAACAAAATGAGTCATGCTCTCTGAGTCAGTCTGCGCAGTCTGGCCTGGGCTGAAACTTTTTGCTATTGGTCAATTTTCTTTATGTCAAAAGACCAGTCTACCTTAGGATGCAGTCGTTTTTTTTACAAAATGTATTTTATGGATCCCTGACTATGTAATGTCTTGCTTGGTATGATGCATCACGGAGATGCATTAAGCCCCCTTTTGCCAAAGAAAAAATGAGAAACAATTAGCATGTTCTGTCAATCAATCCCTAGGTTTAGGTAAAGTAAAAGTCAGTTTTTTAATGAGCAAAAAGCGTAATTCTAAAAGAATAAAAAATTAAGACTGGAAAAAATCTATCTGAGTGACAACCCACCTAAGGTTTTCCCCTCCTTCTGTGCATTCATGTTCAAGTTTGGCTGGTAATTCAGATACAAATGATTTCAGATGGGCATGCTCCAGTGCTTGCCAAACAGCGTCATCACTGTGTTCATCAAATGGATCAAGATTCATTCTAAGTGTCCCAGAAAATAACACTGGCTCCTTCAAAAATCACAATCATGTACATTATTTGATACAGCATATCCAGGGCTTGAGATCTTTTTCAAAACCAACTGGTCTTGTGGGATGAGTGAATTAAAAAGTTCCTCATCCTTCAGTTGATTCAATAGGCTTCAAACCCTTGATGATACAAACGATCTGTGCAAGTTTCAAAAGTATTGGATCAAAAAATGCTGACTTTATCGCATAGACAAGAAATGTAAATTTTCAACTTTAAAAGGCTACTTTTCCCGAACTAATAGTCATTTTTTTTTACAAAATAAATAGGGGTCAAGCTATTGTTGCCGTGAATTTTCAAATTTAAGGCTACTTTTCCCTTACCAAAGGTCAATTTTTTTTCAAAATCAGTAGGGTTCAAGCAATTGAAGATATAAAGAAACTGCATGTTTCATGAAAATCCCTCCACAAAAGTGGACCTAATTGTGTAAACAATAAATGCAGATTTTCAACTTTAAGAAGCCACTTTTCCCCAACTAATAGTCAGATTTAAAGAAAAAAAAAACAGTAGGGTTCAAGCTACTGATTATATTAGGAAACTGTGCAAGTTTCATGAAAAACCGACTTCAAATGTTGACTTTATCCCATAAGCAAGAAAAAGACTAATAGACGGACCTACAGAAGGATGAACTGACGACGGAAATCCCGCCTGGCCAGTAGAGCTAAACATTTCAGATATTTTGTAAGAAATGATTCTTGATTAGGTGAAAACTGTGTCAGTTCAAATTTGTGAGCAATGGTTAACAGTTAAATACTTTATTGCTAGAATCCACAAAGAGTCATTTGCATATCCCATTTAACTCTCAACCAAAAGACAAAATTTTCGACTGGTCCAAATTCAATGGATTTGCAGACGACAAATTAAATGTCACGTAAATGAGGAGTTCTGTTTTGGATAGGGTAGAAAACATTGTGGGAAAAGGAGAAAATGCTGGTTACCAGCATTTTCTCCTTTTCCCACAATGTTTTCAAAAGGCTTCCTCCCCAAGGTCGTTAAAACTCGGGATTGTGCGGTACAGGGTTAAAACTCGAATTCTGCTTGGGAGTAAAAAACAGTAAATTTGTTTCAGGAGGTAAGCACAATCAAGAAATCAAAAACCATATCAAGTGTTTTACCTGGGGAATAATTGTCAGTTTGCTTCTCAAATCGTGCAGTCCTATAGCTTCAATGTCGACTCCGTCGATCTCTATTTTACCTTCGGCTGGCTCGATGATACGGAACAAGGCAAGAGTCAAAGATGATTTACCCGCTCCTGTTCTCCCAACAATGCCCACCTATGGGAAAAAAAATCTTATCCCTTTACTGAACAATTTTTAATTTTAAGTACCCTGAGGGCAGGATGTTTGAAAACAATGTGAGAAAAGGAGAAAATGCTTGTAACAAGCATTTGCTCCTTTTCCCATCCTGGTTTTACCTTTTTGATAATAAATTTTGTTATCTGAGCTTCACTTAATTTGATACCTGTAAATGCTGTCAATATGAACAAGTCAAAAATCTTGTTGTCTGGTTCAGCATTAACCCTTAACCAAAAAATATTCTTTTAACTCTTTACCATACAAGCCTAAGTTTTAACGACTCTGAGGAAACAACCTTTTGAATACCTTGTGGGAAAAGGAGAAAATGCTGGTAACCAGCATTTTCTCCTTTTTTCATGAAGATTTTCTACCCTTTCACAGACAATAACCAACGTTTCAGCTAAATCTAATATGTGGTCTGCAAATGCATTCAATTTGGACCAGTCTGAAATTTTGTTGTTTGGTAAAAAGTTAACGGCCCTGAGGAATAAAGCCTTTGAAAGCCTGTTCTCCCAACAATGCCTGCTTAAGGGGAAAAAATCGTATCCCTTTACCAAATAATTTCAAACTGTAACAACCCGGAGGATAAAGACTTTTGAAAACATTGAGGGAAAAGAAGAAAATGCTTGTTTAACAAGCACTTTCTCCTTTTCCCCACAATAATTTCCACCATCTTAATAACAAATTCTGTTTTCTAATGTTTGTTCACTTTTATATCTGCAAATGCTGTCAATGTGGACAAGTAAAAAATCTTGTGGTCTGGCACAGGGTTAACCAGTTACCAACAAGAGCAGCAAATTGTCGCAAGATACGCCCGTCTTACCCCAAGTTGTAAAGTTGGGGCATAATAATGATAAAGGGGAGGTATAGAAAAATAGTAGTGCAGAATATTTTTTTACTGTTGATTGAAGATAATGGCAGTGTATTTGTGTTGACGGAACTCTTGTTTATTATTGTATTACTATTAACTCTTTACCACACAGCAAAAGTTTGGACTAGTCCAAATTGAAATCATTTGCAGTTTACAAACTAAATGTAACTCAAAAATTGAAATTTGGTTTGGAAAGGGTAGAAAACATTGTGGGAAAAGGAGAAAATGCTGGTGCATAAAAAATAAGCAATTTATATTTCATGTGCACTGCACTACCCCTTGATGAGATGTATCCAGCCCTAAAATTTCATAACTTGAGGTAGTATAGTTTGAGAGATATGCATCATACAAAATTCAAGTTCGAAAAAAAAACAAGAAAGGGCAATAAGTGAAAAATTAAGCAAGCAAGAGTTGAAATTTATATGCACAGCACTTCCCGTTGATGGAATGTATCCACGCATGAAATTTCATATCCTTAGCTAGTATAGTTCTGAAGATATGCACTGGACAAAATTAAAGTTTCAAAATAAAGAAAGAGCAATAAGTCAAAAATTAAGCAAGAGTTATGGTTCATGTGCACTGCACTCCCAGTTGATGAGATCTATCTACGCATGAAATTTCATAGCCATAGGTAGTATAGTTTTGGAGATATGCTCGAGACAAAATTCAAGTATGAAAATAAGTCAAAAATTAAGGAAGGAAGAGTTATGATTCCTGTGCACTGCACTCCCCCTTAATGAGATGTATGCAGGCATGAAATTTCATAACCCTAGGTAGTATAGTTTTGGAGATATTCACCGGAGAAAATGCAAGTATGAAAAAGAAGAAAGGGCAATAACTGAAAAATTGAGGAAGCAAGAGTTATGATTCCTGTGCACTGCACTTCCCCTTAATGAGATGTATGCAGACATGAAATTTCATAACCGTAGGTAGTATAGTATTGGAGATATTCACCGGACAAAATTCAAGTATGAAAAACAACAAAGGGCAATAACTGAAAAATTAGGGAAGCAAGAGTTATGATTCCTGTGCACTGCACTCCCCCTTGATGAGATCTATCCATGCATGAAATTTCATAACCGTAGGTAGTATAGTTTTGGAGATATGCTCCGGACAAAATTCAAGTATGAAAAACAACAAAGGGCAATAACTCAAAAATTAAGGAAGCAAGAGTTATGATTCCTGTGCACTGCACTCCCCCTTGATGAGATCTATCCACTCATGAAATTTCATAACCCTAGGTAGTATAGTATTGGAGATATTCACCGGACAAAATTCAAGTATGAAAAACAACAAAGGGCAATAACTGAAAAATTAAGGAAGCAAGAGTTATGATTCCTGTGCACTGCACTCCCCCTTGATGAGATCTATCCACTCATGAAATTTCATAACCCTAGGTAGTATAGTATTGGAGATATTCACCGGACAAAATTCAAGTATGAAAAACAAGAAAGGGCAATAACTCAAAAATTAAGGAAGCAAGAGTTATGATTCCTGTGCACTGCACTCCCCCTTGATGAGATCTATCCACTCATGAAATTTCATAACCCTAGGTAGTATAGTATTGGAGATATTCACCGGACAAAATTCAAGTATGAAAAACAAGAAAGGGCAATAACTCAAAAATTAAGGAAGCAAGAGTTATGATTCCTGTGCACTGCACTCCCCCTTGATGAGATCTATCCACACATGAAATTTCATAACCGTAGGTAGTATAGTTTTGGAGATATGCTCCGGACAAAGAACTGGACGCCTCCCACCCACCCACCCGCCACGGGTGATCCCATAATACGTCCCGTCTTCGACGGGCGTATAAAAATCATGTGCTTTAACAGACCTTTGGAAGAAAGCCTTTGAAAACATAATAGGACAAGGAGAAAATGCTGGAAGTCAGTACTTTTCTCACAGTGTTTTGTATCATTCTTTCAAAGAAACTTTCATCATTTCTGCCACATTTAAACTGTCGTCTGAAATTGCTTTAAATTGGTGCGAGTCCAAAATTTTGTCACCTGATACAGAGTTAAACATGTTTCAGTGGCAATGTTGCCTGTTTACCAGCCTTTTCTCACATTGTTTTCAAAAGTTTCATCTTCTGGATCATCAAAACACAGGACTGTTTGGTAAAGCGTTAAATATATTTTGTTATGGAAGTAAGACAGCTTTTGACCCACCTTTTCTCCTGACTGTATCTTACAGTTCAGATTTTTCACAACAAGGTCAAGGCCAGGTCTGTAGCGGGTACCATACCCCACAAACTCAACCACCCCTTGTTCTGGCCACTCTGCCTTTGGCTTCTTTTCCTTTACCTCCCAGGCAGCCTAAATGATACAGAATACATAAAAATGAAATTATTTAAGTACACGTATAAAAAAGATAGAGTCTGTTTACAAGAACTACATTCTGGTTAGACTACAGAAAATTTGTGTGTTTATACGATTGAGTTTTTATGCTTCTTTGAACCCTTCAGTTGCTAAGTGTGACTCACTGACCTTTTGCGGACAGTGCAGATCAAGATCAGACTGCACAGAACATGCAGTCTGACCTTGGATCTATACTGTCCAATAAGGTGACATTGTTCTCCAAAAAAGTAAGTATGAAATAACAACATTCGGGTTTTTACCATTGTCTTGAAAGTTTTATCTAACTTATTTAGCAGGATAAGGATTAACAATATTTTACTTTTATCAGTGCAGCAGCTTACTTATTCCTGTCTTGTTTATTACAAATTCTAGGACAGGGATCTGCAGTGCACTGCTATGAGATTTACATATTGCAAATAAAACACCTTCGATCCCTCTGCATTAAACAAAGTGGAATGAATCCTGTCGCAATGACTATCAGCAATCCTTCAAATGAAACTGGCTGAGCCGGGATTCAAACCAGTATCCCTTGGTTTTAAGCCCTGTTCAACACCGACTGAGCTACCAGGCTCGGCACATAAATTTCAAATTTTTCTAACAATATGTGGCACTAATGAAATTAAAACAAGAGGGCCATGATGGCCCTGGAGTCGCTCACCTGAGCCTTTTGACCAAGCACAACCAATTTCCAACGTCTTGTGAGATAGATGTATTACCAAACAATAAAATTTTAAACTCATCAGACTGAACCTTCTGCATAAAACAAATAATATGTGGATCAAGCTGTGGGATTGGTCTCTCAAAGGGGTAGAAAACATTGTGAAAAAGGGAAAAAATGCTGGATACCAGCATTTTCTCATTTTCAGACAGTGTTTTCAAAAGGCTTCTTTCTGAGAGTCATTCGTACACTAGGTTTTTCTAAGATTTGACCTAGTGACCTAGTTTTTCAGCCAAAATGACACATTTTCAAACTGGTTCAAGATATCATCAGGACAAACATTCTTACCAAATTTCAAGAGTATTGGACTGAAAATGTGGCCTCTACAGCATACACAAGGTTTTTCTAAGATCTGACCTAGTGACCTAGATTTTGACCCAACATGACCCATTTTCAAACTCATCCAAGATATTACCAACGCAAACATTCTGAGCAACTTTAAAAGAGTATTGAACAAAAAATGTGGCCACAACAGTGTACACATGGTTTTTCTAAGATTTGACCAGGTGACCTAGTTTTTGACCCGACATGGCCCATTTTCAAATTCTACTGAGATATCATCAAGACAAACATTCTGACCAACTTTCAAGCGTATTAGACAGAAAATGTGGCTTCTGGAGCTTACACAAGGTTTTTCGAAGATTTGACCTAGTGACCTAGTTTTTCACCCGACATGACCCATTTTTAAACTAGTCAGAGATATTATCAAGGCAAACATTCTGACCAACTTTCAAGAGTACTGGACAGAAAATATGGCCTCTAGAGCATATACATTTTTCTTAGATTTGACCTGGTGACCTAGTTTTTGACCCAAGATGAAACATTTTCCTACTATTTCAAGATATAATCAAGACAAATATTCTGACCATTTTTCAAGAGTATTGGACTGAAAATGTGGCCTCTAGAGCGTACACAAGGTTTTACTAAGATCTGACCTAGTGACCTAGTTTTTGACCCCACATGACCCAATTTCGAACTCGTCTGAGATTTTATCAAGACAAACATTCTGACCAAGTTTCATGACGATTGGACTGAAAATGTGGCCTCTAGAGCGTACACAAGGTTTTTCTAAGATTTGACCTAGTGACCTAGTTTTTGACCCCACATGATCCAATTTCGAACTTGTCCGAGATTTCATCAAGACAAACATTCTGACCAAATTTCACAAGTATCTGACTGAAAATGTGGCATCTAGAGTGTACACAAGGTTTTTCTAAGATTTGACCTGGTGACCTAGTTTTTGACCCCACATGACCCAATTTCAAATTCATCCGAGATTTTATGAAGACAAACATTCTGACCAAGTTTCACAAGTATCTGACTGAAAATGTGGCCTCTAGAGCGTACACAAGGTTTTACTAAGATTTGACCTAGTGACCTAGTTTTTGACCCCACATGACCCAATTCCAAAATCATCCGAGATTTTATCAAGACAAACATTCTGACCAAGTTTCATGAGGATCGGACTGAAAATGTGGCCTCTAGAGCATACACAAGGTTTTACTAAGATTTGACCTAGTGACCTAGTTTTTGACCCCACATGACCCAATTTCGAACTCGTCTGAGATCTTATCAAGACAAACATTCTGACTAAATTTCACAAGTATCTGACTGAAAATGTGGCCTCTAGGGCGTACACAGGGTTTTTCTAAGATTTGACCTAGTGACCTAGTTTTTGACCCCACATGACCCAATTTCGAACTCATGCGAGATTTTATCAAGACAAACATTTTGACCAAGTTTCATGAGGATTGGACTGAAAATGTGGCCTCTAGAGCGTACACAAGGTAAAAAGTTGATGACGGATGACGCACACCGCACGACGGACACAGCACGATCACAATAGCTCACCATGAGCACTTTGTGCTCAGGTGAGCTAAAAATTGAAAGCATACTCATTCAAATGCTAAGTTTTAAAGACACTGGTCCCCAATTGTTTGACTTACCTCTGTTGGGGTGTCTGAATATTCTTTCACTCTCTCCACTGCTACAATATTTGTTTCCAATTCAGTTGTCATGCGTACCATCCAGTTCAAAGTTTGGGTAATCTGAGGGAAACAGGACATTTAAGTTTGGTTTTATTTTAACCCACTAACTCCTTACCCAATGACAAAATTTTCTAATTGTCAAAATTGAAAGCAAATGCTGGTTACCAGCATTTTCTCCTTTTTCCACTATGTTTTCAAAAGGCCTCTTACTCAGGATCATTAAAAGTCAGGATTGTGAGCTAACGAACCATCTTGAGTTTTCGCAACTCTCTTAGATAAGGATTTTGGAAACACTGGTGAAAAGGGAGAAAAGGCTGGTAGCCAGCACCATCTCCTTTTCTCGTAACGTTTTCTACTCTTTCACCCACAAATTACATCACCCACATTTTTCATCTGCAAATACTTAAAATTTGACAAGTCTACAGTTTTGTGGTCTGGTAAAGATTAACCCTTTACAAAACAACCCCAAGCTTTAACAATCTTGATGAAAACATTGCAGGTAAATGAAAAAATGATGGCAACAGGGGACCAGAAACCAGCAATTTCTCCTTTTACCATAATGTATTCAAAGTCAAATACAGAAAATTGAGCTCAACTTTGTCATCTGCAAAGGTTTTCAATCTGGATAAGTATTAGTTTTCCTTGAGTAGTAAAAGGTTAAAAAGTTTATTTACTCAAAAATCACTTTAAATAAATTTCAGAAGCTAACTTGATATCTTTGGATTAGCAAGATCAAATAAGGTTTACTACCAGAATACAGGTGGAAACATTGTAGCAGAAAGAGAAATGCATGAGGTAAGCTATATCTCATTCAGAAATTGTCTGCTGCAAGACAAAAACAGTTAACTGAATGTTTGAATTTGTTTTGCAATGGGTAAATGGGTGGCAAGACAAATCATAGCTACAAAATGTACTTACATTCAGAGCATAAGTAATAGAGAGCCCAACAATACCAGGTGACAGGTCATCACGAGCAAGAACAGCAAACAAGGCCGCAAAAAACAAAATACAGTTTCCCACGAACTCCAGACGTATTGCAAGCCACCTGTAAACAAAGTCAAAGAATGGAGTAAGAGAGTTATCTTTCAGCAATACTTTGATTTACATTACTATTCATGTTTTTTGAAATAAAGTATTATCATATCATTGAAATAATGTCCAACAAATTAGCGTAAAGCATTTGATGAAAAAGTTCTGACCAAGAAACTGTCTGCATGATAGCCAAGAAAAAACCTTGAGCTTTTTGTGCAAACACTAAGGTAGTCTATCTATTTCCTTAACAGAAGCTTGAAAACCTCAACAGTACATAACAATGTTAAAGCATAAAACTCATACAATGAATACCAGACTTGACTTTGCAGAAAAAGAAGATTAAGATCAGATGGCAAAAAACAAGGTATTGTCTTTAAACTTTGCAGCCACACAAGTTAGGATATTATATCCAAAAGAGCCTAAAAACTGTCATTTTTTTCCTACAGACTCCGATACTCCATTTCTTTTTTCCTGTTTTCTACAGTTTCTCTGTGCTCCAAGGACTATGTACCAGATTACAAGATTTGGGACTTATCCATACTAAATGCAAATGAAGACATCAAATGACATGAAGCTCAAAAGATGTCTCTTAACCCTTTCCCAAACAAGCCCTGGTTTTCACGTGTCTGCAGTACAAGTCTTTTGAAAACACTGTGGGAAAAGGAGAAATTGCTCGTAATGAGCAATTTCTTCTTTTCCCACAGTGTTTTCTACCCTTTTTGAGACCTTTTTGCCATTTTCATCAAATTTAAAATTGTTGTCTGCAAACTGTTTCAATTTGGACCAGTCCAAAATTTGTCGTCTGGGAAAGGGTTAACTCTTTATGACACGATCCTGAGTTTTAACTACCCTGGAAGAGAAGGCTTTTGAAAACATTGTGGGAAAAGGAGAAAATGCTGGTAACCAGTATTTTCTCCTTTTTCCATGTTTTCTACTCTATATAAATCATCATTTTGAGTTTGAATTTGGACAAATCTAAATTTTGTCCTTTGGTAAAGAGTTAACGCCACCAAAGGCGTTACATTTTTCAACAGGGGGGATTAATGGAAGTTAAACGATGTAGATTTTCCGAGGAAGACCAAAACATTGTTGTCTAGGCTTTAATAAGTGCCGAGGGCAAAAGGATCGCAAGGACTGAGAAACTCGTAATTAATGCGGATTATCAATTTTACCTCTAAATGTGATTCAGTTGGACATCAAATCTATTCACGACTCATACAGGACACCAATCTTTGATACTTTCTCTTTCATAAAGCTCTTCACAATTAATTGAAGAATTCTATGTTATCTGATGTTAATAACTTTATCCGAAGCATATGTTTATTCAGATAGTCAGGTGTTAATGACATAGATTTTTGGAGAAATCATGTTGATACCCTCAGTTCATTCTAGCTGATTTATTCAAAACTTTATCGATGGATTGGCCAAATTGTAAACCCAATTTTTAGTCAGAATTAAGCTTGGTGGGCATTAACTAGTGGGCACGTGTCAATGAGGGTCATTACAGCAGTCTTTGAGAGAGTAGAAGTCATTGTAGGAAAATGCTGCTTACAAGCTTTCTTTGGTTTTACCACAATTTTATCAAAAGTCTTCTTTCCCAAGATAAAAGAAATTGAGTTGTGCTCTGAGAAAAGGGGGCTTGATGCATCTGCTTGATGCATGATACCAAGCAAGTCATCACAGTATCATACATCCCTAAAATCTGTTTTGTGTAACAACCTACTGAATAATAAGGACATACAGAGAATTGATCAATAGCGAAGTTTCGGCCCAGGTCAGCCTGCACAAACTGCACAGGCTGACCTGAGTCGATACTTTTCGCAGATGTATTAAGCCCCCTTTTCACAGACCATGGCTCAATCAAATTATTTGGTAAAAGATTGGGATAAATAGAAATCTATTTCTTACCTGTTTGAGATAATACTGGGATAGTGACAAATAAGATTCTCATCCACTTTATACTCCGATGTCTCTATAAATCTGTCCTGTTGTCGATAAGCTCTGACAGTGGTCACGCCCATTACAGTCTCTCCGAAATGAGAGTAAATAGGGGATCGACTGACAGACTCTAATCGCTTCAGCTGTCTTGATGTTGCCACGTAAAATCTCTGTCAAATGGTGATATAGCAGATTAAAATGAAATACAGTTGATGAGCAATCAAAATATATTCAACTTTAAACAAGCATTTTATACAAAATTTCGGTTATATCATAGTGGCCAGTGTACTATCAAACCACTGGCTAACATGTTAATTCATTATCAGACAACAAAATTTTTACTTGTCCAAATCCCATGCAATTGCATTTTGCAGAAAACAAATTCAAAAATCCATCCATCATTAATATATGGTCAGGATCCCTCAGGTGGTCATACAGATTTCAGTGCAGTTGTGAGCATTCAATGACCTGGATATAGACCATGGAACATTAACCCTTTCCCAAACAAGCCCTAGTTTTCACGTGTCTGCAGTACAAGTCTTTTGAAAACACTGTGGGAAAAGGAGAAATTGCTCGTAACAAGCAATTTCTCCTTTTCCCACAGTGTTTTCTACCCTTTTTTGAGAACTTTCTGCCATTTTCATCAAATTTAAAATTGTCGTCTGCAAACTCTTTCAATTTGGACCAGTCTGAAATTTATCGTTTGGGAAAGGATTAAATGCTTGCAACAGCACTGAAATCTTAATAACCATCTGAGGGATCATTATTATAGCTCAATGATGAACATACATGTACCACCTTAAATGTGCCTCAATGTGTCTTTTGAACGGTTTGCTATATGATATTTGTCGTTGCTAGTTACCAACATTTTCTCCTTTTTCTACAATACTTTCAAAGGCCTTCTTCTTAGGGTCCTTAACCCTTTACCACACAACCCTGAAATAAAAGGCTTTTGAAAACATCGTGGGAAAAGGAGAAAATGCTGGTAACCAGCATTTTCTCCTTTTCCCCCACCCACCAATGTTTTCTGTCCTATCAAAGACAGAAATCACCATTTGAGTTACATTTAATGTCGTCTGCAAATGCTTTCAATTTGGTCGAGTCCTTTTGATAGTGTTCACCTACAGTTATGATCCACATACTTGCTTTTACTGCAAATGTACATCAAAATCAGACTGCACAAAATCTGATCTTGATCTACACTGTCTGCTATGACAAGATACAGGGTAAAAAGCAGCCTAGAAATTGCACTTGTATTGGTCTATTTCCTGTACTGCATACATCCATTTTGCCCTAGTGGTAATCTATGGGGTAATTCTCTCATTTTCCCGTCTTTAAATCTTTACAGATGCAAAATTTTAGACATGTCCACATAGAAAGCATTTGTGAAGACATTCAATTTGATTCATATCAAATGTTTTGTCTTTGAAAGGGCAGAAAAACAGAGTGGGGAAAGGAGAAAATGCAAGCTCTGTTTTCAGAAGTCTTTATCTTCAGGGTTGTTAAAACTTGAGATAGCTTGGTAAAGGGTCACCAGACAACAAAATTTTAGACTTGTCTAAATTAATGAATAAATCATTGTGGCTGAAATGAAGAATCTTGTCCTAGAAGGGGCCAAAAACACTGTAGGAAAAGAATAAAATGCTGTGTACCAGCATTTTCTCTTTTTCCCAACAGCATTATCAAAAGGTCTACTGCCTCTTGGTCATGAAACATGGGATTTCCAGGTAAAAGGATAAGGAAATCCTGGTTCAATCCCTCCAGTAACATTGGTAATCTGGGACCGTCCTTTGGCAAGACACTGCAGTGGCGAAACCAATGGGAAGTTTGTTTGTTTGTACATGGTATTACACACCATTTCAATTTTCAGCATTACTTCAGACAAACTGCAGCAGCCAGAGCACCTTTCCATGCTTTCCTGAATTTTTCCACCAGTATTTGGAACAATATTCTTCCCAAGCCACTAGCTGCTTTCCTACATAGCCATTGTCGAAACAATATTCAGCTATGAGAGAGGAATAAATCTTGTTGCAATGACTATAATCACGCAATAACTATCATTGATCCTCTGAGAAATTCCCAAAGCTGATACACAAATACAGCAACTGGTTTGACTCTTTACCAAATGACAAAATTTTAGACACATTGAAATTGAAAGAATTTGCAGATGACAAATTAATGTTGCTAAAATGCTGATTTCTGACTTAGATAGACCAGGAAACATTGTGGGAAGAGGAGAAAATGCTGGTAACCAGCATTTTCTCTTTTTCCCACAATGTTTTCAAAAGATTTTTTTTTTCAGGGTCGTTAAAAGTCAGGATTGTTTGGTAAAGGATTAAACCCAGGGAAGACATATTCACATACCCATCATTGTTGTTGTTGTGATACAACTAAAATCATTGAAAGTACTAAAAAACATAGTTCAAATCAGAACAACTTTCCTATGGATCAGTATGATTAGTGCTGACAAAGCACAATTTTCAACCCTCACTGTTCAAAGATAGCTTTCTTTGCAACCATGAAACAGACAACATTTAAAACAATGTGAGAACAGGAGCAATTGCATCATTCAAGCAAATCCTCACATTCCAACATTTTATGATTTGTATTTATGAAAAACAATACCCCCCCCCCCCCCCAGCAAATCTTTCTCCTGTACCAAACAATCTTGAGTTTTATGTACCCTTTGAAAGAAAAACATTTGTGGGAAAAGGAGAAAAAGTTGGCACCTGGTAAGCAGCATTTTCTCCTTTCCTCAAAATGTTTTTCATCCTTCTGGAGACAAACCCTTTAACATGAGCCATATTTGAGATGTCTAATCTGCAAATGCTTTCAATTTGGACAAGTCTAAAATCCTATTGTTTGGCAAAAGGTTAACCCTTTACTATCCAATCAGGCGTTTAAACAAACCTGGGGAAGAAGCCTTTTGAAAACAATGTGGGAAAAGAAGAAAATGCTGGTAACCAGCATTTCCTCCTTTTCCCACAGTGTTTTCTACCCTTTTAGAGTCAGAATTCATATATTCAGCCACATTTTATTTGTCACCTGCAACAGCTTGGAATTTGAATAAAAGTAAAATTTTGTAGTTTGGTAAAGAGGTAAGCTTTCCCAGTTGGCATGTCTCGGGCTTCTTAGTAACATGTAATCTTCTGTAATACTAATAAATTTACAGCTGTGCATAACACAAGTTCAAAACTTCCATAATAAACATGGACAATCAGTAATCAAGTTTTAACACATCCATTAAAAGTGAAAACATTCTGGCAGAGGGAGAAAATTATCCGTAGTCATTACAACTAATTTCTCCTTTTGGTCATCAGAAATCTGCAGGCAGTTAAGTGTGGCTCTTTCGAAAACCAAAAATTCAAAATGGAAGTATTTGCAGATGACGAATCAAGTATGGCTCAGATGATGGAATTGGCATTGAAAGGATATAAAAGATTGGGTGAAAAGCAGAAAATGCTAATAACCAGCATTAAATTCTCCATTTCCCACAACATTTTCAAGTCTTCTTCTTAGGGTTGTTGAAATGAGAAACTGTCTGGTAATGAGTTAACCCTTTACCACACAATTCCAAGTTATAACAACCCTGAGGCGGAAGTCTTTTGAAAACTTCACAGAAAAGTGGAAAATCAGCATCTTCTGCTTTTTCCACAATATTTTCAACCTTTCAAAGAAAAATGTTGTCATTAGAGTCACACACGGAATTTGTCGCCCGCAAATGCTTTCAGTTTGGGAGAGTCTAAAATTTTGTTGTTTGGTAGAGTTATAAAATATTTGATGAACATATCAATTTTTTTCATGTAGACAGCTGGTATTCCCAAAGGGAACAAAAGCACCACATGCTGGTGCAAGCCCTCAACTGCAGTTGCTTTTGAGTGAAAATTTCAAGTTGAAGAAAGCGCCTAACTTTGTCAACAATATTTCAGGGTTACCCACCCTTCTTGTATAGGTTCCCTTTCTGAAAGTGAACAACCAGTTCAAGTTTGAAGTAACTGTCTTCAGTAGTAAGAGAGATACGAGAAAATGTCAATTTTCCCACAATGATACCTACAGGACAAAGAGCCCAGTTTTCTTCAAAACAGCCTATGTAAAGTAGTCTTTTACCCCATCAATTCTACTTTTCAAGCTTGCATGAAAAAGTTATGTCCACCAGTAACCTTTCAATCCTTTTAGAATAAGGTGTAGCTGGCATTTCCTCCTTTATACAAAACATTTTCTACCTTTTCAAACATGAATCACATCTTTTGAGCATTATTTAAATCACTATTCAGCTGTTATGGCCGAAGAAAGCTCAATTGAAGACCATTTCATCTTTTGACCCTTTATTGAGACCTTGACCTTCAACCTAAGGTTATAGCCACCAAAAGCCTGTATTTAACCCTTTACCACACAATCCCCATATTTAATGAGAAAGCATGCTTTTGAAACATTGTGGGAAAAGAAAAAAATGCTGGTAACCAGCATTATCTCCTTTTCCCACAATGTTTTCTACCCTTCCCAAAACAAATTATTATTTTTCAGTCACGCTTATTTTGTTGTCTGCAAATGCTTTCAATGCTAGTCTAAAATTTTGCCATTTGGTAGAGAGTTAATTGGATACAGCAGTTTTCTCTCCTTTATTATAGCCCCTCATAATTTTGACAGGATATCTTGCACTAGCAATCCAATACACTTTCTATTACTGCACACTTTCTTTCTTCTCCTGTACACTTTCGTCCATCAAATTATCTGCTTTCATTAGTACAGGCAATATCCAATGTTACTTAATGGCTAGATTCTTGTCTATTCATGGGCTTTTAGAAACTTTAAACACAGGACAAAATGGGGTGTCACTCGGACAACCCGATTTCCAAACCAAAGGTGATGCTTCAATTGGCTACTCTATCCACAGAGTGACAATTAGTCACTCACTTGGTGCCACCTAGATAATCAAGGGACTATATACTTTGCTACACTATACAATAAGCGTCTGTGGATTGTCATCCAGGTAACCCATTTTGCAAGTCAAAGGTGATGCTTCAATTTGCTACTCTTTATACAGAGCCACATGGTGGGGTGTCACTCAGATAATCAGCTCTGCAGGCCAAGGGTGACACTCCACTTTGCTATTCAATACAAAGAGTGCTATCAAGGAGTCTCACCTAAATACTATATAAACATAGTGGAGTGTCACCTAGATAATAAATTTTTCCAGCCAAGGTTGAGGCTCTTTTTTTGCTACTCTTTACAAACAAGAGGACCATGATGGTCCTATATCGCTCATCTGAGTACCAAGCAGTAAAGGTCTACAATGAAGGTAAATACCAAATATCGAAATGCAAGGCAAAAGCTCTAGGTCTTCTTGGTTTAGAAAAGAAGATAATCTTTCTTAACCAAACCCGGTTATATAAATATTTGTGAGAAGCTTGAGTGATATTTGTCCAATAGTTGTTGAAAAATAGGGAGAACAAGAAATTTCATCAAAGGAAAATAACTTTGTAAAAATTCAATGAACCGTCACCAAAATACAATATGCACATTCTTGCTTGGCACCGAGTCTCTCTAAAGTTTGAATGAAATCTGTCGTGTAGTTGTTGAGAACTAGCTCTGACAAGAAAATGCTACAGAAAGACTGATGGATGGATGGATGAACTGATAAGCTGACTCCTATATACCTCCAGAACAGAGTTTTGAAGGAGTAATAACAAAGCCCTAGGCCTTTTGGTGTCTGGCAAAAAGTTGCCTGATATGAACAAACTTAGTAGTGAATGTTTGCCAATTCAAGACTTTCTATACAAGTTAGTATTATAATGTTGTTAAATACACCAACAACTACAGTGGTTGTCCAGGGACATGTTCATGGGTAATTGCTATTGTAAACACATAAACAATGTATTTACACTTGCAATAGTCTTGCACCAACCTTTCAATGCGTCCAGCTTACAAAAATTTGACCCTCAAGACATTAACCTTGGCCCTACCTGAACAGATCTTTCAAATGGTACTTCAATTCATGGTGGAGTATATGCCCAAAATCTATCCGGCGGGGGCGGGGGTCATTAACTTATTTATGAATTAAGACAAACATCACAAACTGAAGAACAAAAATTATAATGACTTCTAAGATTTACAAGATAAAATCTGTACTACAGAGTTAAATGAATGAACAAAAATGAACTCAAAATACAATGAACACAATGTTCAAAGATACATCCTAACAGCCAGAGAGAAAAATGCCGTCAAAGCCTTTAACCCTTTACCCCATGGCAGAATTTTAAATCTGTCCAAACTGAAAGCATTTGCAGACAACATTTTCATATTGGCTCAAGTGACACAATATTTCTTTGATAGGGTAGAAAACTTTGTGGGAAAAAGGAGAAAATGCTGGTTACCAGCATTTTCTCCTTTTCCCACAATGTTTTCAAAAGTTTTCACAGAATGTTTCTCATCATGTGACCTAGCACATATTGTCAAGGTTCTGCAATTTATAGCTGCATCATGGAAAAAGGAGTCTTCGTGTTATATTTCATTTTTCACCAATATCTCTTTAATTACTGGACATATCTCAACAGATTTGGATAAAATTTTCACACATCAAGTGACCTAGCGCATATTGTCAGGATTTTGGAATTTATTGCTGTGTCATGGAAAAAGGGGGCTTCATGTCAAATTTAAACTGCATCCGTCCGTCCTGAATAGATAAAAGGAAAAAATGATCAGGTGGGAACCAAGGCTTGGGGTACGCAATACTGGATGTTTTATCAGACAGTGTAGATAAAGATCAGACTGCAGTTGGTTTGCCTACAACACAGTCTTGAAATGCAATTACTTGGTCTATCTTTATCTCTTTACCACACAAAAATTTTAGACTGGTCTATAATTCAAAGCATTTGCAGACAACAAAATAAATTTGTCTCAAAAAAAGAACTTAGATTTGGGATGGGTAGAGAACATTGTGGAAAAAGTTAAAAAAAAATGCTGGTTACCTGAGTGCTTGGCCCGACTGAGATTTAAACTTGACATCCCTGCATAGCTAGCCCTGTAGGTAATGAGCTAACAGGCTTGGCTCAAATCATTAACAAACAACAAAATTTAATCCTTAAACCCAAAGGCCATTTTCATTCCAGAATGAGTCCAAGATGATAACAACTACGTGGGTGCCTTTTGTCTGCAGTGTTTCAACAAAGCAGACAGTATAGATCAATGATCGGACTGCACATTTCATGCAGTCTGATCTACACTAGACACAAAGGCAACTATAGTAGTGAAAGGCGCTTAAAGGGTTAAGACTTGTCCAAATTCAAACTATTTGCTGACAACAAAATAAATGTGACTCAAAAATTTAAATTTGATTTTGGTTGGGTGGAAAACATTGTGGAAAAAGGAAAACATGCTGGTCACAAGTATTTCCCCTTTTTCCCACAATATTTTCAAGAGCCTTATTTCTCACAGGCATTAAAACTTGGGATTGTGTGGTAAAGGGTTAAATAGAACAAGACTTTTAAAGTTTATTCTGTATACCTTTATGTCCTGTTTTGACCCAGGGGAATCATTTGAACAAAATTGGTAGAAGTCCGCAAGGAAATGCCACATACCAAATATCAAAGCTCTAGGCCTTCTAGTTTCAGACAAAAACATTTTTAAAGTTTGCTCTATATACAATTTTGCCCAAAATTGTGACCCTTGGAGTTAAAGGGTTAATTCAATTCTTTTAACAACTTTGGTAGAACTTCACCCAAGGAATATGCCTGTCAAGTTTCAACATGATTGGTTTGGGAGGAGAAGATGTTTAAAGGAATTGTGGAAAGATGGATGCTGGATAACGACGAATCACAATACCTCACCCAGCACTTCGTGCTCAGGTGAGCTAACAAATAGGCCTAACCATTGTCTGTGGCTTGTGATAAACAACATAAAGATGAAGTTTCATAACATTTTGTCCTGTAGTTATAGAGATATTAATCCATAATGAAAATATATGTGAAGCCCCCTTTTTCCACGACAAGACATTTGATCAAAAAAGCTAAACTAATGATATTGGCGGACTATCATAAGGAACACATGTATGAAGTTTCACAAATTTTTGTCCAGGATTTTGAGTTGAAGATACACATATATTGATCCTTAACAGAAATATACATAAAGCCCCTTTTTCCTATGAGACAGTATTTGATATCAAAAAGGAAAAAAAAAAAACCAATAAATACCAGTGGACATCATAAGAAACACCTGTATGAATTTCTATTAGTTTTTGTCAAGGATTTTAGAAGATATCTGTCCTGAAAGATGGACAAACAGATGGTCATTGGTCCAAGACGAAATTAAACATTTAGCCCCCTTTTTTCATGATATGGCGTTTCATGAAATAAAAACAAATAACTATTGTCTGTTGCTTGCAATAAACAATAAAAAGATGAAGTTTCATGACATTTTGTCCTGTAGTTAAAGAGATATCGGTCCACAAAGAAAATATACACGTCAAGCCCCCTTTTTCCATGACACAACAATAACTGATCCTATTAGACCTACAATCAAACTCATTTGAGATCTTACATTCATATATATTTTAACCAAGTTTGGTGCTGATTGGTTTAAATTTGTAGATGCTGGAGTGTAAACAAAGTCAAATGTAGCAATTTTTTTAATTCAAGGGCAAATAACTCCAGTCGTTCTGGTCCGATTAGACACATAATCGAACTTATCCGAGATCTTATGGTCACATATATTTTGACCAAATTTAGTGCTGATTGGTTAATATTTGTAGATGCTAGAGTGTAACAAAGTCAAATATAGCAGTTTTTCTAATTCAAGGGCAAATAACTCTAGTCATTCTGGTCCGATTACACCCATAATCGAACTCATCTGGGATCTTATGGTCATATACATTTTGACCAAGTTTGGTGCTGATTGGTTATTATTTGTAGATGCTAGAGTGTAAACAAAATCAAATATAGCAATTTTTCTAATTCAAGGGCAAATAACTCCAGTCGTTCTGGTCCGATTACACCCATAATCGAACTCATCTGAGATCTTATGGTCATATACATTTTGACCAAGTTTGGTGCTGATTGGTTCATATTTGTAGATGCTAGAGTGTAAACAAAAAATGTGAACGGACAGACAGACGGATGACGGACGCCGACGGACGGTGAGTGATCACAATAGCTCATCCTGAGCACTTCGTGCTCAGGTGAGCTAAAAATGACAGAGTGCAGCATCACCCACATAATCAACTTTGCAAGCAAAGGATGACTCTCCACTTTGCTACTTTGTACACAATATGAAGTTGTGGAGTGTTACCAACATGATCAACTTTGCAAACCAAGAACGACACTCGATTTTGCTACTCTATACATGTGATAATGAAGTGAAACCCTCCCTTTTCTTGCAAAGATGGCAGATAATAATAACAGCAGGCCCATTCTTTTTCTCTTTACAGTCCTTTCAAAGACTAGCTCAATCATTTCAGTATGAACAAATCTAAACCTTTATCCAATGGCAATGATTTATATGTAACATATAATTATCTCCAGTTGTTCAAATATTTCATATTTCTGTATAAACATAAACAAATCAAAGAGGATTGGATGAGAACCACAGAAACATAAATCTACCTGTATGAAATAATACATCAGGGCAAAAGTCAGGATGACAATGCCAAACAAGGCAATAATGACCCCTAAAGTTACATGTAGAAGTAATGTCACATGTACCATCCAGCTAACAGAAACACATGGAAAAAGGAGAAATGCTAGAAGCAAAGATTCTTCTATTCACATGGTTTTTTCTTTTAAACCTTTCAAAGACAAGTGCCATCATTCAAACATTTTTTGTGCTACAAATGTTTTTGATATGAAAACAATGTTTTCTATCATTTCAGCCATATTTCACTTATCATTTGCCAATAATGCTTTCAACATGGACAAGTCTGAAAATTTTGTCCTATAATATACAATTCCATATTTTGTCAAGTTTTTTTAATATATTTAAACAATTTCTTTGAAAATAGACATAAAGTAAAGCTAGACTGGATGAGAACCACAGAAACATAAATTTACCTGAATAAAATAATACAGTATAGCCAAGGGTGGGATGACAATGACAAACAAATGAAAGAAGGCAATGATAACTCCCAGAGTTCCGCCCATGACTAGTATCACATTCACCATAGACCGCACAGAAAACGGCATGACCATATCAATATCCATTATGTCTTCACTTAATCGATTTAGAATTCGACCCCGAGGAGTCTTGTCATGGAACTGCATGGGCACCCGAATGATATTGGTATACAAATTGACAAAAAGTTCACGGGATGCCTTTATGCCACAGTTTGCCACAAGGAAAGCAGAAAAGGCTTCCAGAAGACCTGAAATGAAAGATGGCTATGGTCAGTGGTCCCCAGGTTTATTAAATAAAATCATATATGAGCTGCAGTCAGGAAAAGGGGGATCAAATGTATCATTATAATGCATTATTTCAAGCAAGTCATTGCAGGATCAATGTTGTCAAAAAAAACAGCTAGATCATAAGGTAAACTAGTCTTTTGACATGCAGAAAATTTATCAACAGCAAGAAGTTTCTGCCCAGGTCAGTCTGCACATGGACTGTGTAGGTTGAGACGGGTCGGTACTTTTTGCTGATACATTAAACCACCTTTTCACAAAGCATGACTCATACTATGTTTATGTGCTTGGTCTTCTGAAATATTCCCCATATCTTATAGAGTACAGTAATGGGTGGGGTAGAAAGACCATATGCAAGATATACCTTTGCTTATTAAATAGATTAAAAGGGAATGAAAAGTTATGAAATAACACAAAGTAAGTGTCTCATGTCAGACTGTATGGCTCTCCTGGCTGGCCCTAGCCTGAATGCTATTTTACTCCAACTAAAACCTGTCACAAACAATCATGTGAAATTTCAAAATGATCTATTGATTACCAATTTCTAGAAATGTACACATCACAAAAAAAAAATTATACTACATGGAAAAAGCAATGCACAGTAAACATTCTATACACTAAAATGCAAAGAACTTCACTGTTTCAATATTTAGTTTATTAGTTGACATACCAGATATTGCGACAATTGGCAAAAATTTCATTACAATGTGACTAGTATTTGTCAAGTTATCAAACAATTTGCAACAGTAGTGCCAATATCTTATCGCGAGCCATTCATTTCTTGTCACATACCGGTAATATATTTTACCCTGGTTTCTTTTTTCTTTAGTATACCTGGAATACCAGGGCTTGAACCATCACTATCTTCTTTTTTTCATATTCATTGCATGCAAGTAAAAACACATAAAAGCTTTCTTGAAAAGGATTAGAAAATTAAATATTACAGTACAATTTAAAGTTTAGTTCATTTTCAACTTATCATATATATTTTACATTGATTGTGAACCAAGCATTTACAACTTAAATTCATGATGAATACTTCCTGGAAGTCTTAACCAGTGCTTACACTGTGATATGAGTAGATCCACAGGTTGACCCCGCTCATTACAAGATTAACTCTTTATGGCACGATGCCGCCTCTTAACGACCCTGGGAAAGAAGCCTTTTGAAAGCATTATGGGAAAAGGAGAAAATGCTGATAACCAGCATTTTTCTCCTTTTCCCACAATGTTTTCTACCCTATCAAAGAAAAATTGTACCATTTGCGCCACAATGAAATTGTCATCTGCAAATGCTTTCAATTTGGACAAGACTACAATTTTAGTGTCTGGTAAAAGGTTAAAGCCCAGAATCTTTCACATGAAATGCCAACACTCTACCCCTACACCGCTGGAGAACTGGAGAACACACCAAGCTGTCTTATGAACACCATAAAAAGTTAAAATAATTACAAAATGAAAGGACGCATACTTTGCACAATGATAACATGCTAGCAGGAAGCGGTGGGTACATGAGAGGCTTTGAGGTTTTTAAGTACACGTTTGAACCATGGTCTGTGGAATAGGGGCTTAATGCATCTGCGAAAAGGATCGACCCATGTCAGCCTGCGCAGTCTGCGCAGGCTGACCTAGGTCGAAACTTTTCGCTATTGGTAAATTTTCTGTATGTCCAAGGACCAGTGTACCTCATTATTTGGTCAGTTGTTTGACGTAATGGATTTTTATATATCCACAATTAGTAATGACTTGTTTGGTATCATAGATCACGGGGATGCATTAAGCACCTTTTCCCAGAGCATGGCTCATAGTCAAGTCAAAGTATACAATCTTCAATTTCAAACCTTTACCAAACAATCCCATGTTTTTACAGCCCTTGAAAAGAAGAAGGTTTTTAAAGAATCATCTTTGAAGCTACATCTAATTCGGTGTTTGGGAAGTTCTTTGAATATGGTCAAGTCTAAAATTTCATTGTCCAGTAAAGAGTTAAAAGCCCTGAATGGAAATTTTCCTTCACAGTATAAGGACATGATACTAATTATAGTATGTTGTTTCAGAATCAAAGTAAACAAAAAATTTCTGCTATTCTGTGATGATGACATACTATCATAACATGGACAGAAACAGACAACAGCAGGTAACTAATAAAGTTGTCTCCGCTAATGAGCTAGTTATTGCAGCTGTATGGTTTGATGCATTGTCTTTCCAGTAAAGTTAACCATTTACCACACAATGATGCCTTTAAACGACTATGGGAAAGAAGCCTTTTGAAAACATTGTGGGAAAAGGAGAAAATGCTGGTAACCAACATTTTCTCCTTTTCCCACAATGTTTTCTACCTTATCAAAGAAAAATTGCACCATTTGAGTAACAGACTAGAGGCGCTTGAGCGCCTGTATCGCTCCACAGGCCTGATATTTCTATAATGGCGAAAAGAAGTTTTTAACAATTACCATTCAATCCTGCATTTTAGCTCACTGAAGAAAAAAGGTATGGAAAAAACTTGCGAGGTCCCACTCTGTACCAGGTCACCAGGATTTACACCCCTTCTGTCCACTCTGCATTTACTCATTAGTAGGTCAACAAACCTTTACCAGAACTAATAAAAATTAAAAGTGCAGAGGTTCTCTTGTTCTATATCAAAAGGACTATAAAGTACCTACAACATGGGGGTTTTGTTATTAAAATACTTTTTCTTTTTTATCTTGGCATGGTTACTCAGGCTTAGTAATAAGGCAAAATTGAAAAGCTCAAGTTGTGAAAGGTGCTCAAGCTTTTATCTTATTTATGGCCAGTGATATTTTATTACTAGTACTAACTAATAGCATATCATTGGAGTAAATTGTGATCTTAATACCAAGGAAAATGTGTGGGCTTAAATAGGACAGCCCTGACTAGGTCAAGTCAATCCAATTTTCTTCCTTTTTCTTTGTTTGTCGATAAAACTAACACAATAAATAGTTTTGGAGAAGAACATTTTTTTGAAATATAAGCCTTGTCTATAAAAAAATGTGTTTTTAGGTGTATCATTTTTTTAAAAGGAATTTGGTATACAACCACCATAGAAACAATTTGGCAGACAACCACCATAGGAACTTACCTGCAAAACAACAATGAAATCCAATGAATAGTTTTAGAGAAGAAATTTTTCAAAGATTTTACTTTATACCATAAAAGGAAAATGAGTCTCCCATAAAAGCCATGTTTTTTGACAGATCATTTTTTTTTTAAAGGAATTCTGTAAACCTGTATCTAAGGAACATTCCTGCAAAATAATAATGCTATCCAAATAGCGGTTTGGGAGGAGAAGATTTTTAAAGGTTTTTTACTTTGGTTGCCATGGCAACCAGAATTCTTCATGGAACACAATTATTTGAAGGAATTTGAAAGAGGACCACCAAAGGAACATTCCTGTGAAATTTGGTAAAAATCCAGTCAATAGTTTCTGAGAAGTTTTTTAAAGAAAAAGTTTACGGACGCACGCACGGACGAACGGACGGACGCACGACGGACACAACGCCATGACAATAGCTCGCTGGCCTTCGGCCAGTGGAGCTAAAAAATTGTTGTCTGCAAATGTTTTCAATTTGGACAAGGCTATAATTTTGTTGTCTGGTAAAGAGTTAAGCAGTATGGATTGGTGACCAAGTCATACAACAAAATAGTTATTTGTCCAAATTGAAAGCAGTTTGCAGACAAAAGCTGGAACAAGTGTCTTTGAGGGTAGATAATTCTGTGGCAAGAAGAGGAAATATTGGTTGCCTACAATGTTTTTAACCCTTTCCCAAACAAGCCCTGGTTTTCACGTGTCTGCAGTACAAGTCTTTTGAAAACACTGTGGGAAAAGGAGAAATTGCTCGTAACGAGCAATTTCTCCTTTTCCCACTGTGTTTTCTACCCTTTTTGAGAACATTCTGCCGTTTTCATCAAAGTTAAAATTGTCGTCTGCAAATTCTTTCAATTTGGACCAGTCCAAAATTTGTCGTTTGGGAAAGGGTTAATAGACTTCTCTTCTTGTTAAAAAATGGGATCATATTTTCAAATCTGAACCCACCAATAAACAGAGTAACAGTGAAAAATCTCAGAAGCCAAGTGTTAAACTGATACCAGACTACTAAGAAATGGGCTGAACCTTTTGCCTGGCAACAAAATTGTACACTAGTCAAAACTGAAAGAAACAGATGGAACAAAATCAAGTGCAGCTCAACTGACATGGTTTGTTTGTGACAGAGTAAAAAACATTGTGGGAAAAGAAGCAAATGCTGGTAACCAGCATCTTTGTTTCCCACCATGTTTTCTTAAGTTTTTTATGATGCAGGTTATCAAAACTCGGGACTGTTTGGTAAAGGAAAAACTGACTGAGCCCTAGAATACAATTTTGATAAAACAGACATCTTATCCTTGTCAAAACCATTCCAACATCAGTTTTCGAGGCTGTTTTGGCCATAATATCCAAAATCATCATCATCGTCATTATCCGTGTATAAGTGGGCTTAACCCTTTACCACACAATGAAATTTCAGATTTGTCTAAACTGAAAGCATTTGCAGATGACAAAATAAATGCGACTCAAAAACTGAAATTTATGTTGGTATGGTTAGAAAACATTGTGGGAAAAGGAGAAAATGCTGGTTAACAGCATTTTCTCCTTTTCCCACAATGTTTTCAAAAGGCCTTTTCTTCAAGGTTGCTAAAACCCATGATTGTGTGGTAAAGGGTAAAAACATCTCCATGATGCATTATACTAAGCGGATCATCATATAATTGGGGATCAATAAAATCTATTTTGTCTAAATCACCACCATCATCATCATTATCAGTGTATGATACACTTTAGCAATATTCTGGCAAATGTGGGCTTAAAGCATCTCCATGATGCATTATATTAAGCTAGCCATCATATAATTAGGGATCCATAAATTTATTTTGTCTAACGATTGGCTAAATCTGGAAGAAGAGTGGTCCTTGGACATGCAGAAAATTGACCAGTAGCAAAAAGTTTCAACCCATGTTAGCCTGCGCGGGCTGACAATTTTTCAATACTTTTAGCAGATGCATTGAGCCGCTTTTCACAGAACATGGCTAAATTATGTGTTTAACCCTTTCCCAAACAAGCCCTGGTTTTCACATGTCTGCAGTACAAGTCTTTTGAAAACACTGTGGGAAAAGGAGAAATTGCTTGTAATGAGCAATTTCTCCTTTTCCCACAGTGTTTTCTATCCTTTTTGAGAACTTTCTGCCATTTTCATCAAATTTAAAATTGTCGTCTGCAAACTCTTTCAATTTTGGACCAGTCCAAAATTTGTCGTTTGGGAAAGGGTTAAGGTCTCTACCTCCTTATGACATTTCTGTTCCTGCAGCACACCACTTTTAAACACATTGAAGCAAAATGAGAAATTGCCCTTGACATGCAATTTCTCTGTGAAAAGATAACTTTTCCAAACATTGTGAAAAGTGGAAAAATTCTTTTTTCCTCTCAGTGAATCATCCAAATCCAAAGCTTTTATTTGCAGACTTTCTACCTTTTCTTCACAAGCCTTTAGAAAAGAAAAGTCACAAGTCACAAGGTATCGCATTGCTCCCCCCCCCCCCCCCACGAAGTCCCCAACAAACACTGCTAACCTTAAGAGCACCGAATAAAAGCAAGACATTAAAAGCCAATGTTTGCAGTTTCAAAGTCTGTTTTTTCCAAAATGATCAAACAAAATGGACAGCATAGATCAAAGATCAGATTAATCACTCGTGAAAGGAAATTTAAGAGTTAACATCACTGCCCAAAAACAAATGCCTTCACTGTACCTTCGAATATCATTGCAACCCAAAACCTCTGCAATAAGTGTTAGATGGCCCCATGGAGCAATCTACATTTGAAAACCTAGATTCAAAGTGAGACACTGTACAGAAAAAAAGGTTTCTCCAAGAAGCAAAAAATTTACTTTTTCCTTTCTCTAACATGACTAATAGTTATCCCAGTCATCTGTTCTTTCTCTTTCATCAAATATTCTCTATTTAACACACCCCCTTGGGGTGGGAGGTTTCATTTTCCAAAGGGAAGGTATAATGGATAGTCAGGTGTAACAGGTACCAGTTTCTGAACAAATGAATCTGCAATTTTTAAGAATCCAATACATTTACAAGACGAAACAATTGAACTCACCTGAACAATAACATAGATTGCACCTAAAGGTATAACTGTAAACAGGAAGAGCGGAGTGCTATAGCCAACAATAACAGGCACCGAAATCACCCTCAAGAAGCACGATATCCACATCTGGAAATTATTGGCTATAATGGTATCCAGTATGTCGATATCTTTACCAAATCTATTGAGAATTCTCCCGATGGGTGTCGCGTCAAAAAAGGACATAGGCGATTTCAAGACATTGTCTAAAATTCCATAGTGAATGTTCCGGCCTGCTCTGACATTGCCAATATATAAGGTCAGAGCACCTCCAACAACCGTTATCCCTGAAAAGTCAACATTGTTCAAAAAGTCAGATTGCCAATGCAGTCAATAAACAAGAGTTTTGTTTCAAAAACACTATCTTCTCTTGTAACTCAAAGCCTACCTAAATAGGAACTTGAACAAAGAAGAAGTGAATGAACGGTAATAGTGTAACTTGAAAACCAAAGAAACTCAAAATGTGAACAAAACAAAAGAAACTATTCAGTGCCACACACCAACAACATCAAATTAGAATGAGAAACATGCATTACAAATACCATTAATAATAACAAACAAAAACTAAACCAGTAAAACCAAAACAAAACCAATGTGAGTAACTCACTAGGCTATAACAAAACATAATATTATCATACTGTTAGTAACGTGAAGAACTACCCCGGTACTATACTGCAAAAGATATTAACAGGTCAACCTTACCCTAGACTGATCTATTGTAATTATTATGTCTAGAACATTTCTTTGTTAGTGTGGAATATTTTGCTACGATATCATATAAATTCAATAATTGCTTATGGATTTGAGAACTGAATGACAATCAATTCTTGGATCATTTTAAAAAACCTACGTGTGATTCATCTCTGATATGATATTCCTAAAATCTTCATTTTAAGTCCCAAAAAAATGCTCTTTTTTGTTCAGATGAAGACTTTGTATGATGTCTTTCCTGAAAAGAGTTATAAAAATGGCTTTTGGTGTCCTTCATAGCTCTTTGTTTACTGGGCTAACTCTTCAACAGATGAAAAAATGTTAGACTCTTCACAGTAGTTGCAGACGACAAATTAAATGTGCCTCAAATATAGGAATTTGACTTTGACAGGGAAGGAGCCATTGTAGAAAAAGGAGCAAATGCTGGTTACCAACATTTTCTCTTTTTCAAACCATGTTTTCGAAAGCCTACAGCTTCAGGTCATTAAAACATGTGGTTCTTTGGTAAGACCTAACATCAGACACTACCGAGATCTAGAAGTTCAATTCCCTTCTCAAAGGACTGAGCTCAACTATTGTAGATGCTCTTGCAAGCAATGATGATCAAGACTGCACATTATGTGCATTCTCATCTTACATTCTACATTGTCTATCTTTCAGTTAGGCTTTACTAAAAAATATCCTTAACCCCTTAACTCTTTACCAAACAACAAAATTTTAGACTTTCCCAAATTGAAAGCTTTTGTAGAGGACAAAATAAATAAGACTCAAGAATTGAAATTTGTATTTGTACGCTAAGAAAGCATTGTGGGCAAAGGAGAATATGCTGGTAACCAGCATTTTCTCCTTTTCCCACAATGTTTTCAAAAGGCTTCTTCCCCAGGGTTGTCAAAAGTCGGGATTGTGTGGTAAAGGGTTAAGAGACCACAAAATTTAGACTTGTACAAATCAAATGCAATTGCAAAAGACAAACTGAATATGATTTGTCCATGAAAGGATAGATAATATTGTGGGAAAAGAGCAAAATTTAATTCTGGTTAACAATATTTTCTCCTTTTCTCACAATGTCATTTACACTCTGGATTGCATGGTGAAGGATTAAATTGAAATTGGAACACATTTGACCTTGTGTTCACCTTTATCTTTGACCTAAGCACACAATCTTCACAAATGAAACATCTTGTCTTTACGTTGTTGACATGTCGGCACAGTTATGATGATATTCATTCATAATTAAAAACTTTACAGGCTGGACCAAAGCATAACACCCACCCTAACAATTTCATTTGACCTAGCTGTGACCTTGACCTTTGACCTACAGACATGTTTCTTGTGCATAACACACTGTCTTTATGTGGTTGACAATTCTACAGTTGTACTGAAATTCATTCATAAAATAAGTACAGGTGGTAAATGAACCCTCCCTCTCTCTTCTCTCCCCCCCCCCCCATATTTCCCTTTTTACACATAATTATAAGAAGTTGTCATGACCTTGACCTTTGACACATGGTACTCTGGTACTTGAGCTTGGAACCTCATTTTATGTGGCTGACAATATGCATAGCTTTACTGAAATCTATTCATGACTGATCATTATATAGTGTGACAGGCCACATTTGACCTTGGTGTGACCTGGACCTTTGGCCCCCAGACATGACGACTGCTGATGACACATTGTTTTCATGTGGTTAACATTTTAGCAAATTATTTCATGGCATAAAACAAACATTTTTGGTTAAGTTTCATGAGAACTTCAGATAATGCGCAATAATTTTTTTTCTAAGATTTGACCTGGTAACCTACTTTTTGACTTGAGGTGACCAATTTTCCTACTTGTCTATGGTATTATCAACACAAATATCTAACTAAGTTCCATTAGGGCTGGACTGAAAACGAATCCTCTGTGAGTGCTTAACAGGTGAAAGTTTAAGTATCATGATCAACAATGGCCAATGGACGCAGTACAATCACAAAAGTTCACCTGGATCAATTTGTTATCAGGCAAGCTAACCAATGGCTTCAGCTCTATAGAATACATTTACAAACCCTTCAACAGGGTGCCCAAGAACATGTTACCATTTCAAAATGATGTCCTTGGCCTGTATTCACCAACATTCTTAAAAACATTCTCAGTCCTGTTCTCCAGAATTGTCTGAATTTGAAAGTAACACAAGTTCTTATTGGCTAAACCACCTGGTTGTTATGTTACTATCAAATTTATAAAATCTTAAAGAATAAGCACAGAAATTTTCTTAAGAATGGAAGGTGAATATGTACCCAGTAATGATGATTTTGTTGGTAAATTTCAATTTTTTATTAGCAAGTCAGTGAACAGGGACAGAACAAGTTCTGTCTAAAATCGCAGTATGAATTACAGTAGTCATGTGCTAATCAATACCCCAAAATAAATCATTTTACAAAAACCAAATGAATTCACAATCCTTCAGGAGCAAAAATTTGAGAACATGCAACATCCATTTAACAACACAGACAAACCACAGTATCATCAACTAATACAACTAACTTCTGTGTGATTTGGTTTATTCTTTTGTCCCTTTTGCCCTTGAGAGCAAGTATCTTTAGTGTCAATGAATTTTTGACATGTACATTTCAACGACATTTTGACTTGTACATTTTTTTGGACACCTACATCTATTCCCCATCCATCAACTACAAAAAACAAGAGGGCCATGATGGCCCTGTATCGCTCCACTGGCTTATAAATATAAACCATAAATACTAAACATTTCAATTCTGAGCCAAATGGTTTCACAATAAAGACTTACAAAGTTTTCTCTGTAAAAGCCCATGAGAAAGTTGAGACCCGCAGGGCAAAGCCATTTTTGATCCCAGAGCGATAATTACTTGAACCCTGGTAGAGGTCCACAAGATACAGCCACATGCCAAAATAATACAAGTCTATGCTGTATGGTTATAAATAAGGTGATTTTCAAGTTTCATCCATATGAAGCCTCTGTAAAACATAAGACCCCTGATGCAAGGCTAATTTCAAAAAAAAATCAAAAGTGATCCAAATTTGGTAGCCCTTGGGTTTGCGGTTAGGAGCAAAAGGATTTTTTGAATGTTCACCCTATAAGCACATGTTTATGACCAAATTTGGGAGTTCTTGGCCTTATGGCTAGTAACAAGACGGTTTCTGAAGTTTTCACTCCATAAACCCATGTAAAACTTGTGACCCCTGGTGCAGGGCCGAACTTGATCCTAGGATTGTAACTTGGGCCCTCTTTGTAGTTGTCCACTAGATAGTGCTATAATTATGCAAAATTTGGTAACGCTAAGCCTTATGGCTATGTACACCAAGATTTAAAAGTTTTCCCTATATAAGCCCATGTAAATCTTGTGAACCTCCCCCCCACCCCCCAGCATGAGGCCAAATTGACCCCAGGACTGTAATTTGGGCACTTTTGGTAGACCCCCACTAGATCAAGCTAAATGCAAAATTTGGTAGCTCTGGGCCTTATGGCTAGGTACTGGAAGATTTCTTAAGTTGTCACTATGTACAGCCATGTAAAACTTGTGACCCCTGCAGTGGGGCCAATTTTGACCCCAGGGCTAAAATTTTGGCCCGCTTGGTAGAGGCCCACTAGATATAGCTACACGCAAAACTTGGTAGCTCTAGGCCTTATGGCTAGGTACAGGAAGATTTTCAAAGTTTTCTCTATATAAACCTATGTAAAACTTGTGACCCCTGGGGCAGAGCCAATTTTGACCCCAGGGCTATAATTTGAAGAAACTTGATAGAGGTCTACTACATAAAGCTACATGCCAAATTTGGTAGCCCTACCCCTTATGGTTTCAGACAAGAAGATTTTTAAAGATTTCCAATATTTTTCAGTTTTGTTGCCATGGCAACCAGAGCTTTTGAAGGAATCAAATTCTTTCAAGAAATTCTGAAGAGGACCATGGCAGGATCATTTCTGTAAAGTTTCATGAAAATTGGATGGGTAGTTTCAGAGAAGAAGATGTTTGAAATAAAAGTTAACGCACGGACGGACGGACGCACGGACGGACGCACGACGGACACCGGGCCATGACATAAGCCCGCTGGCCTTCGGCCAGTGGAGCTAAAAATCAGAAGATGAGAAATATTCAAAAAGATATCTACTATGTACAGTTAAGTTGTTGGGAAAACTTTTATACATAAAAGATCACCATATAGTGACAACTACTATATTATTGACTGTATGGTGTTTAATGCCGTTTTCAACATTATTTCAGTAATATCGTGGCAGCCAGTGCACCTATCCATGCTTTCCTTGAGTTTTTTTTACCAGTACTATGCACAATATCTTTTCCACGCTATCATCAAAGCAATGGTCAGTGGGGAGAGAAGAGTGAATCCTGTCCCAATGAATATCATCAACCCTCAAAAAGAAATTGGCCCAGCCAGGGATCTGAAAAGCAACCTCCTGTTCTCAAGTCCTGTACCCTACCAACTAAGCTACAGGGCCACAGCAAAACTACTCTAATTATGAATGCTTTAAAAAAAACTGGAAAGAGGAAAAGGTAAGTACTCCCACCACAAATTTCCCATTCTCGTCCAAAAATGTGCTAAGTTATCCCATTTTGCTTCATTAATCAACAGAATCATTTCAACCTTACAACAATATTGTAAAAAGCTATGCTTCCACCTGATAGGTATGCACAGTTTCCCGACTCTTTACCGAACAACAGAACTTCAAACTTAACCAAATTAAAAGCATTTGCAGATGACAAATTAAAAATACTTAAATGATTTCAGTCTTTGAAATGATAAAAAATTCTGTGGGAAAAGGATAAAAAGCCATTTTTTTTTCCTAAGGGCTTCTCTGTAAGGGTCATCAAAAGGGTTAATATGCAAGTAATGCTTTCTTGACAGTTGGTCACAAGATAGAAAGTGATTCAGCATGCCTTTGTTCATGAATTACTTTGTACCCATAATATAGATTTTTTTATCTTGAAATTCCTAAAAAGGTTTTGTTAAATGTGTTTAAAAATGAAGGCCTGTTTGAAGAGAAATGTTACAAGCAATATTCCCGTTTCCATTGTATGAATACCTTTATATAGAAATGAGATAACCCATTCCAAAATGTTGTTGCCCGTGGATGAGGATATAAATTATTTACAAGATATGCCAGTGCCCATATCTGATGTCTGTTTTCAGTGCACAAGCCAAGTCCTTCTTTATTTTTGGGTAATTGTAAGTTGGTCTTTTGGCTGTTTTTTAATCCTTTATAACCCAAAGGAAGGCGGCTTTTGCAAAAACTGTTGGAAAAAGAGAAAATGCTGGTAACCAGCATTTTCTCCTTTTTATACAATTTTTCACACACTGAAAAAGAGAAATTTCAGTTTTTGAGTCATACTAAATTTGTTGTCTGCAAATGCTTTCAATATGGACAGGTCTAAAATTTTGTCATTCAGTAAAGAGTTTAGTTGATTTCATGAGCAATCCATCTATCCCAACTCTTGGTCATAAGACAACTGCTGAATATAACACCATAGATGAAATACATATCACTTTTATCCATACTTTTTACATAGAGTTTGAAAAAGATAAACAACATAAAAGTAACCAGACCTTATAGTTTGTTCAACTCACCTGCACAACAAAATATAAAACAGAAATTGGAACAAGGGTGATCAAAAACATTGGTGTACTGTAGACCACTATGACTGGGACTGAGATGACCTTCAGAAAACAGGTAAGCCACACCTGTATATTACGAGGTATAAGAGTATCCAGGGTGTCCATGTCCTTCCCAAATCTATTCAGAATCCTCCCTACTGGTGCAGACTCAAAGAAGGACATTGGAGATTTCAGGATATTACTTAATAAATCATGGTGTATCCCTTGACCAGCCTTAACATTGCCAATATATATTGCCAATGCACCACCAACAACTGCAAAACCTGCAAGAAGAACCAACAGAACAAAACAATCAGTTCCTTCACCTTAATTATGATGGAGTTGTAACATACAACATGCCCAGGTGATAGTTTTAAAATGCAGAGGGAAACTAAAGAGGTATGCAGAATAAGTGATGAGGACAAGACATGTAGCAATAACCAGATCATACAAAACCAGAGCAATACAACCTCTATTGACTTAAGTTTCAAAATAAGATTTTAAGACAACCTTGGTGGTGGCCAAACTTTCAAGATAAGACATAACTGATAAACAAAGCTAAACCCTTCACCACACAAACCTGTATTTTCATGACCCTGAGGAAGAGAGCTTAAGAAAATTTGTGTTAATCAGCATTTTCTGTTTTCCATGATGTTTCTACCCTTTCTGACACAAATCCTACCATTTCAGCCATGTTTGATTTGTGAATCTGGAAATGCTTTCAATACAGACGAGTCTGAAGTTTTGTTCTGTGGTGGTAAGTTAAATAGGAAACTTGAGATAGTTTCAGATCTTCAGACAAACTGTATATAAAGGAACAAAGAAGACTACCCATCATGCATCCAGCCAACAGAGAAGACTTTGCCATAAAGAAAAGATGATGGCTCACATGATTTACTTGTTGATATCTCAGCATTTGACAATAAGGTCAGTAGATACATAATCAAATAATAAACTACTGCCTATCCTTCCAAAAATAATAACAGCATTATCACATGAAAAACTACTCCCTCCCCCTCCAAAAATAATAATAATAAAAAGAAGTGCTATGTTTAATAAGCACTTGCAAATGAATTCAGTAACCTCAAACAACATCAAAATTTTGTCTTAAAATGAATAGAAAACAATGAAGGAAAAGAAGAAAATGTTGGTCACCTGCGTTTTCTTGATTTCCACCAACGGTTTCAAGCGATCTTTTTTCTAAGTGTCTTTAGAACATCTGATAGTTTGCTGTCGATACATGTATTACAATATCAGATCACAGGAATTTGACAAAAATATGATTAAATAAGAAAAAATCACTCCCCTATATATAAAGAAACACTTTTCTTTATATATAGGGGATTGATTTTTTCTTATTCCATCATATTTTTTCATTACAGAATGTCAAATTCCTGTGATCAGATGTTACCCCTATTCATATTACAAAATCAACTGGTTACCACTGTTGATATCACAATATCCAATTATTACCCCTGTTGATATTGCAACATAAGCTTGTTAATTCTGTTGATATTACAATACCAAATCATTACCCCTGTTGATTTTACAATCAACTTGTTAATTCTGTTGATACTGAAATATTAAACTGTAACTCTCTTTGTTTAACAGTGTCATCCTTCTTACTAATACATGGTTGGCTGGTTGTTCATGTGGTGAATAACCCTGTTTAAAGGCCTAATAGCGGCCAAATAATCAATGCAGGTGTAAAAATGTATACCGTTTAAAAGTATGGAAATATTGTGAAGACGACAATCTGTTACTGTGTGGTCTGTCCAATTTTAGTCAATGCCAGAAAAATGAATTTTAAAATCAGGCAAAAAGTTAACAAAAAATAGAGTGACCTGGCAACCTTCAGCCTAGTTTGAAATTAATTTCTCTGCCGGCAACTAACACTTGCACCGACTGTACAATTATGAATTGTCATCTTCAGGATGATTTCCATACTTTTAAATAGTATAATTTAAATTTAAATGCATTTTAACATTTGTTTACTTTCAGCAGCTTCTGTTGTTTTAATCAATATTTCAGATGTATTGCAGCTGCCAGTAACAGTTTACTATGCATTTTTTGAGTTTTTTTACTTTCCACTGCATTCTGTCCCAGCCATCTCCTGGTTTCCTACATACATATCACCAATACAGTGTTTCAGGGTAAGTTAGGAATGAATCCTGGTGCAATCACTAACATCAAAGGTATGTTAGGAACAAATCCTGATGCAATCACTAACATCAATCCTGGGAAAGAATTTATCCCCACTGGGAATCAAACCAGAAAACCCTGCGTTTCAAGCCTTGTATGTTACCAACTGAGCTCTTGTTGATACCAACAAGCACTTCAAGCTTTCTTTTATCCAACTCACCTGAATGAAAAGGTACAACACAGCAATGGGAAAGAATCCTATCAGGAAAGATGGAGTGCTGTATGCAATCACAAAGATAATGGACACAACCATTGTGGAACAACGAAGGACCCAGTCATAATGCATGCTAATATCTTTGTCCATAACATCTATGTCTCTGCTAAATCTATTTAAAATCCTTCCAACAGGAGTTGTATCAAAAAAAGCCATTGGCAATCTCACAATGTTATCAAGGAATTCATAATGAAGGAACCTTGCTGCTTTGAGACCTCCAAGATGGAGACAAATAGCTCCAAAGAGCATAAGAAGACCTGTAAAATAACAAAATGTCAGAAAACAAAAGTTAAATATATCTGAAAGAAAGATGTCGGAAAACCCACACCCTGTGACACAAGCCAAGTAATGCAATAATATACCCTTCCTGCATCAGCAAATTAGCCATTTTAAAGTTCTGACACTAAGCATACCAGCATCTGTGGCTACAGAGGGTTAGGTAGTGTCTATTAACTCTTAAGCATTAAATATCTTTTTTAGCAACAAATACATAAACTCAAACCTATTAATCAGTAGAAAAAGGCTAAGTGCATGATAAAGAAATTAACCATTTACCAACACTCACGGATTTTAATGACCCTGGAGCAGAAGTCTTTTGAAAATATTGTGGGGAAAAAGAGAAAATGCAGGAACCTAGCATTTTCTCCTTTTCCCACAATGTTTTCTTCCTTTTCAAAGAAAAGCCCAAGCATATGAGTGACATTTAATTTGAAGTCTGTGAATCCATCGAACTTGGACAAATCAAAAATTTTGTCATCTGGTGAATTAAAAGAGGACCATACCCTGTATTCACCAACCATTCTAAATTGCACTTTTGGTTTGATCTAGGTTTACAAAGTATGGTTTATCCAATCAGAAATTGTGTTTCTTTGAAAATGTAGAAAGTATGGAGGATTAACCTTTCTGCAAACACAAGTTTGACACGCCCACCATGGTAACGCTGTATCACTGTTGATACACCTGACAAGCTATTCAGAAAATAGCGTCGAATGCATAGCAAAAGAGAGAATCAAGAAATTTATATCACACTAACATGAGCCCAATTCCATTTTAGGCCACATCATTGAAAATAAAGATATTTTGTTTATAGCTTATTGTCAGCAGCATCTGTGATCTAAACTATAATATATTGATCAGATATGCAGTTATATTCAGATAGATTTCAATAATGAAAGTTTAACAGTACACTTGTGCATAATCGGTTGTTCTTGTCTGAAATAGCGTTTTGAACACTGCTTATTGAGTAACTGGTTTTTGCCCTCCTTATTAAATCTAAAAGTAAATTTTGAGTAGATTGTTCTAGGTTTTAGGAAATTATGTTTTTCTCTGTAGTCTATATATGCAACAGAAATGCTACCACATGGTTCTTATTTCCATCTTGCATCCATTTTCAAATAATTATTACACAATCCAATCATCTAAGGTTTTAAGTTGGAAAAACACAATCATTGTCTATTAACAGTAAAGTCTGACTAGCCTTAAGTTTACCTGATGAGCTGTACTGCATTTTGATTGGCTGTTATAACCTGTCAATCAAAACTGGCAGGAAGAAATTACATTTAAGAATTGTATCATGAATGGTTGATAAATAAGGGCCAAGATGTTGAAATGATCGAGGCTTTTTTTGGTTTGAGTGGTCAGCCCACAACAGCAGCTAGAATATAGCCTTTGTTGCCTAAAAGAACAAAAGGATGCAGGGTACATTGACAGAGAACCAAACCATTCTATTCAAAGCAACAGATTTGTTAAATTTTATTTGTTCCAAAATTTAACTCTATACCACACACTCTCGAGTTTTAATGACCCTGAAACAAAAAGATTTTGAAAACATTGAGGGAAAAAGAGAAAATGGTGCTAACCAGCATTTCCTCCTTTTCTCAAACCGTTTCTTTTTTTTTTTACCCATCCAATGGCAAGTCCAATTATTTCAGACACAACCAATTTTTCTTCTGCAATTCTCTTCAATTTAGTCGAGTTTAATATTTAGTCATAAAGGGTTAAAGAAGCGCATTACAAGCAGGTGCCAACACTCAGCTGCCAATCCTCTTACAGTAAAAGTTCTGTCAAAAAAGGGACTTAAATGTTTCAAAAAATTATAAAGGGTTACCCCTCTGCTATAGGTTCTCATTTTGATAGTCCAATTTTGAAGTAAGTATCTACAATAATGAAGTAGATATGAGAAAATGTCAGAGGTTTTGCACAACAACGAAAAGGACAATGACAACAAGGCTATAACAATACCTTGGTGTTTCTTTGAAAACAGTTGAGCTAACATTCATCTATCTGATCCCTCAAAAAAAAAAGTCTTTGCACACCATCACAGAAATAAGGAGTGACTACAGCTAGCATATCTAATACGCAATTACTTGTTGGTTACTAGTTTGTGAGGATAGACTAATAAAATCAACCATAGAAAAGAAAATGGATTCTGTAATTTATAAGAAAGTCTATGACTATACATGGGTCAATATGCAAGTAGTGGAACTATTTAGAGCACTTAGTCCATTGTTCTACAAATTATCACCAACAAGAAATGGTCACTATAAGTGGTTTCTTGCCCTCCTTCCATTCTCTTACCCCATTTCTAATAGGTATTCATGCAGATTTTCTCATTTATTTTGTTCAATGTCCATTATTTGGACAGCCTTATACAACATCCAAATTGGCCTAAACACTACCATTAAATACAGGTACACAGTTCACATAATTAGAGGATATGCCCAGTCGATGTGTGTATCAAACAAAATATTGGTCATCAGGCCAAGTGGGGTTGCATGGTTTCCTGTTGTCCAAAAGTTCACTGACATAAATGAAATGTTAGAGTATCTATCCAGAAGTTCCATCTCAGGAGGAACAAAAACATGATATTCTTTTGTTTGGAGGTACAATTAGCCCCTTGCACACACCGACATTTACAGGCTGATCCCCTGCTGACAAAAACAGCAACCTTCTCCAATGGGAATAGTTTGGCTTTTCCATGTCATTGGAATATATGCAGCAGGTGACTGAAAGCTAGGAGATAAACAGATCCACAATGCACTACAATGATACAGTGTGTAGATAACACTAAAAAGCAGGCTATTAATACACAGAAAACGGTATCAAATGACTTCCCTACTCAGCGAAACCGATTTCAAAATGCAGTGGAAAAAAATAAAAGCAGTATTCAGCCTTCTGCCAAGGGCGAGTTCCTATTGGAATGGAAAAACATCCCATCACAGTGCAAACAGGTCAGACCCTGTCCCTTTCAAATTTCTTTGAGAAGCAGTCTTGAGCACCTCTGTCTCACCGATTTTCAGAGTGTCTCCTATTTTTGCAAGTTTACTGGACAACTGTCTCAATAATCTTTGGCAGAATACTAAATATTTATCAAAGGCTATTTTATGCTGAAGTCTATGAACTTACAGTATATCTACCATCAGCAAAGCAAAGCATAACCTGTTCAGCCTGAAAATCTATTCCAAGATAAATATACTAGCTTTAAGCGTAAAACAAGAGCACAACCGATGCGGCTGCCAATGCTCAGCTGCAGTAACTGTTGCTTGTTTAGTAAAAATGCTGTCAGAAATGGGCATAACTGTGTCACAAATGTTTTGAGGGTTACCTTCCCTTCCGGTATGGGATTCCCTTTTAATAGTTAATAGCTTGCCCAAATTTAAAGTAAATGTAACAAAAGTAAATGTAACAACAGAGATATAAGAAAATGGCAAAGAGAATGGAGGTCAAAAGCACTCGGGTCATTATCCCCTACCCCTAAAATAGCCAGGCAGAAAAAAGCCCCTTCTCGATTCTGCAACGGCGGACATTACCCTGTTCCTGGAATATCAGAGGCAGACAAAAGCCTCTTCATTAAATGTCAGAGGCAGACATTATCCCCTTCGTCATAAGACGAACATTTGCCTTTAGTTTCCCAACACAGATCCGGACATAATGTAAGTGTCCTACTTGTTTGTGTGGGTGTGTGCTTTCTGTGTGCAAGCATCATTCTGTCTGAGAATTTCTTCTTTTTTTTCAGTGATAAATTACTTATTAAAAATTGTTGGTGTCCGTCTTAATCACTAAACATACAAACATAATAATGATCATTCTGCTCAAAAACAGATAATAATCTTAATCCATCCACAGCTTGTCTTGTTCATTCAGGAAGTGTTAAGACTGCACCTTTTCATGGTACACCTTAATTGCATTTTTCAAACTTTCAATCCTTAATTAAAAGTCACACCTAAAAACAAAATTCTTCAAACAGCTCATTGTTCAAGGAAACTGTGCTATGATGGCCATGCATACACAATTAAGGCTAGAGCTGGGTATCGCCAGAAAAAAATGTATCATAATATATCGCGATAGTTACGGTGCGATACAAAACAGTATCACGATATTTTCACATATGTTACATAGTAGGGATTAACTGGTAATTAAGGGAAAATGTTTCTTACAAATGAACAATTGTGTTTGACAGTTTTAATTTTTCAAACCTTCTCCAACTTTAACCCAGTACCACAGACAAAAGCAATAAAACAAAAGGAACAAACTTCAAAATACATCACACTTTTTACACATAATGGCAGTATAGAAAACCTGCGTACAAAACAAAATTATGCAGAAGTTCATAAGACCAGGGTTTTTTTTTAATTTTTTTATGTTACCAATTTTTTTGTCAATAGTTAGGGACAGGGGACAAAAAAAAAAAATTACCACAACCCGTTTAATGTACTTGGCAATAAATTTTCAACTTCCAGGATCTGTTCACCTATGAAAAGAGTTTTTAGCACATACAAATAATGTGAAATGTATTCTCATATATCTTTTATTTGAGGGAAGTTAGAAAATGTTGAGCATTTTGTTGTTCAAGGATACAATTAACACATCTGAGTTACTTCTGCAATGATTGTGTTATTGTAGAATTGGTAATTGAAAAAACTAATTACAATTAAAATGGACGAATTTGTCTGCATGTGCTAGCAGACAACTTTTTAACATGATACAGGTTCTCTCGTGACATAATTCCATAAATCTAAGATATCTCACCCCTAAAGGTATATTATTATCTTTACTTAATCCTATATATCAACTGCTCAGGAATCGGTAGGTGTACTTTGTACTACGTAATTTTCAGTAAGCCGCTAACTTCCCATCAGTGACCGTTTTTGAAATTATCTTCAAAAATATGTTGACATAGGAAAAATAGAAACCCATATTAAAATGTCAATAAACTAACGCCAATTTCTTGTTTTTGAGGAAAAGAAGACATTTTTTTTTTTTCATCATGACACATCGGTATCATGCTTCCCAACTTTTTCAAACACCAAATGGGGTTTTTGAGAGTTTCATAAAGGGAGATTTGGCTATTCAAGGGGGAGACTTTTTGAGGCATAATGGAAGGTCTCTCTAAAGATCATATTTAAACCATCCTAGGCCAAATATCATAATAATTCAACAAAAGTCTGGTTTATGATTTATTTCTTTTTATTCTTTATTGAATATTATTGTTTATCAAATGTATGTGAATATTTAGAGCAAAAACAAATTCAATCATTACAGTCATGAAAATATATAGAAAGCAGTGACTGTAGTAAAGAAGAACTGTAATGTTAACTATCAAATGCTACTATGTCCATTGTGCCTTCACTGTTTTGTAAGTATATCATGTAATTCCGACTTATTTTTTAAAGATATCCTGCCATTTTATATTGTACCCATTAAGGTTTAGCTTTGAATTTAGCCTACAGAGTACCACATTTTTTTCTGACATTATTCATTCTCTTTGGTACTCAAACACCGCAAACAAGTGTATCGAATAAACACCTCATAATCGGGCTCGAATTGCTGGTAACTATCTAAAGGACAAGCTGTCATACTGTTTCAAAAGAAAGTTGAGTCCCATTGAGTTCCTTTTAAGTATCATCATTGTTAGCATAAATCATCAGTTAAATATGTTGAAAGCGTGAAGAAAATAGAAAAAAAAAAAATGCACTTTTAAAAAAAATCCGGAGGCAAATCTTCACATGAAAAAATTCTGGAAGCAAACGTAGCATCGGTAATGCTGGGCAACAGTTGGTTCCTCCAATCAGTGCCCTGAGGATTGCTATATTACTCCGTCGCCGGTAACCAGTCGAATATTGCTATGTCATTCATTTAAATAAAACTACAATCACATGCTGATCAATCTGTTTTTAGATAAATTCCAATGGTCAATATTGTGCAGTATGAGTTTAAAACTTCCTATTTTTTCATTGTTTTTGTTACTGGTTAACTTCATGTTTTCACTCACTTTTGTCTGCGTCCCGGGGACGCAGTGAGCATTGGTATTTTGTGTTTATAGATCTAGACTCTTACAGCGTAATTTACCTGTAAATGTCAGGTGAACGACGTTTTGATTTCCACTCTGAAAAGTACCTCGGCCCGTTTTCAAATTTGATTGGTTCACAATCATCGATGGATAAATCTCAGTATCTTAATTCCTATTTATGGACAACAAACCTGACTGACCGTGAAATACACACATCGTGTCATCTACTTGTTAACTTCGGATAACATACATGTACCTCAGGTACAAATTTATCACACCCTTTTTACCCTTATGTAGGATTTTTTCCAAATCAGGGTTTTTTAATTGTCCGTCGAGTAATTTGTCTTGAATCGGGAGACTCCTGATGAAATCGGGAGAGTTGGGAAGCATGCGGTATTTTTTCCACTCTATTACTACCACTGGATTCACATCTATATCCTTTTCCGAGAATTACCAAATAGAGAGCTCTAGTCCAAATCTAGATTTATATCAAACAAAATGTGGTGGAAGTTTTGAAAATTTGCTTTTCTTTTATTTAAGCAAATGGATATATTCCATTCAATAATTTACTGCCAAAGAAAGAGTCAAGGGCGAAAAGTTAAAATCTTTACCAAAAAAAACACGCTTTTTGACCAAGTTTACCTTAAATGTTAAATTACACAACAATGGACAAAAAATCCTAAGCCTTCCTGCAAGATTCCTGTATGAGTAAACAGTTGGCCTGTACAAGTATTTTATCGCAAGAAAACATGATGCAGGTTTTGTTGGATGAGAAATTGTTCTTGTTACTGAAACGCAGTACACATCCTAATAAGGGTTTGTTTACTATTGAATAGAGCAAGCGCGGCAAAGTTCTTGTGAATGTAAAAATGGCAGGAAGGTAAAATCAGAACATGGCAGTGGCTAAATTTAGCCGCGAATTTGAGTGGACTTTGATTTCCATAATAAAAGCTATTACTTACATCCTGTTGTCCGTTTAGCTACAGCGTTTTTGAGGTAACTCAACGCTTTATTTGTAAGCATGGCAAAGTACAATGCAATTGCAGCCATAAATGTGAAGCAAGATAGATCGAGATGGTATGATTGTAAGAATTTCTGTCGCTTGCAAGCAATTCATGTCATATCTTAAGAGAGAAAATGTACTTCAAAATTACCCCGGGTAGTCCATTATCTATAAATGGCAGTATGTTGTCGATCTTCATCTATCAGACCATGACATTAGGGGAGAAAAAAAAAAGGTACTTTTCCCGACTTCTTGATTTTGACTTGATATCATATAAGAGAAAGACCATTGAAAGAATTTTCAAAGTTCTTCACTTGTTAACTGTTTTCAAGACTATGTGGATACCCTGTTGGCGCTTGTTTAAAAGACATTCATGTATTTTGGTATACCCTTCCATTGAGTCAGAGCAGTGACGGAATATAAAAATGAAAAAAAAAAAAAGTTGATCTACTTCATTTTTTTTTCTTTAGTTTCATGAAAAAATGGAGAGGGTGTATCTGTAAAACGAAAATTCGATAGACTTTTGCTTTAGACAGAGATTTGGGCACCCAGTTATTTTCTTATACAGATATTTGTGTAAATTTACTGCTTACAGTCGTTATTTAAGCTGAAAAAGACAGTCAAAAGTGCCTTTGATTGGACAATGGCAAACTGACATTTTGTTGTGTCATGGGTTTTTGCATTTTTTACAGCAATCTATTTTTCATGTCAGTTAATTTTTGGGTGGATATTTCTGCATGATTTTACATAAATTGGTAAATAATGGTAGCAAGTAACTTCAAAACCTGTCATTTTACACTAGTTCAGCAGATTAACATTATTGTACTGTTGTTGATGGACCAGCGCCATCCTCTATTGTAAATTTGTTTTTCTGCGCCAAATAAAAATTTCTTTTTGCAAATGGTGCCAAATGCGAAGAACAGCAGAACCTTGTTTGAAAGTACCGGTCTGTATCAATACATCACAAATGTATCATGATATACTATCGCACCACGCAATATCACGATATATCAATGCATTGACGATATCCCCCCAGTTCTATTTAAGGCCCAAAGAAAAAGTAAGAAAAGATGGCAGTGTACTCAACAAAGAGTGCCTTTTGGGGTAGAAATCCTTGTTGGAGAGAAAGATATAGCTGGTTACCAGCATTAATCCTCTTCACCCATTGTTTTAATCAAGTCCTGAAAAGCAGATTTGTTGAAAAGTATTAACTCTTTACCAAACGACATAATTTTGGACTGGACCAAATTGAAAGTATTTGCAGATGACAAATTTGATGTTTCTTAAATGGAAATTTCTGTATTTGATAGGGCAGAAAACATTGTGGGAAAAGGAGAAAATGCTGGTTACCAGCATTTTTTCCTTTTCCCATAATGTTTTCAAATGCCTTCTCTTTCAGGGATGTTAAAACTCGGGATTGTGTGGTAAAGAGTTAAACCATGATATGATGTAATTAAAAAAATAGCAATTTCCATTTCATATAATGGATGTACAACATGTACATGTAACTAGTTAGTGGAGTTAGCAAGGGCACGGAAATTCAAAGTTGTTCTGCCAAGTGCAACATGCAGTAACTGTTATTTTATTACATGAACTTATTACAGAGTAGCAATATGATCCATCAATCTGACACAGCTTTGCTTTTCTGCTGGTATACGATTTAGGACTGTATGTATGCATGAAGGACTACATACAGTAGTGACAAAAACAAGGTTAGGGTGTACTAGCTAAAACTGCAAGTAGAATGAGTAGAGCACAAGATTGTATGACTGTATTTGGTTCATGTCCAACTGGTAACGTAGTACAGACTAGCTATTCCAAATTGAAAAAGAGAGTGCATGTCATTATGCATGATGTATTTGGTTCCGGTCAGCTGATCACAGTAAGCGGAATTGTTATACAAATGTGCTAAAAAAGCCTTCTTTCTCAGGTCGTTAAAACCTGATGACTTGTTTGATACATGGTTGAAAAATAAATTTAATGAAAAATAATCTTAGATGGTACACATCAAGATTAGACTGCATGATCTTGATATAAACTGTTCTCAAACGCAACGTCAGTCATGCAGTTTATTTTCATCCTCGAGTGTTAAAATGAAGCACTGTTCCCGAAATTTACAAGCCGAGATAGTCACAGGAAAATTTCACCCATTTAAATCCAGTATATATCTCCAAGTATACTTCACAAGATGTTGTTTACTACCTATTATCAGACTTCAGGTCTATGAAGGGATAATATCTGCATGGTTAACACTGATAGACAATAGGACTTTTGTCTGCCAATCAAGGGACTTTTGTCTGCCTGTAAGATTTCATCGAGGGAATAATGTCTGCCATCTTGAAACTGTGAAGGGGCTTTTGTCCACCTCTAAGATTTCATAAAGGGGATGATATCTGCCATCACAGAATTGAGAAGGGGCTATTGTGGCAAGGAATAATGACCGGTGGAGCTTCTGACAATGCCTCGTGTTTTCTTCACAAAACAGCAGAGATAAGAGATCTAATGTGTACTACTCACTTTTCTTAACTCGTTATCAAACGAAAACATTGCAAACATGTCCAAATTGAAAGTTTTTGCAGCTGACAAATTAAGTGTGGCTGAACAGTTAGAGTCTGTCTTAGGATAGAAAGTACTGTGGAAAAGGAAAAAATTCTGGTTACCAGCATTTTCTACATTTCCCACATTGTATTCAAAAGCCTTTGGCAGGTTTTCACCATTTCTAAAGTAAATACTGTTTTCTGTAACTCCTTACTACATGACACAGTTTTAGACTTGTGCATCATTATGCATTCACAGACGGTAAATCAAATATGGCTAAAATGATGGCATTACACCTTAAAAGGATAGAAAACATTGTGAGAATAAGGCTCTCCTTTTCACACATTGTTTTCAATCAAAATTAAGCAACTAGGGGAAGGTTTATCAAACCACAAATTGCCTTACTTTCAAATTTAGAAAATTCCAGAGAACTACAGTTAAAACACCTTTTAGTGTACATTGGTGAATGAAGGTTCCCAGTTTCTAAACTTTTTTTTTTTAAAAACCATTTAAATAACACAATGCCAAGTTTTAATGGCCTTCAGAATGCAGGCCTTTGAAAACATTGTGGAAAATGGAGAAAATACTAATTACCAGCATTTTCTCCTTTTTCTATAATAGTTACTACATTTATATATTTCTACATTTTCATATTATATTGAAGTTATATTCAAGTGGCAGAATCTGAGCCACTTTTTCCAAAACATTTCCACGCTTACATATTCATATTCTTTCATTTAACTCTGAACCAGGCGAAATGTTAGACTGGCCCAAATTCAAAGCATTTGCAGACAACATTAAATGCAGCTCAAATGATAGGATTTGTTTCTAACAGGTTAGAAAACATGGGAAAAGGAGAAAAATTAATGCTGGTTACAAGGCTATCAACTTCTGTCAGAAAATTTACATCTGCCACTTTGCCTGTGTAAATGACTGCAATTTGGGAAACAAATACTACCCCACATCAAACTGATCTGTGGTTACCTAAACACACAAAATTTTGGAATCATCCAAATTCAAAGCATTTGGAGACAATGAAAGTACCCCAAACAGTGGAAATTGTCTGTGAAAAGGTAGAAAACAATGTGGGAAAGGAGAAAATACTGGTTATTAGCATTTTCTCCTTTTCTCACAATGTTTTCTAAAGGCCTTCTCTCTCAGGGATTTATTAATAACGGGTTTAACAGGAAATCTCAAAATATTGCACACTAATTGATTGATTATGCACTTTATAATAATGTTAATGTTTATATTTAGCCATCAAGTTTGTGCAATTGAGCTGACCAATCAAACTCTTTGTTGGCATTTTCCAATGTGATGCTGAATTTGACATTCTATTGGTCAATGCTTTTTAAGCAGTAGCAACTGCGTGACAAAAAAGTTAAATAGTTTGTGTCCCTCAGGGTGCCCAATCACGTACTGCAGTACGTAATTCACGTATAAATTCTACTCCGCACATACAAATTTTTTGTGCTTACATGCATGCATGCTCTGCCCAAAGTATGTACGTACAAAAAGCAAAGTAATTACGTAAACTGCACGTACAAATTAGATACCATTTCGTATTGCATGCCAAACAAACAAAACGAAAGTAGTTTTCCTCATAAGTGGGTACCACGCTTTGTCTTCAACATAGAGCGGGTTACCAAATATTTTCCCTATATATATATTGCGGCTCCCTCATCTGTCTGAATAATTTTCCCTACGATTTTTTAAGGTGTCAAAATCTACCACGTGTACAGGAAATCTGGTAATCAATTTTCAATGAGAAATTAAAATCATTTAATGATATTATGATGCGCATTTATTGTTAAAAACACATTTTTTTGACATATGAAAGCTGAAAAATCGAGCCGAAAATTAAATGTGTAATTTTCGTATGTATGGCATCTGCTGCAGAAAAAATGTCATCACAACAAAAGCTGTTGAAATATTTTACAGCGTGAAGATCTGAGAAAGGTAGGTTTACACAAGTGGTTCTACCATTACACATTTTGTTTTATTTTGCCCTAACACAGCATGGCCTTTATTTGACAGAGTTTGAACTTACAATAAGCCAATTGGCCTGCTCCTCTGTGATTTTAAAATAGCCAGATCTACGAACATCATCTTGGAAAACGAGCATTAATCTGTTTATGCTTCCTTTTTAAGGCAGTTCTAATGTACTTCGCAACTTTGTGAAAGGAATAAAGGTGAAAAATCTTCCGTAAAGGCAGTCAATTATCAGAACTGATAGCCGTGTTTGACTTTTAAACCCTGACCGCTGTTGCGATTATATATAAGTATGTGCATGCCCTGGAGACATATGATGCATCCATATAATCACCAAATGCACAATTTAATAATTTAATTAAGAACCCATTTATTATGGTAAAGGATCTAGGGTGTTAAAATTCATTAATAAAACTGAAACAGCCCAAAGTTACTCTATACCCCCTAATTTTTCTTTGTACCCCCAATTCAAAACCTAGGGGGTACAGTGTACCTCCAATTTTTTCTTTGTACCCCAATTCAAAACCTGAAGGGTGCATGTACCCCCAAATTGAAAACCAAGTGGGCATGCTGTCCCTCTTTCTTTTGTTTAATTATATTACTGGTGAATAAAATATGTTTAAAATTATATAGATATACGACAAACACTAAGACAAGAATGAACTTACACCCTTTACCACAAAATCTTGAGTTTAAACAACCCTGAGGAACAAAGCCTTGGAAAACATTCAGCCTACATCGTGAGAAATGGAAAAAATGCTGTTAACAAGCATTTCCTACCTCTCCCACAATGATTTCTACCCTTTTATAGATGAATTGCAATGTTTCATATATTCATTCATGTATTTCCTGGGTTTCACTAGTACTAGGCTAGAGCTCTGAAGTGTCTTGCCCAAGGACAGTCCCACAAATCAGGTGGAGCTCCAACCTGGGACCTCTAGGTTACGAGTTCCTCACTTTACCACTGAGCCACGACGGCCCCCCTGTTGCTAAAATAAACACTGCATAAGAGTATAGTGGACAAACAATTTCCATGTATCACATACTCAAATTAATTGCTTAATTTAAACAAGTCTGTGGCTTTTCACAATGTGAGAGCCTTAACCAAGAAAGACTGTCAACCCTTTTTAACTCTTTACCACACAGTCCCGACTTTTAACAACTCTGAGAAAGAAAGCTTTTGAAAACATTGTGGAAAAAGGAGAAAATGCTGGTTACCAGCTTTTTCTCCTCTTCTCAAAAAGTTTTCTAACCTAAACCCAAAAATTTCAATTTTTGAGTCAAGTTTATTTTGTCGTCTGCAAATGCTTTCAATCTGAACAAGTCTAAAATTTTGTCGTGTGGTAAAGACTTAAAGACCTTGCACAGAACCTGTAGTCTGATCTTGGATGTATAGTTTTTACAGTCCCATTGTTTGTTCAACCCCTATAAGACAAGTGTTGGGATAAACAATGAGTGGGATTGAATATCTGATAAAGACATGAGTGTTAGCCAGTGTTTGTATCAGATATACAACCCCCATGAGCCTTTGTCTATCTGACTTTGACCACATGGATTGACAAAGCCTTGTATAAGCGATACATACCAACCAAATACTGAGTGCTGATTGGCTAATTAATCAAAACCGTGGTCTAAAAATCTGTTAGTTACAGTGGATTGTATTTTTAGCCTTCAAGAGTTTGAGTTTAGACATCTGGAACTGAAAGAGTTAATCCAGTTCTGAATTTTTAATGTCAAAACTAGTCGTCTGTAAAGGTGAGACAGAACACAGCCAATCCGGTGTATGGTCTTACATTTAGAATTCGGACTAGCATAATGAGCACCTGGACTCACCTGAACAAAACAATGGAGAACAAAAGGGGAACCATTCCTAGCAGGAGAAGTGGAGCACTGTATGCAATCACAAACGCTATACACAATACCAGTATTAAACACTGAAGAAACCAGTCATAATCGTCGGAAATATATTTGTCCAAAATTTCTATGTCATTCCCAAAACAGTTGAGAAGTCTTCCAACAGGGTTTGAATTCAAAATGGCATTGCTAACCTCAGGCAATCATCAAGTAGAGGATGATGAATATGTCCAGTGGCCTTGCCCTTTCCACTTTAATAAATCAGATTAACAACAGACCATCTGGAATCATACACTTAATCCTTCACCACACAGTTATAGGTTTTAATGACCCTGTTTGTTTGTTTGTATTGGAGTATAACACTGTCTTAATGGTTTAGTTCATGTCATGGCTGCTAGTACACCTATGCATGTGTTTCCTGGCTTTCTCACATCAGTCCCAACATAACTAAAGTTCTTTCCAAGCCACTGACTACTTTGCGTACATGCATCAGGTGAGAGCCGAAGAACTGCTGGAAAAAAAGTTTGCCACTATCTGGTATCTAACCTCCAACCACCAGGTTGTGAGTCAGATACACTAACCTCTTAACGACCCTGATAAAGAAGCCTTTTGAAAAGATTGTGGGAAAAGGAGAAAATGCTGTTAACCAGCATTGTCTCCTTTTCCCATGTTGTCTATCCTCTGAAAGAGAAATTTCAGATTTAGAATAAATTTTAATTACCAGTAGTCATCTGCAAATGCTTTAAGTCCGAGTCTAAAATTCTGTCGTTTGGTTAAGAGTTAAAAGTAAGTCATGGGTTAAAGTAAGTCATGGGTTAAATGGGGAACAGCTGTTTGTGTTATAATGACATCAGGGGTGTGGAAATACTATGCCCAACTCGTCGGACTCGGGAAAATTCAGCGTCGGACAAGTGAATTTTTTCAGTCTAGTTGTCCGTGGACAAGTAGAAAATATGAGGAAAATTTTGTAAAAAAAATATGTTGTATATACATATCCAGTGAAATACGTATGCTCTCACTTCGTACAAAATGACATTTCGAATGATTAACAGTGTCTTGAGATGATCCCTGATTTCTGGAAACCCAAAATACACATTCGGTTTACCTCCGCTTTCACCGCATTAGACAAAATCGGTAAAATATGCGGCTGTTGTTGCACGTCAATTTTTTATTGAAAATGTGTAAACACATTCAAGATCATCATTATGGATTAAAATAATTTCATTGGTATAATTTTTAGCACCGATTCAGAGATCTTTGATAACAATGTCGCACACGTGAAAATTTTAGCCTTTAGTCTGATTTAAACAGCTTCGGTGCAAAATGGGCCGTGATTTAACACCTCTGCCGGAAGCTGTCTCAATATTCAAAGGTGTTCAATTCAGCGATCAGTTGGTGCGTAAAATTGGAGAAAATGTTTTCTTTTTTTTATCGAATTTTCGATGCAAACGGAAGTGGGAAGTCTGAGACTCCAAACCATGTGGCAGCTCCAAACGTAAAGCGGACCGTGACAAGAAATATGACAAAAACATTTTTTTCAACGAGGCATGCTTGAAAGAATTCCCATGGTTGAATGCAGACAATCGTAACAATATTTTTTAACGTTTGTTGAGAGTATCCCCATGTTGCAGACATGTCACTTTATGTGTACCTTTTAATTAAAATCGTTTTGTTTTGGACAAGTAAGCCACACTGGTGGACAAATAGATTTCTGTAATTTACTTGTCCGCGGACAAGTAGAAATTTCTAAGATTTCCACACCCCTGGACATCCTCAAGAATTTGATATCATTAAAATTTGAAGCAGCTAAATGAACTTTTACCTCGCTGCATTTTCTAACTTGGCTTTCTTGAAATCATTTTGCACAGTTCTGATAATCTCTTTAACTTCATTTTCAACAATGTGAGGAATTTACCTCCCTTTGGTGAAAATTAACAAGAGGGCCATGATGGCCTTGTATCGCTTCACTACCTTTTAAATAGATGTATTATACACTTGGCAATAAACTTTAAAATAGCTTTACAAAATGGCCTAGCCCCACCCCCCACCCCAAAAAAGGAGGCCATCCTTCACTCCTTCTCATTTTATTCACAATTCAATGCCAGGAGACCCCTGAAAATTAAAACATAAGAGGGCCAAGATGGCCATGTATCACTCCACTGGCTAATAAGTACAAACCAAACATACCAAGCATTACAATTCAAGGCTACATGGTTTCAACAAGAAGACTTACAAAAGCCCATGTGAAAGCTGTCACCCAAGGGCAAAGCCATTTTTGACCATAGAGATGTAATTACTTGAATCCTGCTTGAGGTCCACAAGATAAAGCCATATGCCAAATAATACTGGTAGAGGCCTTATGGTTATAAACAAGCAGATTTTCAACATTCCCTCAAAATAAAAGTCCCTGTAGAACATGAGACCCTGGAGGTGAGGCCAATTTCAATCCCAAGACTAAATTTTGACCTAGTGATCCGAATTGGTAGCCTTAAAATTTATGGTTAGGAGCAAGAAAATTTTTAGAGTTTTTACTCTATAAGCACATGTTAAATCTATGACCCATGGGGTGGGACCAATTTTGACACCAGGTCCGTATTCACCAACCATTCTTAAGAATATTCTTAGTCTTTATATCTGGAATTTTCTACATTTGAAAGTTACACATCTGATTTGCTAAACCATTTGTGTTACTTTCAAATTTAGAAAATCTTGAAGAATAAGACTGAGAACGTTCCTAAGAATGGTTGGTGAATACAGACCCAGGGCTTTAGTTTCAACAATTTTGGAAGAGGCCTGCTTCATGATAACACTTACAAAATATTACAGCTGTATATCAAAGTCGTGACCAAGAAGATCTTTAAAGTTTTCACAATTTAAGTCTAAATGAAAGTTGTGACTTCTGTGGCGGGACCAATGTTGGCCCCAGGGCCAACACTCTCAGATTTGAACACTCTCGGAAGAGGTCCATTAGATAGATATACATGCCAAATTTGCTCGTCCTTGGTCTTCTGGTTAGGAACAGGAAGAATTTACAGTTTTCACTATATAGGGCCATGTAAAACTTGTACTGCCAGGGTGGTGCAAATTTGGACCCCTGGTCTATATAATTTGGGCTATATTGGTACAGACCCACTTGATTAAGCTACATGCAAAATTTGGTAGCCCTAGGCCTTATGGTTTAGAACAAGACTTTTAAAGTTTTCACTATATAAGCCCATGTAAAATTTGTGACTCCTGGGCGGGGCCAATTTTAATCCCAGGGCTATAATTTGAAGAAACTTGGTAGGAGTCCATTAGATGAAGCTTCATGCGGAATTTAACAGGTTTAGAACCAGAAAAGTTTTAAAATTTTCACTAAAAGTATATAAGCCCATGTAAAACTTGGGACCCCTGGGGCAGGGTCAATTTTCACCCCAGGGCTACAATTTGAAGAAACTTGGCAGAGGTCCATTAGACGAGGCTACATGCTGAATTTGGTAGCTCTAGGCCTATGGTTTTAAACAAGGATTTCCGAAGATTTTCAATATTTTTTTCAGTTTCACTGCCATGGCAACCAGAGTTCTTACATGAATCAAAGCATTTTAAGAAATTCTAAAGAGGACCATGGCTGGATCATTTCTGTGAAGTTCAGTCAAAATTTCAGTGTAGAAGATGTTTGAAATAAAAGTTAACGCATACATGGACAGATGCACCATGGACAGAGGGCAATGACATAAGCTTGCTGGCCTTCAGCCAGTGGAGCTAAACATGACAAAAGTAGGTTTAAAGTCCCTACTTATTTCTTCCTTAAGTGAAGAAGTTTATTCCCCTGATATAGTCAATTGCAAAAGAAGAGTGCATTTATTTGTCATTCAGTCCATCAATCAATGAAATCTGACTTCTCCCTGGATTCATCAAACTACTCCCTATTTCTCCTGGAGGGAGAAGTCACTTCTCCCTAAATTTTTGGGGCAAACTTTCTCCCTGAAGGGAGGTCAATTGTAACAAACTATAAATAAGTAATAACAGGAGTTATTTCTCTTGATCAGCACACATAAATTTAAGTCATAGGGACCTCATGAAGACATTTGAAGTTTTCACAATTTAAATCTTTGTAAAATGCATTGCCTCTATGGCTATAGTTGTAACAGTCTTGCTACAGGTCCACTAGATGAAGCTACATGCAAAATTTCGTAAATGTAAGACCTTATGGTTAGGAACCAGACAACTTTCTTTAACCCTTTACCAAATAATCTCAAGTTTTCAATGTCCCTGAGGAATAAGGCTTCTGAAAAAGCATTTCCTCTTTTTCTCACAATGTTTTCTACCTCCCGAGAGATATTTTAATGTCATGTTTTGAGTAACATATAATTTGTTGACTGCAAATGCTTTCCATTGGGACATGCCAGGAATTTTGTCATCTGGTAAAGGGTTAATTCAATCAAATATATTTTTTCAATACTGTGCCAGTGGCATTACCTATGCCTAATCTGAAGATATAACTGAAACTGATGCACTTTTCACCATTGCAGTTTAACTCTTTACCAAACAATGAAACTTTACACTAGTCCAAATTGAAAGCATTTGAAGAAAACAAGATAAATCTGACTCAAAAAATGAAATTTAACTGTGGGAAGGGTACAAAACATTGTGGGAAAAGGAGAAAATGCTGCTTACCAGCATTTTCTCCTTTTCCCACAATGTTTTCAAAAGGCCTCTTTCTTAAGGGTTGTTAAAACTCGGGATTGTGTGGTAAAAGATTAAACAAAATTAATGAAGATCACAGTCTCAGTCAGCACCACAGATGCACATACTGCAAAAAAAACAAGAGCATCATTGGCCATAAAGTTCTCAGTTGAGTACAGTCATCCAAGATTCATAAAGATACAGCGATCGTAGTTGTGATGATGTGAAACACACAAGTGTTTTGACCAATTTCCATGAAAAAATGAGGCCTCTAGCGTGCACACAAGGTTTCTCTAAGATTTGTTGAACTTACCTCCTTAAAGACCAGACTTTACCTAATTTTGAACTTGTCTGAGATATTATCAAGACAAACATTCTGATAAATTTTCATGAGCATCTGGCTGAAAATGCAGTCTCTATAGTGCACACAAGGTTTTTCTAAGATTTGTCCCAGTGTCCTACTTTTTTCCCAACATGTCCAATTTCAAACTTGTGCATTATATTTATCAAGTAAAACATTCTAACAACACTTTATGAGTATCAGACTGAAAATGCAGCCTCTGTGCACACAAGGAAATTTAGATTTGTAACAGTGACCTACTTTTTGAACTGACATAACCCAAATTTAAAGTTGTCCGAGATACCATTAAGACAGCATTCTGACCAGTGTTTATGTGTAGAGGATTGAAAATGTGACCTCAAGAGTGCATACAAGGTTTTCCTATGATTTTTCCCAGTGACTTAATTTTTCACCCTACATGGCCCAATTTAGAACTTGTCCAAGGTATCGTCAAGACAACTATTCTGGCAAACGTTCAGGAGTATATTTTACTGAAAATGTGGCGTCAAGAGTGCACACAAGGTTTTTCTAAGATTTGTCCCAGTGATCTACTTTTTGACCCATGTGACCCAATTTCAAACTCATCTGAATAATATTAAGACAAACATCCTGATCCACTTTCAGGAGAATACTACAGAAAATCAGGCCTTTGAGTGCACACAATGTTTTACTATAATTTGTCCAAGTAGGATATCATCTTGAACGTTTCTGCTTAGCTTTTTACCAAATGACAAAATTTTCGACTGGTCCAAATTGAAAGCATTTGCAGGCGATAAACCAACTGTGGCTCAAAAATTGAAGTTTTATTTGGAAAGGGTAGAAAACATTGTGGGAAAAGGAGAAAATGCTGGTTACCAACAATGTTTTCAAAAGGCTTTTTAACAGGGTCGTTAAAAGTTGGGATTGTGTAGTAAAGGGTTACTGGTAATGTATCATGTATGTATTCAGCACTTCCCTGTCATACCAAACTCCTTACCAGAGAACAAAATTTCAAACTTGACTATTCTGAAGTATTGCAGACAAAAAATTAAATGTGACAAAAAAACTGCATTTTGTCTTTGGGAGGGCTGAAAATATGATGGGAAAAAAGAAAATGTTGGATAACAGCATTTTCTCCTTCTTCCACAATGCTTTCAAAAGTAGTAAGCTCTTTACCAAACAGCGAAATTTTAGACTACTCAAAATTGAAAGCATTTTAAGATGTCAAAATAAATGTGACTGAAAATTTGAAATTTGTTTAGGGAAGGTTGGAAAACATTTTGGGAAAAGGAGAAAATGCTTGTTACAAGCATTTTCTTCTTTTGCCACAATGTTTTCAAAAGGCTTCTTTCGCAGGGGGGAGATTATGTGGTAAAGGGTTAATACTACAGATTTGGTAAAGCATCCAATCCTTTAAATTTGAGCACAGATACTTGAGAAGCACACACAAGGAAAATATCCATAGCAGGCGTCCAGCCTTTTCCATTTGCCACTTCTAACATACCAAAAAAGCTCAAAAGGTTGACACACAATCATGACAATTTATGCTTACTTTCACAAACAAGAGGGCCATAATGGTTCTATATCGCTTCACTGACTAATAAATGTGCCATACACATAATTACCAACGACAGTCTTTCGACTGTAAGAAATCTCTATTGCAATAAAATTTCATACAGAAAATACGCGTAAAAAGTTGTATCTTCTCAAATTCTGAGATGATTTTAATGAATACAAATAAGTCTAATCAAGAATCATTCATACCAAATATCAATGAACTAGGATAACAAGTATTTTGAACAAGAGAGCCATTGGCCCTAAAGTGCTCACCTGAGTAAAGTCATCTACAGTTGATAAAGCTGAAGAGATCCTGGTTTAAATGATGAAAAATACATACGTGTAAGTGACCTACTTTTTGAATCAATGTGACTAAATTCCAAACTTGTCCAAGATATCATTAAAACAAACATTTTAACCATGTTTTATGAGTATCACACTGAAAATGTGGCCTCTAAGGTATACACAAGGTTTTTCTAAGATTTGGTCCAGTGACCTACTTTTTGACCAGATGTGATCCACTTTGAAACTTGTCCAAGATCAGATGTGATCCACTTTGAAACTTGTCCAAGATACATGTATCATCAAGGCAAACTTTCTGACCAAGTTTCATGAGAATCAGGCTAAAAAATGTGGCCTCTAGAGTAAACACAAGGTTTACCTAAGATTTGACCATGTGACCTACTTTTTGCTCCTACATGACCCACTTTCAAACTTGTCTGAGATATCAACAAGATAAACATTCTGACCAATCTTTATCAGTATAACAGTGAAAATGTGGCCTCTATGGAGCACCCAAGGTTTCCTAAGATTTGGCCAATTGGCCTACTTTTTCACCCAACATAACCCAATTTTAAACTAGTCTGAGATATCATCAAGACGGACATTCTGACCTAGTTTCACGAGTATCCCACTACAAATGTGGCCTCTAGAATGCACACAAGGTTTTTCTAAGATTCTGCCCAGTGACCTACTTTTTGACCGGACATGACCCAATTTCAATCTTGTCCCAGATATTATCAAGACAAACATTCTACCCAACTTTCATGAGTTTCAGGCTAAAAATGTGGCCTCTAAGAGGCACACAAGGTTTTTCTAAGAATCTTGCCCAGTGACCTACTTTTTGACCCAACATGACCCAATTTTAAACTTTTCCAAGATATCAACAAGACAAACTTTCTGACCAAGTTTCAATAGTATCTGGCTCAAAATGTGGCCTCTAGAATGCACACAAAGTTTTTCTAAGATTTGGCCCAGTGACCTAGTTTTTAACTTGACATGACCCAATTCAAACGTGTCTGAGACATCATCAAGACAAATATTCTGACCAAGTTTCATAAGTTTCAGGCTGAAAATGTGGCCTCTAGAGGGCACACAAGCTTTTTCTAAGATTTGGCCCAGTGACCTAGCTTTTGACCCGCCATGACCCAATTTTGAACTTGCCCAAGATATCATCAAGAAAAAATCATTCTAACCAAGTTTCAATAGTATCAGGCTCAAAATATGGCCTCTAGAGTGCACATAAGGTTTTTCTAAGATTCAGTCCAATGACCTTACTGGACATGACCCAATTTCATATGTGTCTGAGATATCATCAAGACAAACATTCATCCCAACTTCCATGTGTTTCAGGCTGAAAATGTGGCCTCCAGAGTGCACACAAAAGTTTTTCTAAGATTTGGCCAAGTGACCTACTTTTTGACCGCACAAGACCCAATTTCAAACTGTCCCAGATAGTATCAAGACAAAAATTCTACCCTACTCTCATGAGTTTCAGGCTGAAAATGTGGCCTCTAGAGGGCACACAAGGTTTTTCTAAGATTTGGCCCAGTGACCTACTTTTTGACCTGACATGAACCAATTTCAAACTTTATAGAGATATTATGAAGACTAACATTCTGACCAAGTTTCATAAGTTTCAAGCTGAAAATGTGGCCTCTGACGTGCACACAAGGTTTTTCTAAGATTTGGCCCAGTTACCTTCTTTTTGACCCGACATGACCCAATTTCAAACTTGTCCAAGATATTATCAAGACAAACATTCTGACCAAGTTTCATAAGTTTCCGGCTAAAAATGTGGCCTCTAGAGTGCAAACAAGGTTTTTCTCAGATTTGGCTCAGTGACCTACTGTTTGACCCAACATGACCCAATTTCCAACCTGTCCAAGATATTATCAAGACAAACATTCAGACCTACTTTCATAAGTTTCAGGCTGAAAATGTGGTCTCTTAGAGTACACACAAGGTTTTTTCTAAGATTTGGCCCAGTGACCTACTTTTTGACCCGACATGACCCAATTTCCAACTTGCCCAAGACATTATCAAGACAAACATTCTGACCAGGACTCAAAAGTATCAGGCTGAAAATATGGCCTCTAGAGTGCGCACAAGATTTTTCTTAGATTTAGCCCAGTAACCTACTTTTTGACCCGACATGACCCAATTTCGAACTTGTCCGAGATATTATCAAAACAAATATTCTGACCAAGTTTCATGAGTATATAATTGAAAATGTGGCCACTACAGTGCACAGAAGGTAATTCTTGAAGTTTTAGGCTGAAAATGTGGCCTTTAGTGTGCACAAAAGTTTTTTCTAAGATTTGGCCTGGTGAACTACTTCTTGATCTGACATGACCCATTTTCAAACTTGTCTGCGATATTATCAAGACAAACAATCTACCCAATTTTCATGTGTTTCAGGCTGAAAATGTGGCCTCTAGAGTGCACACAAGGTGTTTCTAAGATCTGATCCAGTGACCTACTTTTTGACCCGACATGACCCAATATAAAAGCCAATGTGAAATTTGTGACACCCCCCCCCCCCCCCCCGGGCAATTTTTGACCCAAGGACTATTAGATGAATTGAAGTAGAAGCCCAAGAGATGATGCTAAATATACCAAATAACACAGGTCTAGGCTGAATGATTACATAGATTTCAACATTTCCACAATACTCATCCCATGAAAAATGTGTGATCCTCAGAGCGGGGCTAGTTTTGATCCAAGGGCTAAATACTGAACAAACTTGGTAGTGATTCACTAGATGAAGCTAACTGCCATATTTGATTGTCCTGGGATTTATGGTTAAGAACAAGAAGATTTCTAAAATTTAAACCTTTTCAGCATATTATAAATTTGTGACCCCAGGGGTGGGGCCAAGTTCCGGTAACTTTGATCAAATCTACTAGCTAAATACATTTACAAAATATTACAGAATTAGTTCTCAAAGTAAGAAATAAAAAGTTTTTTAAAATTTTCCCTATATAGGCCCCTGCAAAAATGTGACCCAAGGGGCAGGGCTAATTTTGATCCAATGGCTATGTTAACAAGCTTGGTACTGGTTACCAAGGTGATGCTAGATGTAAAATTTGGTAGCCCGCAGGTTATATGGTTAGGAACAACACACTTTTTAAAGTTTTCACTATAAAAGCCAATGTAAAACTTGTGACCCCAGGGCAGGGAGCAATTGTTTGCCCCAGGGCTATAATGTGAGCAGTCTTGGAAGAGGTTCACTAGATGAAGCCACATGCAAAATTTGCTTAAAATAGGCCTAATGATTTAGACAAGAAGATTTCAAACATTTTCAATATTTTTTAGTTTTGTTGCCATAGCAAGCAGAGTTTTTACTGGAGTCAAATTCTTTGAGGAAATTATAAAGAGGGCCACAGCGAGATCATTTCTGTGAAGTCTGATCAATATTTGATGGGTAGTTTCATAGAAGCTGTTATGAAAGATAATTTAACACAATTGATAATGTACAGGATTTTTTGAAAGAGGGCCACAGCACAATTTATCTTTTACCAACGACAAAAGTTTAGACTATTCAAAATTCAAGGCATTTGCAGACAACAGACTGAATGTGGTTCAAATGATGGATTTTGAATCTTCAAGAATAAAAAACATTGTGGGGAAAAGAGAAAATGCTGGTTACCAGCATTCACTCATTTTCACACAATGTTTCCAAAAGTATTATTCTTCATGGTGGTAAACAGTTGGGATGGTGTGGTAGAATGTTCTACAGAAGACAGAAAAGCCTAACTCATGTTTTACTAACCTGAGAAACAAAATACAATAAGCCCAGGGGGATGGCAGCTGCAAGGAACATTGGTGTGATCCATCCCACAATGATAGGCACCGATATGACCTTCAAAACAACTTGAATGAATGACCTCAGAATTCCCGGCAACACTGTATCAATTGTGTCTATGTCTTTGCCAAATCGATTCAAAACTCGACCAGATGGAGTTGTGTCAAAAAAAATCATTGGGGATGAAACAATATTGTGAAGCATGGTAGCATGTAATCGCATCCCGGCTCTTAAATTTCCTAGGTTTAAAGAGAGCGCTCCCACGATAATGGTGAGACCTGCAAAAATGAAAGTTTATCCACTACTCATGACAAAATTAGGTCAGAAAGAAGTCAATCGTACCCATTCACCATATGACAAATTTTTTTAAGATTTGTTAAAATCGAAAACACCAGCAGAATGCAAATTAACAGCAGCAAAAATGATGTAATTCATATGGGGAAAAAATCTTGGAGAGGATAAAAAAAAACGTGGGAAAATAAGAAAATGCTTGTCACCAGCATTTTCTGCATTTTCCTTGATGTTTTCAAATACCTTTCTCCAAAACATTGTTAAAACATGGATTTGTTTTGCAAAGGGTTAAACACTAACTGGTTCAAAACAGTGTTAGATGTTATATGATATAGTAGAGCCAGAATAACTCATAAGCACAAAACAATATGCAGCAAACAACAATGAAACTATCCTTGTAAAACTGGGTTATAAACATGTAAAAGGTACAAATACAGGAACATGAAAAACATTGTGCCAACCAGCTCTCCCCCCCCACATTAACATATCACACACTTTCAGTTTAGAAATAAAAAAGGGCCGTGATGGCCCTGTATTGCTCCACTGCCTTGTGTCAGTGAATACAAGCAGGTCTAATCAAGAGTATCATTCATACCAAATATCAATGATCTGTGACAAAGAGTGTTTTGGCAAAAAGAATTCCAATTCTTTGAAGCAAAAACCATTTTTTCAATGGCATGAATGGTAACGTTCTGGAAAAAAAATGATTGAAACCTTACTTTATATTAAATATTCAACTCATCTAGGCATAAATTTAAACATCAAAACCACTCTCACTGAAAACTGAACCTTTTCTTTTTGAAAAACTTGAATATCCACCAACAATCATGTGTAGTGCAGCTTGATAATCGAGAAGGTAAATGGTAACAAATTACATATCTGTGGTAACAGGTGATATTTCCCTTGATCACTTTAAAAGCTTAAGTCATATCGTCTTCATGTACTACAAGATTTTTAAAGTTTTCACTATTTAAGTGTTTGTAAAGGGTGTTACCCCCAGGGTTGTAGTTTTAACAATCTTGCTACACATCCACTAGATGATGCTACATGCAAATTTTGTAAACCTAAACCTTACAAATAGGACACAGATGATTCTTTCAGTTTTCAATTTATAAGCCTATGTAAAATTTGTTATCCCTGGGATGGGGCCAATTTGACCCCAGGGCTAGAAATGGGACAATGGTAAAAGTCTATTATATGAAGCTGCATGTCAAATTTGATAGCCGTAAGCCTTATAGTTAGGGTCAAATAGATTTTTGAAGTTTTCAGAAGTCATTATATAAGCCCACGTAAAACTTGTAACCGCGCAATTTTGACCCCCCCCCCCCCCCCCCGCCCCCCACCCAGACTGTAATTTGAAAAAGAAAATTGGTAGTGGTCTGCTAGATGAAGCTACATGTCAATTTTAGCAGCCCTAGGCTTATGATTTTGGACAGGAAGATTTTTGAAGATTTTCAATAGTTTCCAGTTTTGTTGCCATGGCAAGACTTTCAATTGGTATCAAATTCTTTAAGAAATTCTGAAAAGGGCCATGGTAGGATCATTTCTGTGAAGTTTCATCAAAATTGGAAGGGTCGTTTCAGAGAAGATGTCTGAAATAAAAGTTTATACATCACAGATGGACGTATGATACATGACAGACACAGGGCTATTACATAAGCTGGCTGGCCTTTGGTAAGTGGAGCTAAAAACTGAAATACATGCAAATTCCAATGATTCTTTTTCCCAGAATGTCTCCAAAAAGGACAATTTTTTGCAGTCCCATCTTGATCTTTACTGACCAAAAAGGCAACTCAGTTTGTGATAAGCACTGAAATGGGGTTCACAGGCATTTTCTCAAATTGGCACAACTGGATTTCAGAAGTTGCTTGCTAAAACAGAAAAGAGTCATCAGCACATGGTCGTATGTAAGAAAGGTGACAGTAGACATTTATTAACATTTGACTATTGCCTATGCTATTTGTTACACTACATAAACCCATTACCGTGCAGGTCTAAGTGAATATTTCAGTGCAAAGACTGTGCTAGCTTGCAGTAATTGTAACAGAGCTCTTTCTATCAAAGAGAATTTCATGCAAGATAATATAGTCTATGCTAAAACTTAATCTTTTGACTCATTACCAAACGACAAAATTTGAGACTCTACAAAACTGGGAGCATTCTGCAGCCAACAAGTTCAAAATCAATACAAATTAGCCAAAGATCTCTGATGGTACAGAAAACATTGCAGGAAAAGGAGAAAATGCTGGTTACTTGCATTTTCTCCTTTTCCCACAATGTTTCAAAAATACTTATTTCTTCCGGGTCATTAAAACCTGGAACAGTGTGGTATATAGTTAAAGAAAGCAGTCATACTTCATACAAGCTGGGGATTCCCATGGTTTTTGTTATGAAACCTGCTCACATTAATGACGGTTTGCTGAGTTAATGCCAATGTGAAAGGCTTTTTCTCTCCTTCATGCTTTTGTTAATGAACAATCTATGCGTCATAATCAGTCCTTAGAGAAATTATGTCTAGATTCAATGATGTCATGAAAAAAATCACATTCTTTGCAAAACACAGTCCTTGTCATGCCAATTTAAGCCATGAGTATTGAAACATAACCTTCTATGATAGTGGATTTGCAACTGAGTGTAAAACTTTATGAAAACATCATGTGACACCTTAATGGTATCACTAAATTTGGGCAAAAATTCACTGGAAATATGCTGCATATATCATTCGATAACATTACACACTTAAGCCGAGAAAAGCCATTTACCTTAACATTTCTTCAACACTCCACCATTAATTTTGTGTACTGCATCAAAACTAAACTCCCATAATTCCCCACCATGACACTACATAGAGCTCAAACATATGCTTATATACTACAAAAAAATACAATGCAATTTAACTATATCATTCTGTGGACACATTTTAATGAATCTGATGCAAACATCCTTTGAAAACATTACCACAAAAGAGAAACTGCTAATGAGAAAGCATTACCATTTGTCAACAACTATTTTTTGGACAGCTTAAGAGTTTCATTCAACATTTTTTAAACTCTTCCAGTGAACAAATAAATCAAACAGGCAGTCAATACTAAGGATGCAAGTAATGAAATTCAAAGGCTGATTTTGTTAAAATATCTGGTGAAGAAGTGGACAGTATAGATCCAAGATCAGACAGCATATTCTGTGTAGTCTGATCTTGACTTATACTGTCCACATAAGCAACTAAATCAGTTCAGCGCCTTTTAGGATTAAATTCTTTTCAACATGAATGTCTTAAACATGCAAATACCAAAAACTTATTCTTGCAATTATTGGTAAACTAAGTCATTGGGGCCAGCAATAGCTAAAGGTCAATTTTCAGGATCCTAAGATTTGCAAATGAGAATGATTTGACTTGCTAATGAGAAAGATCTAATTCTTTTGCAATACTGGTATTTTCTCCAATCAACAGTAAATTTCCTCTCACAAACAAAAACTAAAAGACAAAAGAAGAGTTAACCAGAGTCCAGAGTAAAATAAAATATATCAAACAACAACATTAAACCATCGCTACCACAACTAAACATTAACAAAATAAGTGGAATGATGAACCAAAAACATGACAGAGCAGAGCATATATACAAGAGCACCACATGCAGGTGCCAACACTCAGCTGCAGTTATTAAAGATGCTTTTTCAGTGAAAATCGTATGTTGAAAGGAGTCATTACTCTGTCAGAAATATTTTCAGGATACGTGCCCTTTTTGTACAGGTACCCCTTTTGATAGCTAGTGACAAGCCAAACTTTGAAGCAAATATCTTCAATAATGGCAGAGATATGAGAAGATGTCAAAGCTGACAACACAGATGATGGCAGAGCTATAACAATACATCAAATTTTCTTTGAAAATGGCAAACTAAAAGAAAGAAACTTGATACTAAGGTTAGTGAATCATATTCAATATAAACCAGAAGCTAGCATTTCTCCTAATATAAACCACTTCCATCAGTATTGCATTTCTGTAAGATTCAACAAGGTGACAATCTAAAAAGATAACTTCAGTCATCATGGGAGTCATCAATCTAAGCTGTATTTTAATTCTAATTCTTGAACTTAGAAAGTAACACAATTTCTGACTTAGTTCAGCATATCAGAAATTGCGTTACTTTGAAACTTGAAAAATTCTTTAAAATTAGAAAGCAAATCTGAATAAAATGGTAGATACTTCCCCAGCAGACAAACATGACCTGAATCACCTCATGAAGAAACTTCTATAGACCTGAATTTCAAAACCATTAACCTTTTACCACACAATACCGACTTTTAATGACCCTGAGAAAGAAGCCTTTTGAAAACATTGTGGGAAAAGGAGAAATTGCTGGTTACCAACATTTTCTCCTTTTCTCACAATGTTTTCTACCCTTCCCAAATGAATTTCAATTTTTCAGTCACATTTATTTTGTCATCTGCAACTGCCTTCAATTTGGACTAGTTTAAAATTTTGTCGTTTGGTAAAGAGTTAAAACAAGTAGTTCTGAAAATAATTTACAAACCTTTTACCAGACAATCCAATTTTTTGAGACCATCATGAAGACGGCTTGTGATAACATCAGAGACAAGAAGGCCATGATGGCCCTGGATCACTCACCTGAGCCAGTAGGCAAAATAACCCAAGGTGACCAAATTTCAAACTCATCTAAGATTTAATTAAGACAAATGTTTTGACCCATTTTCTAGTCAATTGAGTGAAAAATGTGGCCTCTAGAGTGTCCACAAGGTATTTCTTTAATTTGACCTAGTGACCTACTTTATGACTCTGGGTGACCCAATTTCAAGTTTTCTGAGATTTAATTAAGAAAAACATCCTGACCAATTTTCAAGTCAATTGAACGAAAAACGTGGCCTCTAGAGTACCCACAAGGCATTTCTTTAATATGACCTAGTGACCTAGTTTTTGACCCCACATGATCCAATTTCAAACTTGTCCGAATTTTATCAAGACAAACATTCTGACCAAGTTTCACAAGTATCTGACTGAAAATGAGGCCTCTGGAGCTCACACAAGGTTTTTCTAAGATTTGACCTACTGACCTAGTTTTTGACCCCACATGACCCATTTTTTAACTTGTGTGAGATTTTATCAAGACAAACATTCTGACCAACTTTCACAAGTATCTGACTGAAAATGTGGCCTCTAGAACACACAAAAGGTTTTTCTAAATTTTGACCTAGTGACCTAGTTTTTGCCCCAACATGACCCAATTTCAAACTAATCCTAGATTTTATCAAGACAAACATTCTGACCAACTTTCACAAGTATCTGACTGAAAATGTGGCGTCTTAGAGCGCACACAAGGTTTTCCTAAGATTTGACCTAGTGACCTAATTTTTGACCCCACATGACCCAATTTCTAACTCGTCTGAGATTTTTACAAGACAAACATTTTGACCAAATTTCACAAGTATCTGACTGAAAATGCGGCCCCTAAAGTGTACACAAGGTTTTTCTAACATTTGACCTAGTGACCTAGTTTTTGACCCTACATGACCCATTTTCAAATTTGTTCGAGATTTTATCAAGACAAACATTCTGAACAAGTTTCATGAGGATCGGACTGAAAATGTGGCTTCTACAGCATACACAAGGTTTTTCTAAGATTTGACCTAGTGACCTAGCTTTTGACCCCACATGGCCCATTTTTGTGCTTGTCCTAGATTTTATCAAGACAAACATTCTGACCAAGTTTCATGAGGATGGGACTGAAAATGTGGCCTCTAGAGCGTACACAAGGTTTTTCTCAGATTTGACCTAGTGACCTAGTTTTTGACCCCACATGACCCAATTTCAAACTCGTCTGAGATTTTATCAAGACAAACATTTGACCAAATTTCACAAGTATCTGGCTGAAAATGTGGCCTCTAGAGGACACACAAGGTTTTTCTAAGATTTGATCTAGTGACCTAGTTTTTGACCCCACATGACCCAATTTCGAACTCTTTCGAGATTTTATCAAGACAAACATTCTGACCAAGTTTCATGACAATTGGACTGAAAATGTGGCCTCTAGAGCGTACACAAGGTTTTTCTAAGATTTGATCTAGTGACCTAGTTTTTGACCCCACATAACCCAAATTCGAGATTTTATCAAGACAAACATTCTGACCAAATTTCACAAGTATCTGGCTGAAAATGTGGCCTCTAGAGCGTACACAAGGTTTTTCTAAGATTTGACCTAGTGACCTAGTTTTTGACCCCACGTGACCCAATTTCGAACTTGTCCGAGATTTTATCAAGATAAACATTCTGACTAAGTTTCATGAAGATGGGACTGAAAATGTGGCCTCTAGAGCGTACACAAGCTTTTTCTAAGATTTGACCTAATGACCTAGTTTTTGACCCCACATGACCCAATTTAGAACTCGTCTGAGATTTTATCAAGACAAACATTCTGGCCAAGTTTCATGAAGACTGGACTGAAAATGTGGCCTCTAGAGCGTACTAAAGGTTTTTCTAAGATTTGACCTAGTGACCTAGTTTTTGACCCCACATGACCCAATTTCTAACTCGTCCGAGATTTTATCAAGACAAACATTCTGACCAAATTTCACAAGTATCTGGCTGAAAATGTGGCCTCTAGAGCGTACACAATGTTTTTCTAAGATTTGACCTAGTGACCTAGTTTTTGACCCCACGTGACCTATTTTCGAACTCGTCCGAGATTTTATCAAGACAAACATTCTGACCAATTTCATGAAGATCGGACTGAAAATGTGGCCTCTAGAGCGTACACAAGGTTTTTCTAAGATTTGACCTAGTGACCTAGTTTTTGACCCCACATGACCTAATTTCGAACCTGTCCGAGATTTTATCAAGACAACCATTCTGACAAAGTTTCATGAAGATCGGACTGAAAATGTGGCCTCTAGAGTGTACACAAGGTAAAAAGTTGACGACGCACGACGGACGACGGACACAGCACGATCACAATAGCTCACCATTAGCACTTTGTGCTCAGGTGAGCTAAAAAGGAGAAAACACTAGATAATAGCATTTTCAATTTTTCCAATGGTTAGAAGTCAAGAAATCTAGAAAATTCTGTCTTCTGCAAATGCTCTCAAGTCTGACGCTTTGTTATCTGGAGATTCTGCAATGGAAAATATTCTGCAGTTTAGATTTTTTTCCCTGAATCTTTCTATATTAAGTAAGATCTAATATGATCTTGCTCCAAATGTCTTGGATCTACCAACTTCTAAAGATATCAGCCTGATCCTTATCTACCCCACTTGCATAAGCAACTACATCCAAGTTCAGCTCTGCAAGGGTTAATCTATTAAAGTATACATGTTTAACTCTACCTTGGAATGAGAACACTTTAGACTAGTCCAAATTGTAAGTAGTTGCAGGTGACAACTTAAATGTAGCTGAAATGATTATTTCTATCTTTGATAAGTTAGAAAATTTTGTGGAAAAAAGAGAAAATGCTGGTTACCAGCATTTTCTCCTTTTCCCACAATGTTTTCAAAAGCTTTATTCCCCAGAGTCGTTAAAACTGGGGATTGTGCGGTAAAGGGTTGATGGTAGCATCCAAAAGATGAACTGTAATTATTCATTTCTGTCCATTGTTATAAGAAAACTGCCATACAATAATATATTGAACCTTTTACCAGACAATTCAATGCTAGATACCCCCAATCTCTCCTTTTTCCTCGATGTTTTCAAAAGCATTCTTCTCTCTCAGTTGTTAAAACCAAATGCAATGTTTGGTAATGTATTACATACCTCTCTCAACCTTTCCAATTGCACCATTCTTGTCTTTCAAAACTGCCTGTTTGCGCATGTCAGATATTTGCCATTTGAATGAAAAAGAGAAAACCACTACCACACAAAGAGGGCCTGAATGACCCTATGTCATCCTACTGAATTAATATGAAACAGTGAGACCCTATGTGTCCCCATTTGCACATCTGAGGTCAATAGAACAAAATTAGAATTATCAATTGATTGTATGGTATTTTATGCTACTGTCAACATTTTTTCAGTAATATTCATGGCTGCTGCACCCTCATCCATCCTGTGCCCTGGGTTTCACAAGAAATAGACCAGGGGACTACTTTTCAAGTTTAATCACAGATATCATGGCAAAATTCTGACTAAATTTCATAAATACCCTAGGACTATTTGATTGAATGGTATCTTACAGCACTTTCAACGTCATTCCAGTCCTGTACTGGCAAAAGCTCACTTCATGTATGTCCTGAGCTTTGAAAGTATTAGGCTAGGGCTCTAAAGTGTCTTGCCAAAGAACATCCCCACAAAAGCCCGAACGCTTTAAGTGGGCAAGTTTCAAATCCTACACCTTTACAATTGAACCCAGCAGAATGAGCCACACAAGACCTGTCATTTATTAACTCTTTACCAAACAATCTCATGAAGAAGCCTTTTGAAACCATTGTTGGAATAGGAGAAAATGCTGGTCACCAGCATGTTCTTTTACCACAATGTTTTCTATCCTTTTAATGACAAAAAATCCCGTTGTAGCTACATCTAGTTTTTGTATGCAAATGCTTTCTATCTGGTCAAAAAGTTAAGACTGGCACTCAGTCGCTGCCATTATTATGATCAAAAAGTTTTCAGAGAATCAAATCAAACAGCCTACTTTTTACTCAAGAGATGACCTGTAGTCAATCTCATAAAAGGCACTGCTATAAAGTTTTAGTATCACTAGGGTTGCTGTAACCTCTAGTGATAATGAGGTTCTACCAAAGTTTGACCTGATGACTTAGTTTAGGCTATGGGTGACTGAAAATTTAAACTCAAGATATTATCAAGAAAATTGATATCATGACTGTATCCTTCAGTCTGGGACAATAAGACGGCTATCTAGATTGATAACAATGTTCCTCACAGGGAGGGGCTTATCTGAGAGGCTATCAAGAAGATATCGATTCTGATCAGGTTCGTCAAGATTCTGACAAAAAATAAGCTTTCTCACCTTAACTCTTTACTAAATGACAAAAATGTAGACTTGTCTAAATTGAAAGCATTTGCAGAAGACAAAGTAAACGCGACTTAAACATTGAAATTTTATTATAGAAGGGTAGAGAACATAGTGGAAAAAGCGGAAAATGCTGGTCACCAGCATTTTCTCCTTATTCCGCAAACATTTTCAAAAGCCTTCTTCCCCTGATTATTCGAAAGTCAGGATTGTGTGGTAAAGGGTTAAGAAAGCAAATGTTGAGTACTGTTGACGGACAGTGAGAGGGACACATGGATAGCAAAGCAGCTCAGCTTTAGCATTTCTTTCCTCAATTAAACCAATTATTAATTGATTGAATGGTGTTTTACGTCACCTTCAATATTATTTCAGTCATACAATGGCAACAGCTCACATCCCCTGCGAAAAATGTTCAAGAACTTGTGGTGAGTTCATGAACATTCAAGAACCTTTCTTGAACCTTAAGAACTGTTCTTGAACCAATAAAACAGTTCAAGAACTGATGTTCTAGAACCCAAATGGTTCTTGAATACTGGTTCTAAGAGCAAGAAAGTGAAAGAACATTAATTCTAGAACACCATCAGTTCTTGAACTGATCTGAAAGTTCATGAACTTTCAAGAATCTTTCTTGAACCTTTAGACCTGTTCTTGAACTTTTAAAACGGTTCTTGAACTGAGGTTCTGGAACCCAAATGGTTCTTGAACATTGGTTCTAAATGCACAATGTGAAAGAACATTAATTCTAGAACACTACCACTTCTTGAACTGATCTGAAAGTTCTTGAACAGTTGACCTAGAATACAAATGGTTCCAGAACATTGCTTTTAATACATTGACCAAATTCTACAAACCCTGGTTCTAGAACTGTACCAGATCTTGAACAGTTGGAAATCTAGAATTTGGTAAACTTGTATGTTTTGCTGCAAATTTGTGTAATGGCAAAAATTAGCAAGTTGTTTTTCCTTCAATTTGCATAAAAGTGGTTTCAGATGCTTGTTTACATGTCAGATGCATACATGTGCTAATTTTCAGAAACATTAGAAGCCATGAGGTCCAGTGTATTTATGGAGGGATCATACATGTGTACATATATCATCCCCGATTTATGTGAAATGGCAGTAATATAACTGTTGCAGACTCATTTACATTTTTGAAGTCAATCAGATAATTAGAATTTTTTTTCCATCACAATGTTTTGAAAATTGCGACTTCATTTTCCACTTGATCTACGTGGGATTGCATAATATGCTACCGATGATTTACACAATGGCTCTTTATCGACTTTTGTCTTGCTACTAAAATTAAGTTACAAACAATCTCTGCATTGCCGCAGTCTCTTATGTAATGGTGGAGTCAAGCCCAAAACTGAGTAAGTCCAGTTGGTGAATAAGCAGGACTTTAGCTAGCCTCGGAAATTCAGGAGTAGATGACCCATTGACCAAAAAGTTTCAGGGGTCATATCTAATTTTTCAAGAGTCAAACAAAAACTAAAATAACTATCACTAAAGGTGATAAATACCCCCGCCCCTATATTTCATGTCCCACGGGCAATAACTCTGCAATGTCACGAAAGTTGCGTCTTGCACATCTACAACTCCTAATGAACACTTATGCCAAGTTTAAAGTGAATCAGACAGAAACTGTAGGAGGAGTTGTCCGGACAAGCATTTTTAAGTCAAATCAGGGGCAATAACTCAGTAATTCTTGATGGAATTTTTACAAAATGTGTGTCTTGCACATCTACAGCTCTTAATGAACACTTCTGCCAAGTAGCATGGGAATTGGATTGAAACTGTAGGAGGAGTTGTCCGGACAAGATTTTGCGGACAGACCGACCATAAAAGCTTGATGTGTGGGTTGGGTTAATTAAGTGCACAATGTCCAGCACCGGGACGAGGACCCAAGCCTTTTTTCAAACCAGTTCTAATGTCCATTGACATTTAACAAAAAACCTGATCAAAGACAAATATAGTGCAGTTATGATCAAAATATGAAGTTTTTTTGTTAATATTTGAGAACTTGAATTAACAATGTAATGATTTTCTGTAATGATTAGAAATGGTTTGAAGGTGCCATTTTAATCTTGATACATGTATCTAATATCTATATGTAAAGGAAGGTTAAAGCTAAAAAACTTACCTTTGAGATGATTGAGTGAAATCAGTGAAAAAAAAAAACTCTTGCGAAACTTGCGTCTTTGAATCAGTGGCAAAAATTCTGTAATCCTCAACGCTAACTAATTTTTAAGTCAAATCAGGGGCAATAACTCATTAATTCTTGATAGAAGTTTCAAAAAATTTGCGTCTTGCACATCTACAACTCCTAATGAACACTTCTGCCAAGTTTAAAGTGAATCAGACAGAAACTGTAGGAGTTGTCCGGACAAGCATTTTTAAGTCAAATCAGGGGCAATAACTCAGTAATTCTTGATGGAATTTTCACAAAATTTGCGTCTTGCACATCTACAACTCCAAATGGACACTTCTGCCAAGTATAAAGCGAATTGGACTGAAATTGTAGGAGGAGTTGTCCGGACAAGCATTTTAAATGTGAATCAGGGGCAGTAACTCATTAATTCTTCATAGAATTTTCACGAAAGTTGCGTCTTGCACATCTACAACTCCTAATGAACACTTATGCCAAGTTTAAAGTGAATCAGACAGAAACTGTAGGAGGAGTTGTCCGGACAAGCATTTTTAAGTCAAATCAGGGGCAATAACTCAGTAATTCTTGATGGAATTTTTACAAAATGTGTGTCTTGCACATCTACAGCTCCTAATGAACACTTCTGCCAAGTAGCAAGGAAATTGGATTGAAACTGTAGGAGGAGTTGTCCGGACAAGATTTTGCGGACAGACCAACCGCCCGACCAACCGACCGACCGACAGGCTGATTCCAGTATACTCCCCACAAACTTCGTTTGCGGGGGTATAAAAATCACAAGTTAAAAATGGAAACTTTAAGAGTTTATAGTAACTTTTTGTTGTTGTTGGACATATTATTAATATTGCAATATAGATGTGGAGTGAACAATAGTGATTATGTTCAAGGTGACTAGGGTTAAAACCATATTCACCTAAGCAATTGATAAGAAATTATGAACAATCATTTTCACTCAGAAGTCCTTTGTTAAACTTTGCTGAAATAATGATAAGACTTATTTATTTCTAGTACCATCCAAAAATATGTAAAGTTTTAATGTTCATTGGCCTGGATTTTTGTGTTTCATCGTCACTCGACGATATTATTGCAAACTTTTTTTTCTGGATATTATCATATAAGTACCATTGATAAAAAAAATTGCAATGAAAAGCAGAAATTGTATGACTTTGCAGGGGAACTCGCACTTGAGGACAAGTTCGGAGAACGTAACCGAAAGTAGATACAGCTACCTGAATTATTTACACCTATCATTTTCGTTCGTATTAATCTCGTCATAAATATTAACAGATAGAGATCTACGATGTACTAGTTTACTAACCCTTATTTAATTGTCATGCTGGTTAACAAAATCGGAAACTTGCGGTTTTCTGAAAAAGAAGCGTAGAGAATATGGAGGAACATGTTTATGTTTACTTTCATTCGGAAGGGTGCATGGAAACACCGGGTTTCACTTCGAACTGCTTGATAACCATATTTCACCTCTTGTGACCGTATTATACATCAAATAGTAAATTCTTTGCCATGGCTATACTCATTTAGTTAATTTATTATGTAATTATCACTAACATGCCAAAAAAAAAATCTTTTCAAATGGAATTAGAAGAAACCCTGACAAATTATCGTTAGAAAAAGATATTTTCCAGAAAATTAGCATAAAATTATACTATACATAAATATATTTCATTTCAGGTCAAAAGTTATCACTACGGCAATAAAAATTGTACTTTTTGGGTGAAATTTGGTCATCAAGTGTTGAAATCCTGTGGAATTTGTTTTTTTTCATGTACCCGGAAAATCTCGGGTAATCCGTTATTCAACACTACCTTCCGCTAGGTGGCATTTTTCACATGACGTGCGCAATCAACGGTTGTCCAATTTAAATCCGTTCAATGCATAGACTATATTGGCCGAGCTCTTCTCCACTTTTGCGGTTGGATGTCGATTTCTTCTTGTTTGTTTTCATTGGTTAGTTCTGTAAAGCGCAATCAGACCCGGATGATGACTTCACAGGGAAGAAATATGGACGATGCTTGAATGTCAGGTAAGTAACGTTTCAATTTTCGTGTTTTCTGCGTGTGTCTTCTGCGGAACCCCGCAACAGAACAGAAGACTAAAGAACATCAATTTATCAAGAATATTTCTTAGTAGATCTAATCTCTCGATGCTTTCCAGTATTTCGTCCACTGTTGTTTTATGTTGCTCGGACGTTGCTCCTTCGTCCCCAAACCAGTTCATCCTCGAGTTTTTTGTGTTTGTGATTCCAGATTGGCGATTTTACCGAAAATTTCAAAATGTCTTGTTTGTACCTAGTACATTTATGCAATCATTCGAATTAGATTTTAATTTCATTAGATGTCGATCTACATTTTTTTTTTTTGAAGTCTGTTTAAAGATCAAAATATAAGATACAATTATGGGATACTACCACATTGACAGATATGTCACTTCTCATTGACATGTTTTGTTACACTTCTGAAAACAAATTTTGAATAAAAAAAGAAAAAATGGTGCTGGCATTCTTGTTTTTACATATTTGCTCTTCGTTCAATGGCAAATCCTTTTGTTTGAGTGGCGTTTAATTTGATGTCTGCAAGTTTTTTTAGTATGGATGAGGATAATATTATTGTCATTTGGTAAAGAGATGACAATCAAAAACATCAATTGTAAATTGTTTGTGTATTGTTTGTTGTCTTGATTGTCCTTTTTTTGTAGCGACTCACTGACCCAGAAAAAGACCATAGCAGCTTGAATCTTGAAATGCAGAGTCCATAGCTCCAGATAAGTAGGAGGATACCAAAGTTTTAGTTTTGATCATACAATTGCTGTTCTAGATAAGTTCTGTAACCCAGCTCTAGAATTGTTCATGAACCTTAAATTACACTTCTAGAATTACAGACTCAAGAATTTGTTTAAGAATGTGTTCAAGAATCTTTTTTTTAAGTTCTTGATTAAGTTCTTGAACATCAGCGTTCTAGAACGGCCAATTAATGTTCATGAACTTTTCAAGAACTAGAGTAAAGAATTGTTCTGGAACTGTTTCTTAAATTCCTCACAGGAAGTTCTTGAATTAGTTCTTGAACATCAATTCTAGAATTATGGCCATTTCATGTTCATGAACTATTCAAGAACTAGGTTCAAGAACTGTTCTAGAACTGTTTCTTGAATTCCTCGCAGGAGTTCTTGAATTAGTTCTTGAACATCAGTTCTAGAATTATGGCCATTTAATGTTCATGAACTATTCAAGAACTAGGTTCAAGAACTGTTCTAGAACTGTTTCTTGAATTCCTCGCAGGGGATATTCCTGCATGTCCTGGGTTTCAGTTGTACTAGGCTAGGGCCTGGAAATGTCTTGCCCAAGGACACATGCCCATGAAAAAACTCAGGAGAGCTAAAAACTTCGTAATATAGCAGTTTTTTCAAACTAGATCAAGATCTGACTGCCTTCTGCAGATAGCGGAGATCTAGATCAGACTGCACATAACATGCTATCTGCACTGTTTGCTATTTTGTTAAATATGCTGGCAAATATCCTGTTGAAACTGCAATGTTTTGGTCTGTTTTCCTGATTGAGGAGGTCCATTACATCCATTACATTTATTTAGCACTTTAACCCTTTCCCAAACAAGCCCTGCTTTTCATGTGTCTGCAGTACAAGTCTTTTGAAAACACAGTGGGAAAAGGAGAAATTGCTCGTAACGAGCAATTTCTCCGTTTCCCACAGTGTTTTCTACCCTTTTTGAGAATTTTTTGCCATTTTCATCAAATTCAAAATTGTCGTCTGCAAACTCTTTCAATTTTGACCAGTCCAAAATTTGTCGTTTGGGAAAGGGTTAAGGGTTGACAACTGTGTTAATTTAACCCTTTCCCAAACGACAAATTTTGGACTGGTCCAAATTAAAAGAGTTTGCAGACGACAATTTTAAATTTGATGAAAATGGCAGAAAGTTATCGAAAGGGTATAAAACACTGTGGGAAAAGGAGAAATTGCTCATTACGAGCAATTTCTCCTTTTCCCACAGTGTATTCAAAAGACTTGTACTGCAGACACATGAAAACCAGGGCTTGTTTGGGAAAGGGTGGATACTATAGTTGATGCTACAAAACAAGAGGGCCCATGTTGGCCCTGTAACGTTCATCTACTTTTCTAATAAATGTATCATGCACTTTATTGGCACTTTATTGGCACTGGCAGACACATGTAATCATATTAAGTCTGTATGGCAATTGGAATATTAAGAACTGGAGGGCACCTGATATATGACTTCTGCATTTTATAGGGAACACTTTCAAAAAAAATTGTGGGAGTCCCACAGTGGCATGGCCTATGAACAACACTGTCCAAAACTAGACAGTGCAGTAATTAGGTTACCTCCTTGCCAGGTGACAAAATTTTAGACTGATCCAAAATGAAAGCATATGCAGATGACAAATTAAATTTTGGCTGAAATAGTGGGATCGGTCTTTGAAATTAATAAAAAACATTGTAGGCAATGGAGTAAACTACAAGAAGGATCAAGTTCCACTTCCAAGATGTTATCTGTAGAATTTATCCTATAATTTCAGACTGGCTGTGACACAATTCTGCCAAAACCTCTGACTGACTGTGACACAATTCTGCCACAATCATTCCACAACAGACGGTATCAAAATTTAGAATCAGAGCAGATGTCTGAAGAACAACAGGCTTTAAGGTTAACATTAAGTTTTTCTACTTTTATGGTGATGTTATATAAACTTTTCCTGAATTACCCTACCAAAATATTTATTACATATTTGGTCTAAGACATTAACTCTTAACAAAACAAAGACATTTTGGACTTGTCCAAATCAAAAGCATTTGTAGATTGTAGACGACAAATTAAACATGGCTCAAGTGGTAGGAGTCATCTTTGACAGTACAGAAAACAATCTGGCAAAAGGAGGAAATGCTGGTGGTTACCAGCATTTTCTCCTTTTCCCAAATTGTTTTCAAAAGCTGTATCTTTTAGGGTTGTTAAAACTCTGGATTGTGTGAGAAAGGGTTAATAGTGCCACAAAAACAATGTAGGTGTTTAAATCATACCTTTTAAAAAGGTAAAAATATTGCAAAGATGGCAATCTGTTATTGTGTGTTTTGTCCAAGGGGGCCGGTGGCGCCAGGAGACGAATTCAACTATCAGGTAAATGTAAACAAAAGATACCACTTGGCAACATTAATCCTATATGTAGTTTTTAAATTTATTTCTCTGCCATCACCAAATGCTTGGAAAACGGTATGATAACAGACTGTAATCTTCATGATAGTTCACATATTTTTAATTATTGATTGACTGAATGGTGTTTTACGCCGCTTTCAACATTATTTCAGTCATATCATGGCAGCTCACATATTCATGTATTTTCTGGATTCCACCAGTACTAGGCTAGGGCTCTGAAGTGTCTTGCCAAAGGACATTCCCACGAAGGACTTAGTGGATCCAGTAAGGCTCAAACCCAGGACCTCTAGGTTACAAGTCCTACACTTTACCACTGAGCCATGCAGGACCCATACTTTAAAATGGAACAATTAAAATCTAAATGCATTTTAACACCTGTTTTGTTTACATTTGGCCCCTACTATGTCATTTAGAAAATACTTCATAAGAAATAAATTCTTCTCAGAACAGCTCCACTGACTACTTAACCCTTTACCACACAATCCCAAGTTTCAACGATGCTGACAAGGAAGGCTTTTTAAAACATTGTTGGAAAAAGAGAAAATGCCGCTAAGCAGTATTTTCTCCTTTTTCCACATATTTTCTACCTATTTAAGATCAAATAATATCATTTGAAAAATATTTGAAATGTCGCCTATAAATTCTTTCAATATAGATGAATTTAAAATTTTGCAGTGTGGAAAAGAGTTGAACGATTTATTTGCATAGGTATACACCAATCCTAACAAATAAATTTCAGATACAATGGTGAAAACAAGAGCACCACATGTGGGTGCCAACACTCAGCTGCAGTTGCTTTTAGAAATAGATTGATTTTCAGCAAAAATTCTATCTCAAAAAAGGAGTATAACTATATCAAAAACATTTTGATGGTTACCTACCCTTGTTGTACTGGTTTCCCTTTTGATAGATTACAACTAGTCTGACATTGAGGTAAATATCTTCAATAATGACAGAGATATAAAATGTCAAAACTTTTGAACTACAACAACACAGACAATGATAGGGCTATGACAATACAGTAACGTTTTCTTTGAACACAGCTGAGGTAATGAATAGTCGAAGAAAAATCTATCATCAGGAAATACTTACAAGAGGACACTCAGAATCGCTCACCCAAGGACAATAATACTACATTAAAATCTACAAGTATTGATGTGTGTGGGGAGGGGCAAGTGGGGCAAGAGGCAGCTCATAATTATTTAGCAAGTGCACACAGATTCATTAAGGACAACTTCTTTTCAAGTTGACCTGGTGACCTAGTTTGTATGTTCAAACTTAGATGAAATAGGGAAATTCTGACAATATTCCATGGATTTATTTCAAAAGTGATCTCTTGGCACGTTATCACACAATGGAATTTAGAGTCATCCAAAGTCATAGCGTTTGCAATCTTCTTATTAAAGTGGCTCAAATAATCCAACTTGCCTCTAACAGAGTTGAAAATAATGTGGAAAAGGAGAAAATGCTGGTTACCAGCATTTTCTCCCCTTTTCCCACGATATTTTTAGAAGGTTTCTTGCTCAAAGTCGTTAAAACTCAGGATAGCATGGTAAAGGGTTAAGTGACACAAAGGTCTTTCTGAGAATTGACCTACCAATCTATTTGTTCACCAAGGATGTCTAAGATATATATATTTATTTTAAAGACACTCTGACCATGTTTCATTAACCCTTTCCCAAACGACAAGTTTTGGACTGGTCCAAACTGAAAGAGTTTGCAGACGGCAATCTTAAATTTGATGAAAATGGCAGAAAGTTCTCAAAAAGGGTAGAAAACACTGGGGGAAAAGGAGAAATTGCTCGTTACGAGCAATTTCTCCTTTTCCCACAGTGTTTTTAAAAGACTTGTACTGCAGACACGTGAAAACCAGGGCTTGTTTGGGAAAGGGTTAACTCTTTACCAAATGACAAAATTTAAAACTAGTCCAAATTGAAAGCATTTGCAGACGACAAAATAAATGACTCAAATTTCGAAGTCTGTTTTAACAAGAGTAGAAAAGATTATGGGAAAAGGAGAAAATGCTGGTTACCAGCAACAGTGTTTTCAAAAGGCTTCTTTTTCATGGTCGTTCACAGTCGGGATTGTGTGGTAATCGGTTATATGAAAAGTTTCTGTCTCTAGATGGATAACCAATCTTTAAGATACATGTAGTTAACAATTAATTTTTTAACCATGTTTTCGCTGTAATTGGGTAAAAAGCATTTACCTTGACAAGTTATAAAAAGTTTTTCAATGATCTGACCATGCAACCTAGTTTGTTTGGCTGACTGACCTACATTCAAAGTCTGTAAATTATTCTGACAAAGTTTCAGTAGGACCTCTGCAAAAGTTAATCTCACAGAGAAGTAACAAAGTTTTTCAATCATATGATCTTGTGTCCTACTTTTTGTTCCTTATGTCACCAATATTAAGTTTGCAAAATCTTATTCAAATAATCATTCTGAAATTCTATGAAGGTTTGTTGCAAAAATGAGCCCTCCACTGTGATAAGGATTTTCTTTGATTGGACTTAAGGTTTTTCAGACTGATATTTGAGCATCATTTAGCTTTTATCAAAGCTAGCATTCTGATCAAGTTTCATAAACTTTGGAATAAACATGATATAAAAGCAATACTGATGTTGAACTACAGACAAAGGGGATATCACAATATCTCATCTTTGAGCACTTCATGCTCAGTTGAGCTTTAAAAGGGTTAAAGTATTTTTGATCTACTAACCTGTGCAACAAAATAGAAAAATGCCAATGGGATGGCAGCTGCAAGGAACATTGGAGTGACCCAGGCCACAATGACAGGCCCTGATAAAGCCTTCGAAATTAATTGCAAGAATGTCCGCAGGGATCCTGGCAACACTGTGTCGATTGTGTCTATGTCTTTGCCAAAACGATTCAACACACGACCACATGGAGTTGCCTCAAAAAAACTCATGGGGGAACAAACAATATTGCGCAGCATGGTTCTATGTAATCGCTTTCCAGCCCTTAAATTTCCTAGGTGTAATGACAGAGCTCCTATGATAATGGTGAAACCTGCAAAAATGAAATTTAATCCACTACTGAACAAACTTGGGATGAAGCCAGTCTATCAAAAACTTCGTAATATTCTTCATTTAACGCCCATGGGGCATTACATTTTTCAAAGGGGATTAAAAATAAGGGCAAAACCTGACAATTTAAACCTACTGAGAATTTTCAAAGGATGACATTTACTGGTGCAAACCTGCAAGAATGAAATTTACTAGGACAAAGCTCCCATGATAATGGTGAAGCCTGCAAGAATGGAATTTACTCCACTACTGAACCTCCTAAAGATGAGGACAGTTTTTTACATACTACCAAATATATTTCATCTAGCACCTGGGGGACTTATCTTTTTCAAAAGGAATGGATAAATAAGGGTAAAACTACAGAAAATTTTCCAAGGAACACATTCACCATTACTTTTCTGGTTTCAAACAAATGTGGAAATGATCTAGTTAGAATACATCAGTATTTACGGCAATTCTAGGGATTCTACCTCACAGTGTTATCATTTTGGACATTACATAGTATTTCCAATTAATTGGGGGACACTGCTCCTTGATGAAATTTTTTCTGAACATTCTTTCCTGTTTGTTGACAAGTTCCATGCCAAGGGAAGTGTGTATTCAGATAGGTTTAGCAGACATAAATTTGTGAAGTAGTTAGGATGCTGTTGATTTTGGTATTGTTTTTTTTTTTCATGCTTGTTTGTCATTATGAATCCTAAATTCTTTTAACTAATTCATGGAATGGCTCTACTGCAGGTTCATTTTCAGTCAGAAAAAAGGTTAGAGAGTGCTATTATGGAGCCAGAGCTGGGGGTGGGGGCGTCAAATGAAGAATAATAACCAGTACAAAATGGATATTGGCTTATTACAACATCTAAATTTAGTCAAACTAACAGAGAAAAAGAAGACGACACATGTTTACCTGTTTAACTAAAGAGGAGGTTACTTTCTGAGATATATTAACCCATTACCATATAAATACAACAGCCAGCTGATTCCCCCGCAATATTAGCCTAAGAAAACATTGTTGGAAAAGGAGCATTATAGTGTTAAAAGCCAACACTCTTTTTCCAAACCCTGTTTTATATAATAAAAATGCACAGATGAATTCTTTCAATCAAATATTTCCACTCTATGCCCCTGTCCTGGTTGTTGTATGTCAAAAAACAGCATGAATGGTAATAAGTCAAAGACTGCATCTTTTAGTGCATGACTGTGACAGAAGATCTCTCTCCATTTAATAGAATTTCATGCAAAAAATGCTAAAGCTCTAACACTTGAAAATACCTACACACTACATAATTACAAGGATCCTGCAAAATGTTCTGTTACTAATGGGCTTATGTGGGCTTATCCCAGGTATTTTTTAAAACTCAACACAGCACTTAAAGGATGTGTCCAATAGCTAATGATATCCCTTCATTTTATACAAGTTGCTTTATAAATTCTCAAGAATATTTCAAATTGAAATACATGCTGCCATATACATGGACAAGTTTGTCACATGGTCAAACGACAGAAATTTTTGCTATATTTTATGCAATACAAGGAATAATGTAGACTCAAAGCAGATATTTGATGAATTATGCAGTTTGTATGGATCTCAGGCCATTCCAATGTGCACAATTTTCAGGTGGATTAAGGCTGGGAAATTATCTGCAGAAGATGATACACTTTCTGGTAGGCCCAAGACCATTATCATCAAGGCCAATTTGCACACAGTGAAACAAAATAAGCAATTCATAAAATATGCCCTGAAACTCCTAAAAAGATGCAAAGATTGTGATAGTTGGTTAAATAATTTCTGACAAAAGGTGACAAAACCTAAGTGCAAATGTCTGAGCTACAGAGAGGGAATGATAAGCAGCAGAAGCAAAAAGATAAAAAAGTGTGCCCTTGTGTTGCCAAGAGAACCTCAAGTTTGTTGACCAAGATGTACATATCTTTTTTTTTTCACTTTTAGTGGACCAATTCATATGACTGTCCATCTGGTCATACAGTCATTGGGATATTCTAGAAAAAAAATTGTATTGAAGAAAGTGGATGGGGTTTTCAAAAACAAATGTCCTAGCAAACTATAGTCAGCGGTCACCTTATACATGACAATGCCTCCTATCCCAAGTTTGACACTAAGTCTTTTCTTGCTTCTGGAAAAGTGATAGTTGTAAACTGTCTGCCTTATTCAACTGACATGAGACCATACCATTTAATACTTTAATTTTCAAGGCTCAAGAAAAAGCTCTCTGGAGTGAAATATAAGTTTAGACGCTCTGTTGGCAGAGCCATTTATCAGAGCCTGCAACAGATACCAAAGAAGACTATTAATCTGCTTTCTGGGATGGAGTGTTCTGTTTCGGTAAAAGGCAAATACTTTGGAGGTTTGTAATAGAAATAAGTTTGATAAAACAGCATTTAAAAATCCTAGCCTATGACAAATTTTTGCAGGACCCTCATAAAATGACCTTATTCAATTACTATCTTCATGCCCTTTTCTGTGGACATATTTTGATGGTCCACAGCATATGTCCTTGGAAAACATTATCACAAAAAGTAGAATCACTTATGAAACAAGTGAATCATTTGTCCTAATATTCTTCTTATATTGTCTCTTTATACTAGTTATCCGATGAAATATTGGAAAAACTATGATGGCAAACAAGGTTTTCAAAGGACAGGTCTCCATAAGGGCCTTCTTTGGAGCAGACTACATTTTTGCCAAAAATTACTGATTTATAGTACTATTGTGCCATAGCTGTTGTTCGATGAAGTATGAGCTACATTGGTGATGTCCTCCCAGCTGTATGCATGATAAAAGATGGGTGGGGTAATTTGGTACAATTTTAGCTTCAAAGACTAAATTACAAGGATTTTCTATTGTCAGTTGCAATGCATATCAATTCATCTCAGTAAATATTAATACTATACAAGGAAGGGAATCATGCAGGCATATTAGAACAAAAAGCTTCACCAATGTGGTACTTATAATTACACATACTGAAAAGTTTTCTTAATTTTCCCTTGTTTCATCATCTAGTATATGTTGATGCTGAGGACTTTGCCCTGTGGTCAGTGACACTGGAGTTGTCTACCCTTACAAAAGTGAAATATCTTTTTATTGTCTCAATAATTAGTGTACTTACAATATATCCATGAGACTTACATCATTTAAACCAACTTACACACATAAATGTCAGGATTAACCTCAAAATTAATTACTACTTGGTGTCCTTGACCTTTTAAAGATCAATTTTGAGACCTAGAGCTCCAGTCCATATTGATAATTCTCCTAATGAAATTAAAACCATCAATTTTGTGACCACAATTAACCCTTTACCACACAATCCCCACTTTTAACGACCCTGAAGAAGAAGTCTTTTGAAAACATGTAGGAAAAGGAGAAAATGCTAGTAACCAGCATTTTCTCCTTTTCCCACAATGTTTTCTACTCTTCCACATACAAATTTCAGTTTTTGATTCACATTTATATTGTCGTCTGCAAAAGCTTTCAATCTGGACTGGTCTAAAATTTTGTCATTTGGTAAACAGTTAAGGAATTTATTTTGACAGACTGCAGGAATATGTATGATTGTTCACTAAGTTCAATACTATCAGAGGAGTGAAAGCATAACTTGAATTACAGTTTGGTGACATTTTCCTTTGAAGCACCACAGCTAATGGCCAGAAGAGCTTATGTCATGATGTGGTATCCATCCATCCAGCCATCCACCCACCCATTGGTATGTTGTTATTGTTACATGCTTCGGTCTGTATCTGCAATCAGATTTTCTTGAAACTGGCCTGGGTTTTTATATCATTAAAAGTTTGATCCCTGTTGGATTTGAAGAAAATTTGACAGTGGATTGGGGCAAAGTACTTAGTAACCACTTAAAAGTTGATAATTAACATTTCTTGCATAGGCAATAAAGTCTGAATTTTTACACTAATTCTTTTGAAACCTGCACAGATCACATGTATCATCAAGTGTTTAACACTAAATCACAATGGGTGCATATGCAATCATCAGTTCAAAAAAGGAGCCATTTGATGAATTATTCTTGTTTACACAACAAAGTCACCATTACTGGTCTCATTTATTTGAAACTTGCAGAAATTATTTCATGATACTATTAGTACTAGAGCTCTTTTATACTTTGCATGATTCAAAAGCCAGTTTTGAGAAATTAAACCTTGATTACTTTCCAATTATCATCCTACTTGTTCAAAGAAAATTGTTTGAATGGTGTTTAACCCTTTACCACACAATCTTGAGTTTTAACAACCCATGACAATGTCTGAAAGAAGGCTTTTGAAAACATTGTGCGAAAAAGAGAAAATCCTGGTGACCAGCATTTTTTTTTCTTTTCCCACAATATTTTCTCTCCTATCAAAGACAGAAGTCATCTTTTGAGCTTCATTTGTCTGAATTTTATAGAGTCTAAAAATTTGTTGTTTGGTAAAAGTTAAATCTGTTTTCAACATTATTTCAGCAATATACTGCACCTATCGATGCTTTCCTGCAAATTCCTACAATATTTGTCCCAAAGCCACAGGCTGCTTTCCCCAATAACCATTATCCACACAATGATCGGTGAGAGAAGAATGAATCCTGTAACAATGACTGTCATCAATCGTCTAGAAAAAATTGGTAAAGCAGAGGATTTGAACCAGCGACCCCACTGTCTGAAGTCCTGTATGCAACAGACTGCGCTACCACGCTAAGCAACAACGAAGAGTTTGAGTAGACAAAATCAGCAAAAATTAGGTATGACTTGCTAGTGATCACAATTACCATCCTGAAACCTACTGTTCTAAGCCGTCTGCGTAAGTTATTTCTTGATAAAGTATCAGTATCTACAGGAAATAAATTCATATCCATTGAAGCTGAAAATGGAAGATGTTTTCATTATTTAGTTTTGGAAACTTAAATTCTATAAAATTACAAACCAATTTTTTCTTGCATACAGCCTATAGGACATCACCGACAGCCATTCTAATATATGGTTGAATTAATATGCAAATTAGGGCAAAAATCTATTCTTCCCTACAAAGGCTTTTAAGGAGACTGTCATTTTCCTACAGTAAAGCACTAGTAACTATCCTTACAATTCCTACCAGGCTTATGACCTTTTTGCAATGGTAAGTTCCTCAGTTGATTAATATACAAAGTTTCTCAGGGATAAATCTCTCAAATATTCTCTCCCATCTACAGTTAAATTCCTCTCATAAGCAGCTAAAACACAACATGAAGGGTTAAACAGAGCCAAAAGTAACAATACAGGGTGTTTCCAAAGTGGCACACCTTCCTGGTTTTCATAAAAACTTTTTTTGATAATAGTGATAACAAACACTCAAATTGAACAGTTCCTTTGCAATAAAACATGCATCAATTCTCTTCATAGACTATCGCTCTCAAAGGGAATTTCAGGAGGTGATATTTTGGTACTCTTCTGTTATTGCATCTGTAATATAATCAACAGTATGTGGACCAAGATGGTGCCCAACTTCTGGAAAACCCTGTTTATTCTATCCATAACATCTGCATTGCACCATGAACATAAAAAGTGAAATTATTAACAAAAAACATTACCAAGCAGACAACACAACAATAACCACTTAATTTTTTCAATACAGTAAACTCTTTACCATACGACAAAATTTTGGCGTAGTAAAAATTGAAAGCACTTGCAGACAACAAATACAAAAATGGTATTTGTTTTCAACAGGGTAGAAAACGCCAGAGAGGAAAATGATAAAAATGCTGGTTACCAGCATTTTTTCCAGTTTTGTTTTCAGAATCTTACTTTCTCAAGGTCATTAACTCTTTACCACACACAAAAAATTTAGACTAGTATAAATTGAAAGCATTTGCAGATGACAATTTAAATGTGGCTCAAATGTTGGAATTTGTCTTTGATAAGACAGAAAACATTGTGGGAAGGTGAAAATGCTGGTCACCACCATTTTCTCCTTTTAACACCATGTTTTTAAAAGCCATCTTCCTCCGAGTCATTAAAACTCTGAATGGTGCTGGTAAGGGTTAAAACACTGGATCGTTTGGTAAAGGGGTTAAAGACAAGGAATAGCATTTGAAAGTAAGAATAAATAAAACCAACACTATCAGAATTTTTCTCCTCATTTCAACCACTTGAATTTATTCAACAATGCATTTCTGTGAAATTCACCTGAGGGGTGAATGACTTGAACCTGAAAACAAACATGGCTCATCTTTGCCTTTGTGGAAACATTTAGTTCTACCTGAAGTCAAAACCACTGACACATTTCTCTGTCTTAAATTGAACATACAGAGAGGATGCTCAAACTCAGCAATATCTAAGTTTTTGTCACATTTTTTATCCCAAATCTCACTGTATTAACCCTTTACCACACAATACCTTTTTTAACAACCCTAAAGAAGGAACCCTTTAGAAAATATTGTGGGAAAAGGAGAAAAAACTGGTGACCAGCATTTTCTCCTTTTCCCTTGATGTTTTCTACCCTATTAAAAACAGAAATCATCATCTGTGTGACACTAATTATGTTGTCTGCAAATGCTTTCAATTTGGTCGAGCCCAAAATTTTCTCATTTGGTAAAGAGTCAAAACAACCTTGGCTTATTTCACTCGTTTATTAATTTCTATTTTATATGCTTCAGGTGTTTCTAACAAGAAATGTCTAGAAAACATGCATTTAAGACAACAAGCTTGAGCAAGCATATTCAGTGGAGTGAAGCACCTGATGGACAAGCATCTAGATTTCACTGAGTCTTTAATCAGCCCTGATGCTCTGTTTTTCTGTCATGCAAGCTTGAAGCTTTAGAAATTTTCTCTTAATACCTGATTTTACCTGTCTATACATGTGAATTTGTTACATGAAGGAAGAAATTTTCTGAAGATTAGCTGACAAAAACACCACATACCCCTTCCCCAAACAACAGATTTTAAACTCTTCCAATTTCAAAACATCTACAAATGACAAAATTTTTAATTTGTTCACTTCTTTTTTTATTTTAACTTTTTAAAGTCCATAGCAGTCAAACACCTGTCTTTCATCAAATGATAAAAACAAACAAACAGCTGAGGGGACGCAACCAGCCAAATTACATTGCCTGACTTGAAACACCACAATATAATCAAACAAAAGCAAGAATTAGTTTTTTTCCCTCCTTTTTTTAACAGTCTAGAGACAAACTTCCATCCAATGCTGGCACCTGTGAGACAGCCAAATATAACAAGCTATTTAATTGAAATGATATCCCCTGCAGAGAAAAGCCCCCTTTTTCCATGACATGGCATGAAATCATAAAAACAAAACAACTATATCAGCGGACTATCATGAGGAAAACATGAATGAAGTTTCATCAATTTTCATCAATGATTGTAGAAGATATCTGTCTGGACAAACGAATGGACAGACAGACTGGTGGACAATGCAAAACTATATTGCCTCACCCTTGGCAGGGGATAACAAATGAGCCATACTCTGGCAAAAGGGGGCTCAATGAATCTCTGTGATGCAGAATACCAAGCAGCTCATCACATTGATATGGATCCATAAAATCCATTTAGACTAACAAACAACTGGATCTGGAGGTAGAATGGTCCTTTGAAAGGTAGAAAATTTACGAATTCCAAAAAGTTTTGACCCAATGGTCACCTGCGTGGACTATGCAGGCTGACACGGTTCGATACTTTTTGCAGATGCATTAAGCCCCTGTTTCACAGAGCTTGGCTCAATTACATTGCCAGGCTGGAAATACCATGACATCTAATGAAGCAATACTGAGTTTGTTCATCTTTTTTGTACTTTGTTAACCCTTTACCAAATCCTATGAGGGAATAGGAGAAAATGCTGGAACATCCTGGTAACAAACATTTTCTTCTTTTCCCACATATTTGCTTTCCTTTCTGAGACAAACTCCATTGTTTCAGCCATATTCAGTAATTTGTCTGCATATGCTTTCAATGCCAACAAACGTAAGATTATGGCTTAACCCTTTACCACACCCTATGGAAAACAACACACTGTTGTTCTGTATTGCCTTTTCAAGAGTTCGAAACACAGTCTTTACCACACAATCCCTTGTCCCTCAGAAGAAAGCTTTTGAACGTGGAAAAAGGAGAAAATGCTAGTTACCAGCATTTCTCCTTTTCCCACAATTTTTTCTTCCCTTCAAAAAGGTAAATCACATCATTTGAAGAAAATTTAAATTTGTTATCTGCAAATGCTTTCCATTTGGATAAATCTAAAATTTTGTCATTTGGCACTGAGTCAAACTTCTGTTAAATATGGAAAAATCTAGAGTTTTTTCATCAGAGTTGAGATATCATAATTAGCAGCTGGAAATCCATTTTTTTTGGCATTTTCAAAATCTGTAGCAGATGTAATCCCCATCTTTCATTCAATGATGGCAACAAAAGCATAGCTAAATGAACAATATAGCCAAATATAATGACACAGATTATTTGGAAATAATGTAACATCATTTAAGTCAAGTAACACATTGTTAATATTAATAGTTCACTGACTTTTTTGCTTTGAAGTCCGTTAATAAATCCCAATCCGTCAATCCCTAATGACTGCAATACCATGGCATCACATAACTAAAGTAATGATTCCTTCATTCATATTTCTCTTATTTGGAGTCCATAGCATAAAAATATCCATCTTTCATCCTATGATGGCTACAGATGAATATCTGAAGGAACCAACCAGCCAATAATGACAACATAGCATAGCTGAAGTACTGGTACTGTGAAATGACCAAATTAAAGCAATGATTGTGTTCCTCATCCTATCTGGAAATACTATAAAATAATGTCACCTCATTCTTTACCATACAATCCTGACTTTTAACAACCTTGTGAAAAAGACTTTTGATAATATTGGGAGAGGAGAAATGCTGGTAACCAGAATTTTCTCCTTTTCCCACAATGTTTTTTATCCTTCTAGAGACATGTCTCACTATTTGAGCCAAGTTAAATCGTCATCTGCAACAGCATGCCCACTGGGTTTTTAGTTTGGGGGTACATGCACCCTCCAGGTTTTGAATTAGGGGTACAAAGAAAAGTTTGGGGGTACAATGTACTCCCTAGGTTTTGAATAGCGGGGTACAAAGAACAAGAGGGCCATGATGGCCCTGGATTGCTCACCTGAGTCAATAGGCCAAACATTCTGACCAAATTTCACAAGTATCTGACTGAAAATGTGGCCTTTATAGCGTACACAAGGTTTTTCTAAGATTTGACCTAGTGACCTAGTTTTTGACCCCACATGACCCAATTTTGAACTCGTCTGAGATTTTATCAAGACAAACATTCTGACCAAGTTTCATAAGCATTTTACTGAAAATGTGGCCTCTAGAGAGTACACAAGGTTTTTCAAAGATTTGATCTAGTGACCTAGTTTTTGACCCCACATGACCCAACTTCGAACTCATCTGAGACTTTATCAAGACAAACATTCTGACCAACTTTGACAAGTATCTGACTGAAAATGTGGCCTCTAGAGCACACACAAGGTTTTTCTAAGATTTAACCTAGTGACCTAGTTTTTGACCCCACAAGACCCAATTTCAAACTCGTACGAGATTTTATCAAGACAAACTTTCTGACCAAATTTCACAAGTATCTGACTGAAAATGCGGCCTCTAGAGCGTACACAAGGTTTTTCGAAGATTTGACCTACTGACCTAGTTTTTGACCCCACATGACCCAATTTCAAACTCGTCTGAGATTTTATCAAGACAAACATTCTGACCAAGTTTCATGAGGATTGGACTGAAAATGTGGCCTCTAGAGCATACACAAGGTTTTTCTAAGATTTGACCAAGTGACCTAGTTTTTGACCCCACATGACCCAATTTCGAACTCGTCCGAGATTTTATCAAGACAAACATTCTGACCAAGTTTCATGAGGATCGGACTGAAAATGTGGCCTCTAGAGCGTACACAAGGTAAAAAGTTGACGACGCACGACGGACACAGCACGATCACAATAGCTCAACATGAGCACTTCATGCTCAGGCGAGCTAAAAATTAGGGGGTACAGAGTAACTTTGGGCTGTTTCAGTTTTATTTATGAATTTTAATACCCTAGCTACTTTACCATAATGAATGGGATCTTAATTAAATTAGTACATTGTGCATTTGGTGATTATATGGATGCATCATATGTCTCATATGTCATGCACATACTTAGATATAATCACAACAGCGGTCAGGGTTTAACAGCTGAACACGGCCATGAGTTTTGATAATCGACCGCCTTTGTGGAAGATTTTTCACCTTGATTCCTTTCTCAAAGTTGCAAAGTAAATTAGAACTGCTTTAAAAAGGAAGTGTAGACAGACTGATGCTCATTGTCCAAGATGATGTTCGTAGATCTAGCCATTTCAAAATCACAGAGGAGCAGGCCGATCAGCTCACTGTAAGCTCAAACTATGTGAAATAAAGGCCATGCCGCATTAGGGCAAAATAAAACAAAATGTGTAATGGTAGAATCACTTGTGTAAACCTTTCTCACATCTTCACGCTGTAAAATATTTTAACAGCTTTTGCTGTGATGACCTTTTTTCTGCAGCAGACGCCATACATACGAAAATTACGCGTTTAATTTGCGGCTCGATTTTTCAGGTTTCATATGTCACAAAATGTGTTTTTAACAATAACTGCGCATCATAATATTATCAAATGATTTTAATTTCTCATTGAAAATTAATTACCAGATTTCCTGTTCACGTGGTACATTTTGACACCTTAAAAAATCGTAGCGAAAACTATTCAGACAGACGAGGGAGCCGTAAAATATATACAGTGGAAATATTTGGTTACCCGCTCTATGTTGAAGACAAAGCATGGCACCTACTTATGAGGAAAACTACTTTCGTTTTGTTTGTTTGGCATTCAATACGAAACGGTATCTAATTTGTATGTGCAGTTTACGTAATTACTTTCCTTTTTGTATGTGCACATGTCTGACAGAACGTGCATGCACGTAAGCACGAAAAATTTGTACGCACTGAGGAGAATTTATACGTGAATTATGTACTGCAGTACGTGACTGGGCACCCTGTGCAAGTGCTTTGTAGTTGGACAAATCTGAAATTTTTTATGTGGAAAAGGGTTAAGCAGTTATTGACAAGTTAATTTCTTTTTATTTTTAAACTATCTCAAAGTCCAGAACAGATGAACCCTTTCATGGAATGATGGCTTCAGATGAACAGCTAAAGGAATCAACCAGCTATATATGATTACATGGCCTACCTTACCAAAGCAATGATTTTTTTTTTTTAAATCCAAAGCAGAGTGAACCTCAGTGTTTCAGCCAGTCAATGTGACAGATGAATAGCTGATTCAACCATCCAGCCAAATATGACCACCTAGCTAGAGCATCAATTAGTTTGTTCCATTTTTTTTAATTTTCTCGAGTCTGTTGCAGATGAATATCCAGTTTTCATCCAATGCTGCCAAAGAAAGAGGGCACCAACCACCCAAATATGATAACAGAGTCCAGCTGGAAATACTAAGACATAACCTAGCTTAACCACTGATTTTTCTTTCATTCTTTAAGTCCATAGCAGATGAATCCCTTTTTTTCCAATCACTGGTCTCTACAGATACAAAAGCTGAATGAACCAACCAGCCAAATATTACAGCAACAATGCCTAGTTAGAAATACTATGGCATCATTTAACTAAAGGTACAGGTAAGTTCTTTTTTTTTTTTAAGTCAGTAGCAGATGAGTACCCATCTTCCATCAAATGTTGGCAACAGAAGCAATTGTGATGAAACCTACCAGCCAAACATGGTAACAGTGCAGAGCTGAAAATGTTACAGCAGACAACACAGGCATCCATCAGTGCTTCAAAAATTACAGCAGACAACACAGGCATCCATCAGTGCTTCAAAAATTCCTTAACCCTTGACCAAACAATCCTGTGCTTTGGTGAACACCACGAAGAAAGCTTTTGAACATGTGACTGCAAAAGGAGAAAATGCTGTCCACCAGAATTTGCTTCTTTTCCCGGATGGTTTTCTACCCTTTCTAACATAAATCACATCATTTCAGGCACATTTCATTTGTAGTCTGTAAATGCTTTCAATATGATCGAGTCTAAAATTCTGATGTCCTATAAGGAGTTAAATTTTAGCTACATAGCCTCATCTAAATACTCCAACACCTTGAACCAGTTCAATTCGCATTTTAGGAGGGTGTATAATACAACAGCTTAAAGAATGGACAGTAAAACAGAATGAACTTTAACATCACCTCAATTATAACTGGTCTGACAGTCATATAGAATTTAACTCTCCACCAGACAAAGAAATTCTAGACTTGTATAATACACTAAGAGCATTTGCAGACAACTACTTACATGTGGCTTAAGGATTTGTCTTTGAATGAATAGAGAAAACTGTTGGGAAAAGGAGACCATCATTTCCTCCTTTTCTGACAATGCTTTTTGAAAGCCCTTTTTTCTCAGGATTGTAAAATGGCTGCTTTGTTTTGTACAGGGTCAGTCTACTGCTTGGTAACTGTAATCAAACTTGTATTCAGAGACCACTCAAAGGAAGTAGGAAAGATGGTATCTTACAGCAGAAAAAAATAGGCACCTGAGCCACCTTTTTCCTATGCAAATGCTTACAATTTGGACTTAAGTCTTAAATTTTGTTGTTTGGTAAAGTGGTCAGGTAAAATAGCCTTGATTACTTTTTCTATCGATTTCTTTTTCAACAGGGGGTAAAACAGCTGCATTGATACTAGCTTGGGCATCAACAGTAACTGTTCTGTCACTTGCGAAGAAATCTATGTGAGTGGTTGCCATCTTTGCCTCAAAAAATATCCTCAAATTGTTATGCAAGGCTTATTTCAATCTTATATTTCCTATACTTTGGTGCATAAATTTACTTTTAAACTTAAAATATGGTACTCATAATTGTAGCTGGCAACCTTCTATCAAACATTACTCTTTCCACAATTTTATCATATTTGGTCGCAAAAGTAATGAATTAAATAGCGAAGTGGAGCACTCCATTAAGGTGCCATTTAATGAAAGCTGCAAGTGCTTTTTCAGTGAAAGATTTACATTGAAAACAGGGATATAACTGTCAAAAACATGTTGAGATTTACCTGCTTTTCTGGTATGGGTTCCCCTTTTGATAGCAAACAACTAGCCGAAGTTTGAAGTAAATATTTTCGGTAATATCCGAGATATGGAAAAATGTCAAAGTTTTCACATGAAAACAACAACAACTGGGCTATGACAATACCTTGATCTTTTCTTTCCAAAAAACTGAGCTAAAAGTTACGATCTGTGGTATCAATGCAGAATAATACAATATGAGACAATCATATAGTTGTTATATACTTCATCTTTCACTTGAAATAGTATATTTTACAGAAAACAGATAGGGTGCACGAACTAACCTGACAAAAAATATAGAGTAAAACCAAAATGGAGGCTGCTGCAAGGAATAATGGTGTAATGATTGCTACTATGACAAGTGCTGTAACCACTCTTAGGAAGAGCTGGATCCATGAACGGATATTGTTGGGGACAATCCAGTCAATAATCTCAATATCTTTCCCAAATCTATTCAGTATATGGCCAGCAGGAGTGGTTTCAAAGAACTGCATTGGTGATGCAAAGACATTGAGCAGCAGTCTAGCATGTATCATTTGGGCAGCTCTTAATTGTTCCCTAACAACATGCACAGGCTGGCTATGACAATAAAAAAGCCTGCAAGAGTAATAAACAAGAACACTGCTAGCAGGTGCCAACCCTCAGCTGTGTGTGCTTTTTCAGTGAAACTTAAAAGTTGAACACAAGAGCCATTGGCCCTAAAGTGCTCACCTGAGTAAAGTCATCTAGGACTGATAAAACTGAAGAGATCCTGGATGTAATGACGGAACACACATGCATGTTTGTGACCTACTTCTTGACCTCCTTGACCTATTTTTTGACTTGTTAGAGATATCATCAAGACAAACATTCTGACAATATTTTGTGAATATTGAACGGAAGATGTGGTCTCCAGATTGCAAAGAAGATTTTCCTAAGATTATCATCTTGACAAACATTCTGAAAATATTTCATGAACAGCAAATGGAAGAAGTGGCCTCCAGATTGCAAACAAGATTTTTCTAAAATTTGTCTCAGTGACCAAACATGACCCAATTTAAAAATTGTTAGAGGTATCACCGAGACAAACACTCTAAGTTTCATGAGTTTACGGCTGAAAACGTGGCCTCTGGAGTGAACACAAGGTTTTTCTAAGATTTGCCCCAGTGACCTACTTTTTGACCCAACATGACCCAGTTTCAAACTTGCCCAGGACATCATCAAGACAAACATTCTGACAATATTTAATAAGTATTAAACTGAAAATGTGACTTCTGGAGTGCACACTAGGTTTTCCTAAAATTTCAATCTCTTGAACAACTTTGGTAGAGCTTCACCCAAGGAACATCTCTGCTAAGTTTCATCAAGATTGGCCCAGCAGTTTAGGAGGAGAAGATGTTTAAAGGAATTGTAGACAGATGGACAGATGGACGCCAGACAACGACCAATCACAATACCTCAGCTTAGCACTTCGTGCTCAGGTGAGCTAAAAAGGAAGCGTAGACAGATTGATGCTCGTTGTCCAAGATGATGTTCGTAGATCTAGCTATTTCAAAATCACAGAGGAGCAGGCCGATCAGCTCATTGTAAGCTCAAACTATGTGAAATAAAGGCCATGCCACATTAGGGTAAAATAAAACAAAATGTGTAATGGTAGAATCACTTGTGTAAACCTACCTTTCTCAGATCTTCACACTGTAAAATATTTTAACAGCTTTTGCTGTGATGACCTTTTTTCTGCAGGTCACTAAAATTTGACCTGGTGACCCACTTTTTGACCCAACATGACCCAATTTTGAACTTGTCAGAGTTATCATAAAGACAAACAATTTGACCAAGTTTCATAAGTATTAGACTGAAAATGTGGCCTCAGGAGTGCACACAAGGTTTTGCTAAAATTTGTTCTAGTGACCTACTTTTTGCCCCAACATGACCCAATTTCAAACTTGTTCACGATATATTATCAAGACAAACATTCTGACCCAGTTTCATAAATATTTGACAGATAATGTGGCCTCTAAAGAGCACACAATGTTTTTCTCAAATTTGGAAGAGTGACCTACTTTTTGACCTGACATGACCCAATTTTAAACTTATCAGAGATATCATCAAAACAAATGTTTTGACTAAGTCTCATGAGTTTCTGGCTGAAAATGTGGCCTCTAGGGTGCTCATCAGGTTTTTCTACGATTTGTCACAGTGACCTACTTCTTGAACCAATGTGACCCAGTTTTGAACTTGTCCAGGACATCATCAAGAAAAGTATTCTGGCCAAGTTTCATAAGTATTACACTAAAAATGTGGCCTCTAAGGTTTTTCTAAATTTTGACCTGGTGACCTACTTTTTGACCCAACATGACCCAGTTTCAAAGCTGTCCGAGATATTGTCAAGACAAACATTCTGACCAAGTTTCAAGAGTATTGGACTAAAAATGTGGCCTCTAGAAAGCACACAAGGTTTTTCTAAAATTTGATCTTGTGACCTACTTTATGACCCAGCATGATCCTATTTCACTTGTCCAAGATTTCATCAAGACAAACATTCTGACCAAGGTTCATGAGTATTGGACTAAAACTGTGGCCTCTAGAGTACACATAAGGTTTTTCTAAATTTTGACCTGGTGACATACTTTTTGATCGGACATAACCCAATTTTAAACTTGTCCGAGATATTGTCAAGACAAACATTTTGATCAAGTTTCATGAGCATTGGACTAAAAATGTGGCCTCAAGAGTGCATACAATGTTTTCCTAAAATATGATCTGGTGACCTACTTTTTGACCTGGCATGACCCTATTTCAAACTTGTCCAAGATTTCATCAAGACAAACATTCTGACCAAGTTTCATGAGTATGGACATAAAAATGTGGGCTCTAAAGTGCACACAAGGTTATTCTAAATTTTAACCTGGTGACCTACTTTATGACCCGACATGACCCAGTTTCAAACTTGTCCAAGATATTGTCAAGACAAACATTCTGACCGACCAAGTTTCATGAGTAATAGACTAAAAACGTGGCCTCTAGAGCGCACAGAAGGTTTTTCTAAAATCTGATCTGGTGACCCATTTTTTGACTCAGCATGACCCAATTTTCGAACTTGTCTGAGATATTGTCAAGACAAACATTGACCAAGTTTCATGAGTGTATGACTGGAAATGTGGTCTATAGAGTGCACACAAAGTAACTGTTGAAGCCTGGACGATGCATTATGCACGACGCATGACAGACGCCAAACACAGCACGATCACAAAACTCACCTTGAGCATTTTTGTGCTCAGGTGAACTAAAAAGGGGCAAAATTGTGTCAAAAATGGTTTGAGGATTACCTGCCTCTCTGGCATGGTTTCCCCTTTTTTCTTAAATAAAGACTAGCCAAGATTTAAGTAAATACCTTCAATAATGACACAGATACACGGAAATGTCCAAAGTTTTGCACAACAATAACAACAAAAGGGCTATGTCAATACCACATTTCTTTCAAAAATAACTGCACTAAAACCCTGACTATCTTCTATTATTTAAGGGTAAACTGTTGTAAGCATGGGGCAGTAGACCTACTTAAGGTTTTGGAAAAATGCATAATTTCTCAAGGTATGAATGTTGTGCAAATGGCGGCTTAAGATGGTAGAGTTCAGGCAATGTTAACACTTTACCACACAATCCCCGGTTTTAACAACCTTGAAGAAGAAAGCTTTTGAAAACATTGCTGCAAAAGGAGAAAATGCTTGTAATCAGCGTCTCCTTTTCCCAACATGCTTTGTAACCTTTGCAAAAAAAATCTCATTTTAGGCCCATTTGTCATCTGCAAAGCATTCAATTTGGACAAGCATGATTTTGTTGTCTGGTAAAGGGTTAAGGCACAGTACATTTGGTCTTGTAATACATTTCAGCATGGGAATCGGTAGCAATGTATATACTGTTTCATTTCCTAATGTTTATATAAAGTTACTAAAGGGCTATACAGCTGTGGAAAAAATTGTTCTAGATAGACATTGCAAGCTTAGTAAATATTCTTTTCCCACACTGAGTTAGATTATATGAACAAACTATGATCATGTCAGTATGCAAATCAGGGGCAAAATTTATCAATCATTTCTAATTTCATTCAATTGCTAATTTACAATAACATTCCAGTGTTCTAAGGAAAACATTTTCTGATTGGTCAAACCACAAACTTTAGCCAATCAGAAGTTGTGTCACTTTCTACAGTATATTACTGCATAGATTAACCCTTTCCCAAACGACAAATTTTGGACTGGTCCAAATTGAAAGAGTCTGCAGACGACAATTTTAAATTTGATGAAAAAGGCAGAAAGTTCTCAAAAAGGGTAGAAAACACTGTGGGAAAAGGAGAAATTGCTCGTTATGAGCAATTTCTCCTTTTCACACAGTGTTTTCAAAAGACTTGTACTGCAAACACGTGAAAACCAGGGCTTGTTTGGGAAAGGGTTAAGAATCCTCTTTCAATTAGCATGTGCATAAGAATTCAGTTTAGAACAGCCGATGAATAAGAAACCAAGAATGAAGACAGATTCAACTTTCCCCAGCAGACTGCAGTAATACTGGAAAGTAATGAAAATAATGCCCTTCCCTTCACCTTTGTCATGTTAATTCTTTACTAAACAATCCCAGGTATCTTGAAGAAGAGAGCTATTGAAAACATTGTGCGGAGGGAAGTAAATGTTAGTAAGCAACATTTTCTCTTTTTCCCACACTGATTTTTTACCCTTTCAAACACAAGTCTTATGATTTGAACCACATTCTATTGTCATCTACAATTCAATTTGGTTGACTGATTGATTAAATGGTGTTCTACGCCACTTTCAACATTATTTCAGTCGTATCACGGCGACAGCTCACATATTCATGTATGTCCTGGGTTCCACCAGTCCTAGGCTAGGGCTCTGAAGTGTCTTGCCCAAGGGCACTACCACGAAAGACCAACTGGATCCATTGAGGCTTGAACCCTGGCCATCCAGGTTACCAGTCCTACACTTTACCACTGAGCCACACAAGACCCCACAATTTAATTAGGAAAGTCTAAAATTTTTCTGTCTTATCAGGAGTATACACAAAGTCAACTTCTGTCTTTCTGTTGATATATATATCAAACACAACAACAAGGAGCGCTCTGCTGTCTAACTTCTGTAAGTAAGCTATAGTTCATGGCATAATCAATTGTCTGGCCAAAATTCAACATCTGAAAACTGTTTTCAACTTTTTTACTCTCATACAGACAAACAGTGACTAGTATTAAGCAGATGGGTTCAAATACTATGGAAATCAAAAACTGGATAAGTTCCCAAACTGTCTGATTGTTTATTAAGTCTAAAATGCCATTAAACCCTATTGCTACTTTTCTGTCCAAAACTCTCTGTTATGGGTATAGTATCTTATGAGCAATCATTGAAACACTCCCCTTCCCTGCAATTTGCAAGCCACACCAAGTTACATAGCAAAAGCATTTACATTTTTTCTCTATTGCATGGTGTCATTCCCAACTAACCTGAATGGCCATGTAGAGAACAGCCATTGGAAGGACAATGGTAAGAAACATCGGGGTGCTGTACCCTATTATCATTGGGATGGCAACAACACGCAAAAAGCACGTAAGCCAGGCCTGGATGTTCACAGAGATCAATGTATCAATAACATCAATGTCTTTTCCAAATCTGTTCAGAATTCTGCCGATTGGGGTAGTGTCAAAGAAGGACATAGGGGAAGCAATGATGTTTCTAAGCACGCTGTGATGAAGTTTCCTTCCTGCCCGAACATTTCCGAGAAACAAGGCGGTGCTTCCTAACACAATGAACAAGCCTGTAAAAATGGCATACTGAATTAGCATTTTCTAGAAAAGCATGTTCTTTGATGAAAATCAGTATGCAGAGGCAATAATGAATCAAGCTACAATAGCTGAAAAGAATTCATTCCATTAGCTAACCCATGACCATCTAAAGCTAATACAATTACAATCTTTTTTATCCATAATCATTTAATTACCCTTTTGTAAGATTTATCACAAAATGTATTCAAACGAAGGATAACACATGAAAGATCTTTATAAATTGTAAATAACCCCAAGACACCAGACAAAGTGGTATTAGTAAATTTCAATGATTAATTTCTGTACCAGCGCAGTCATCTTATAAAATATGAATAGTAAAATCCAACAGCAGTACAGCAGTAAGTGTTGCAATAGAATAAAGGATTTCTAAGGATACAGACAGAGGCAGGATATTCTATGAAGAATGGATTTAAGAAGTGCTAAAATATTGTTGGAACTATTTCTATGTATGTCTACAATTCTTTACAACTCATATGACAATAAATACAAGATTCTATCACCCAATCCCTCATGCTGTCCTTGTAATTTTTGCTTTTGGATGAACAATGATAGCTGATACTTGCAATGGATATTTTACATGTACATGTATTATATATGTACCATGGACTATGGAACATGGTAAGTTTTTTAATGAATTACACTGCGGATACATTAAACCATGACTGTGTGTTTCAAAATAATTATATTGAAACTATCTATTTCAAAATATATTGAAACTATCTGAAATTTGTTTTTACGATATACATTGTACTTCAGTAATATTTCTCTTCCATTTCCCATTTATGATCTGCACTGGGAAGAGAAGTTAACTGAACATATCTGGCATTAACTTGAGTATGCGCACTACAAGCACTGCAGTAAATAATAGATATCACCATCACATTCCTAAAACTATGTATCAACAATCATTCAGACAGAAAAAGCCACAGTGCTCTGGCACTCTACTACAATATTTAGACCATACAACAGTTAGGTCTGCCTGGCTCTTCTACTATACAAACATTAGCTGTTTGCCTGGCTTCCTTGATTCATCTATGAATTTTTATATTTAACTAGAGGCCCTTGAGGGCCTGAATTTCAGCTATGAACTTTTATATTTAACTAGAGGCCCTTGAGGGCCTGAATTACTCTACTGGCATTGATTTTGCTTTTTTTTTTTTCTAGCAAACATAATGAATTCATGATGCAAAAAGGAAAAAGGGAAACACACACAAAAAAAAAAGGAGGGGGGGGGGGAACTGTTGCAACTGGGCTTGAACCCACTAAGACATAAGACAACATAAGTAGGCATGGTGAATCAAACATATGGTGAAAAAAAAATTAAAGTACAATTTCTCAAAACGAATTGTTTGGAATCCAGCCAAATTTGATAGGGTATCGGGAATCATTGTTATAAACAATCCCTGCAAGTTTCAAAGAAATGTGACTAACAATGTGGACTGTGTTGTGTAAATAATACCAAGTCATGAAATGTCTGCTTTTCCTAAACTAATTGCAAGAAATGTAAATTATCAACTTTAAATGGCTCCTTTCCCCATACTGATTGTCATTTTTTTTTTTTTTTTTTCAAAATCAATAGAATTCAAGCTATTGATAATATAATGCAACTGCAAGTTTCATGAAAATTCAATCACAACTGCCGACGTTATCGCATAATCAAGAATTGTAAATTTAATTGGCTACTTTTCCCCGTACTGATCATTGATTTTTTTTCAAAATCAATAGTGTTAAAGCTGTTGTTGATTCAAAGCAACTGTGCAAGTCTCAAGAAAAACCGACCACAAATGCAGACTTTATCATGTAAACAAGAAATTGATATTTTGAACTTTAAATGGCTACTTTTCCCACAATGATTGTCAGACTTTTTTCAAAATCAGTAAGATTCAAGCTATTTATAAGATAGACAAACTGTGCAAGTTTCACTAAAATCAAACCACAAATGAAGACTCTATCGTGTAAACAAGAAATTGACATTTTGAACTTTTCCCACACTGATTGTAAGATTTTTTTCAAAATCAATAGGGTTAAAGCTGTTGATGAAATAAACAAATTCTGCAAGTTTCATGAAAATCCAGCCACAAATGAAGACTATCGTGTAAACAAGAAATTGACATTTTGAACTTTAAATGGCTACTTTTCCCACACTGATTGTAAGATTTTTTTCAAAATCAAAAGGGTTAAAGCTGTTGATAAGATAAACAAACTGTGCAAGTTTCACGAAAATCCAACCACAAATGCAGACTTTACCACGTTTACAAAAAATTGTCATTTTGAACTATAAATGGCTATTTTTCCCACACTGATTGTCAAATTTTTTTCAAAATAAATAGAATTCAAGCTATTAATGAGATAAACAAACTGTGCAAGTTTCAAAAAATCTGACTACAAATGCAGACTTTATCACGTAAACAAGAAATTGAAATTTTGATTTTTAAATGGCTACTTTTCCCACAATGTTAGTCAGATTTTTTTCAAAATCATTAGGGTTCAAGCTATTGATGAGATAAATAAACTGTGCAAGTTTTACGAAAATCCAACCGCAAATAAAGACTTTGTCGCGTAAACAAGAAAAAGACTGACGGACGGACTGACTGACAGACAGACAGACAGACAGACGACAGAAACAATACCATGACATAAGCTCTGCTGGCCTACAGCCAGTAGAGGTAAAAAAATGAAATTTCATATAGACCTATCTAAAATTTTTTTGAGAATCCATGAAATTGTGTAAAACAACAATCTGTCAAACATACCATTTTGGAGATCTTGCATAAAAAGATTAAAAGCAATACCAAAAGCCTGGAAATGTCTATATTTTCATAAACAAGTGCAACCATTCCCATTTTTCTAGTACAAAATGGAGATCAAATATTCAGTAAAACCTGTGTAAAATTATGGACGACCATTATAACTAAGAAGTTTCACAAAAGATAATGTAAATTACTGGTATCCCTAATGTCTGTCCTAGAAATCTCTTGAATTTGTACCTTGAATCATCAAAGCCTGGGACATCATTATTTCAGAACTTGATTTTATCACATACCTACCCTTACTTTCAGCGTAATACAGATATTATGAATATTCTTATCCACACACGTTTGAAACAAGCAAAAAATGACATATTTGAGCATAGCTCCGGAAACATAAGCCTCAATTCTAAACCATTGTTAACCCAGATTTCTCTGAGAAATTAAATGTCAAAATTGATGATCATGACAAGGCTGCAAACTTTCTTATCTTTTGATTCAAAACAAAATTATTATATGCAGGTTTCTTTGGAATTACATGTATTTTTCATCTGTGATGTAAACATCTGCCAAAGATGCAAATAAGCTCCATGTAATTTCACTACAGTTGTACATGTTGGTATATGTTTTAACAGATCATGAATTATAATTCTTGAGACACATTTTATGTGATAAAAAGAATGGACGTTTGTTTGCTTTTTTGGGTAAAATATTATAAAATTTGTCAAATGATGGTACTAAGTTCACCAAAGGCTGGCTTGATTACATTTTTCTTTGACTTTTATAAAATTTTATCACAGATGCCAACTTTTGTCAGATCCTATTATGACAAACGGTAGTATAGACAATATTTCAAACTAAAAAAAAGCAGAATATCTTCCTATTTGGCTAGTTTGTTTCTCAAGCAATTTGTTGCAATATGTGATAAGATATCCAGGTTGCATGCATTTGGCTGGTTGGTTACTTGAGCAATACATTTGACTTCATTTCTACCTGTGCAAAAATATGGTAGCCTGTTTTAAGAGAGGAATGTAAGTGTTCACACTGCATCTTCTTGTATCTGCATGGCTTTGCAGTGTTTATGCGAGATCGGCAGGTTAACTCTTTACAAAGCAATGACCCCAGCAGAAAATGTTGGTAACCAGCTTTCTCCTTTTCAACATTGTAAAAATTTCTCTCTTTCATAGAGGAATTCTGTCTTTTGAGCTACATTTGAACTGTCATCTGCAAATGCTTTCAAACTGAACCAGTCCAAAGTTTTGTCACCTTGTAAAGAAGGAAGGTACATGTATTGAGAATTCAGAGATTTGCGATTCACAGGGTATTCAAAAAGTAAGCTTATGTGTACAGTTCTTACATCTTTTTATCAAATCTTTGCGTTCAGAAACTGTTGTGTTGTAACAATGAAAACCTGCTCATAAATAAATATTTAAGACATAGAGACTATAGATAAAAGTTTTATTAGGTACCAGGTTTAACATCAATACTCATTATATTTTTGATAAAAATGCAAAATCACTAAAATTATCTTATTTTGTCCATGAAATAAATTCAATAATATATGAACATTATCAAGATATCTGCCCTTCTGAGGCTTCCCTTCTTCTACATGCTCTTCGAAACTGTAACAGTTGATCCCACTTGCACTAAAGTCTGCACTTATCTTCCTCACTGCTCTCCTAATGTTTCTGAGGAGCATAAGCCTGTCTATTGGCCTTGTATGTACACTAGCAACTTCTGATAGTCCCATCGAGAGAAATCACAAGGATTCAGAGCTCAGTTTCACGAAAAAAACTTAAATCTCTTATTTTACTCAACTAAACTAACAGTCTCAGGTTCTACCTTTAGTTGAGTTTGTCATTTGAGACACATTTAAGTAACATTTACAGACTGTAGTAATGTTCTCAAATCCTGATTTGACTACTTTTCAGATTAAACTAAGCAAAATAAATGGCCTTAAGTCATTAACAGACTTAAGGCCATTATTTCACTGAGTTGAGTCTGAAATGTTGTGTCAACACAGGACTTGAGAATGTAACTTATTTCTGTTAATGTAAGTGAAATGCGTCTGGAGTAACAGACTCAACTTAATCCGGAAAATAAGTCTGTTGGTGGCTTTGAGTAAAATAAGAGACTTAAGTTTTTTCGTACAACCGGGCTCGGATCCAGGCTGATTGGCCTGCCATGTCACACCACATCCTTGGTGAAACAGTAAGGTTGCTCACAAGCCCAAAATTTGATATTTTGCTTTCATACATGTCCAGAAAATAAGAAATGTGACTTACTACTAAGCTAAATGTCTTGGAAAGCGTTACTGATTCTCCGTAACATTACAAGCCTAGCAGCAAAATGATAATCATTCAACTTGATCAATTAAAGAAAAGCTTTGCGTAATTCCCATTTTGTAAAGGGAATAGTCCTAAACCTTTTTCCATTATATTGTAAACAGAAGAGTTAGATATACCTGTCTACAATGATGAGCACCTTATGTAATTTTCATTCTGCACAGATTTGGAAATACCTTTAAGTATCTCTGATAATGTGTGCCTTCTATAATTCTTAGTATGCACAGATTTGGAAATACCTGTCTCTGATAATGTGAGCCTTCTGTAATTTTTAGTATGGAGATTTGGAAATACTTCTGTTAATGTGAGCTTTCTGTAATTTTTTATATGCAGATTTGAAAATACCTTTCTCTGATAATATAAGCCTTCTGTAATTTTTAATATGCAGATTTGGAAATACCTGTCTCTGATGTTGTGAGCCTTCTGTAATTTTTACTATGCAGATTTTTAAATACCAATCTCTAATAATGTAAGCCTTCTGTAATTTTCATTATGCACATATTTGAAAATACAGATCTCTGATAATATGTAATTTTTAGTATGCAGATTTGAAAATACAATGTACTGGTCTCCAATAATATGAGCCTTCTATAATTTTTATTATGCACAGATTTTGAAATACCTGTCACTAATAATGTGTGCTCTATGTTTCGTTTTGACAGAGAGTTAAATGGGGCTATTACTCCAACTTAGAGCGTCTTCTTGTTTAATTTTTTCAGGTCACCTTTTTTAGTTTAAAGTTTAATTGAATGGATCCATCTCATACTGAACATAATTTCCATGTCACTGTATCAGTGTACAGATTAAGTTATCATTGTAAATATGTTATTTGTTTTTCGCATCTTTATTTTTTTTTTTGTCTCTGATGGTGCCTCTGTGATGTATATTTGCATAGATCAAGCCCTGGTAGATGCACTATGTGGACAGGTCATTTTACTTCCTAATGGGTAATGACCTGACCACATGGAGAGCGTCCATAGGGCTGTTTCATGGTAGTTTTTATACCTGTTACGCAAAACTTTGCCTTTATATAAGATTGAACATGATAAATTATCTTTTGTATATCTACAAAAGGTTTGTTTTGAGCATTAAGTCGATTTTATCCATAGGAGAAAATATATACTTAATTCACTACTTCTTTGTCATTTGGCAACTTATTTTACTAGCTTGGGATGTTGAAGTAAACCCTGGTCCCTTATCATTAGGCAAAACTTTTTTGTTATCAATACTGCATTGCAATATAAGGAGCATAAGAAATATGATGGATTTTATAAGAGATGAATTTTTAGATTTTAATGTCAATTGTTTTACAGAAACAGATCTTAATCACATAATTACAGATGTTTTCTTACGCCTTTCTTACTCCTTTGACGGACCATATAGAAAAGACAGAACTAGTCATGGAGGTGGGATTCTTGTATATTTGAATAATGACCTTGTACATTCGAGAGTTATTGATCTTGAGGGTTATTGTAACGAATCGATCTGGGTTAAAATCATTGTTAATTCTGAGATATTTCTGATTGGTATATTTTACAGTCCCAAAACAGCAGACAATGAATTTTTTCGAAACTTAAATCTTAACATTGAAGCAGCCTTTAATATAACAAAAAATGTGATCATACTGGGTGATTTAAACGAGAATTTACTTAACGATAATTATCATAATTTAAAGGACACTCTGGTACTTAATTCAGTGAATAATGTAATTGATACCCCAACCAGGCAAAATGCAATTCTTGACCCCATCCTTATTCCTGTTGATATGGTATTATTAAAGTACTGCAAGAAATAAGTGATCATTCAGCTACCTATGTATTTATACCCTTCTCTTACCTGATCCAAGCTAGCTACAAGAGAACTATTTGGTTATACAATAGATCTGATTATGATTTACTTAATCAAAAAAATATTAAATTATGATTGGAATATTTTGCATGATTACTCTGTTGATGAATCATGTGATGTATTTACTAAGACTTTTATTGAATTAGTTAAACAGTGTATCCCATGTAAAAAGGTCTGTATTCAACCTGATGACCAACCATGGTATGACAGTGCAATTAGAAGACTTTCCTGTAAAAGAGATAGATTGAAATGTATTGCGAAAGCATCGGAAAAATCCAGTGATTGGTCAAAATATAAAAACATACAAAATACTGTTAATAATATAATAATGAGACTAGGCCTCTCAGAATTTCATGAATTTATTCTATTGGAGATAGATATATGTCAGTTCTTCATGCACGATTAAGAAACAATTGTAGTCACTTCAACGAAGACCTTTACATGAATTACTTGAGATTGGATCCCATGTGTGACTGCAACAATGGTGTTGAAAATGCTGAACATTACTTCTTTAAATGCCATCGTTATTCAGATATACAAATCTCACTATTTCAGGCAACACATGAATTTCACCCTTTAAATATTTATAAATTACTATTTGGCAGTGCCGACTTAAACCTAGATCAAAATTGTTCACTTTTTGAAGCAGTTCACAAGTATATCAAAGAGTCAAAGCCTTTTAAGTAAATCGGCTATCGTAACAGTGCTGAATTTACCGGGTGCCCAAGCGCCCAACAGAGAGCACCATCACATTTTCTTTCACTTCTCTTCCCCTATTCGACCAGTACTCTTCCTCATCTCTTTCACCTTGTTTTGTGTATACTTAAAATAACAAATCATTGCATTTGCCATTGTTAAAAAGATTTTTTGAAATTGTGTTGTAGGGGAAGGACCGATCCTAAGTTGATAGAACTTGTGGTCCAACCCCATTTCAACTTACAAAATAAAATATGTTTAAACTAACTAATAATGTGTGCTTTCTGCAATCTTTATTAAGCACAGATTTTGCAATACCTGTCTCTGATAATGTGTGCCTTCTGTAACTTTTATTATGCACAGAAAATTTCAAAATGCCTATCTCTGATAATGTGAGCCTTCTGTAATTTTTAGTATGCATATTTGAAAATACCTTCTCTGATAATGTGAGGCTTCTGTAATTTGTAGTACGCAGATTTGGAAATTCCTGTCTCTGATAATACATGGATCCGTGGCGATGAGATAAACTGACTTCCTTGGTTACCGTAACTAAGGGCTCACAAACAAACGCATTAAATACATATAGAGTATAGCAGAAAGGCTACTTAAATCTTACTATCATGACTGTTTCTATCGATTAAATCCCGGAAAAATATTCCTTTTCATATGTTTCTGTTGATCATGGATCTGCGGTAAGAAATATATGGAAACTTGAACTTATTTACACAAGGATATGTAGAAAAAGTGTGAATTTCAGGGGCTACAGACAATGTAATACCTGTACCAGCAAAGTTTTGAACATCTACGAGAAAGAGTGAAACACCTCATAAACCTCAGTTTTGCTTAAAAATAATAGAATTAAAGATGATTAATATTTTTCTAAAGCTTGTTAAGTTGTCTCAACATCGTATTCGATAATAAATCACACTGAATTAGGAGGCTACAAGCATTTTGAAATATTTATAGACTGTCTCATTCAACAGAGAGGTGGAAGTCTAAGAAATGTTTAAATAACAAGTTAAGGGAAAATAGTTGCCTGATGAATTTAAAATGTGTAAAGTGTGCTGTCAATTAACGAACTTGTTAATATCATTGGCGGTAGTTTGTTTTATCTTGTGACAGCTGAAGGCAACGGGTGGTCGAGTGGATTACACGGGCAATCGAACACACATCCTAACAGTTTACCGACATACCCTTTGAAATGGCAGATGTGCTAATCCACTTAAATATGGCTAAGTCAATAGCTGATTTAATTAACTTAAGTTGCCTTTTGAGCTGAACTTCTTAAACTGAACAAAACAGAACTTAGTCTGTTTCATAAATGAAATCTACATGTACCTTCAGTAAAAGAATGCACATAAATAGACTTAATTTAAGTAGCAGATGGTTTGAATCCAAGAATAAACTGCATTTTTTGCACTCTGATCTGTATCTACACATTCAGCATTCTTCACGCACCAAGGGTTAATGTTAACGTCAAATTGAAACATTGATGACACGTGCCCCCTTTTGGATGTGCGGAGGTTATTAAACAAGGTTTAGATATTTTAGTGAACGTACTTTCTTTTTAGTAGTATTTCATATATTTTACCTTTGTTTTCCACTGTAAAACAGTTTATGCTTTTTTTTTTCAGAGTTTCGGAGAAAAAAAAAACTAACACTGATTAATCCATTGCGTAATATAGCATTGATCAAAACTCTTTGCTCATGTCCCATTGTCAATCATAATCATAATGCAAACTTGTCATCTCTTCGTATAACTCATGTAAGCCGTACACGATCGCAAAGCACATCTTTTAAACTTTTTCCTAAAATTCAAGCGCTGAAAACACACATAATATCGCACTTCTCCCACATCCACAGTCATTTGTTTGTGAGCCGAAATAGCAGACAGCAAGGCTGGACATCGGACCAAATAAATGCGATGACCTGATTGGTCAAATATCGATTTCCATGGATCCATGTATGTGAGCCGTCTGTAAAATTTTAGTATGCAGATTTGGAAATACCCGTCTCTGATAATGTGAGCCTTCTGTAATTTTTAGTATGCAGATTTTGAAATACCTGCCTCTGATAATGTGAGCCTTCTGTATTTTTTAGTATGCACAGAAGATTATGAAATACCTGTCTCTAATAATGTAAGCCTTCTGTAATTTTCATTATGCACAGATTTGAAAATACCGATCTCTGATAATGTGAGCCTTCTGTAATTTTTAGTATGCAGATCTGGAAATAAAATGTACCTGTCTTCAATAATATGAGCCTTCGATAATTTTTATTATGCACAGATTTAGAAAAACCTGTCTCTAATAATGTGTGCTTTCTGTAATCTTTATTAAGCACAGATTTTGAAATACCTGTCTCTGATAATGTGTGCCTTCTGCAACCTTTATTATGCACAGAAAATTTTGAAATGCCTATCTCTGATAATGTGAGCCCTCTGTAATTTTTAGTATGCATATTTGAAAATACCTTCTCTGATAATGTAAGCCTTCTGTAATTTTTAGTATGCAGATTTGGAAATTCCTGTCTCTGATAATGTGAGTTGTCTGTGAATTTTAGTATGCAGATTTGGAAATACCTGTCTCTGATAATGTGAGCCTTCTGTAATTTTTATTTTGCACAGATTTGGAAATACCTGTCTCTGATAATGTGAGCAGTCTGTAATTTTTAGTATGAGCCTTCTGTAATTTTTATTATGAACAGATTTAGAAATACCTGTCTCTGATAATGTGTGCTTTCTGTAATCTTTATTAAGCACAGATTTTGCAATACCTGTCTCTGATAATGTGTGCTTTCTGTAATTTCTAGCATGCACAGATCTGGAAAATTACCCATCTCTGATAATGTGTGCCTTCTGTAATTTCCATTATGTACAGATTTGGAAATACCTGTCTATGATAATGCATGCCTGATGCATTGTTCAATACACACAGAAGATTTGGAAATACCTGGCTGTGATGATGTGTGCCTTATGGATGTTTTAGGATTTTGTCACAGCATGTCTTTAAGCCCGCTAACATTTTTTGTTGCTTCCACTGGTCCTTGGTCAACCCACCTAAGGAACGTCTTTTACCATCCAAAGTTTTTCTTAAAACTTACTTACAACCTTATAGGTGTTCATTCTATTCACACTCATCCTTTTATATCTAAATTTAAACTTCCTTTACAGCTTGGTAAGACTGCATTTTCATAACTTTTCACAATAAAAATACGCTGATCCAACGTCGGACATGCCATCTTGAAAATATTAAATTCTAACATGAGGTTATGATGTCGCAACATCACAGGTTTTTAGAGTATGAACTATGCACAATGAATTTTTAGCATGTATGATTCAAACTGATGCATATTTCACCAATATATCTCTTTGATAAAGTTGTGAGCGTAACTGTAAACTTTCTTTTTGGACACCCTATACATAACATGTTTTACAATGTAGCAGCTGAAGTCTTCCTCATATAATGTCATTATGCTGCCATCTGCTGTTTGAATACAGTGCTGTTACTATTGGTCCATTTGGGGTTTATTGCATGATGTATTTTCCGCCTCTGGGGTCATAAAAACCATCATCTTTCTCTTACTGTACAAATGCTTCCTTTCATTAAAAAATGTGACAGGGATCTTTTAATTTTAAATCTAGTGGTTTAGTTAAAATTCTAATTAAATCAGTATTGATGAATGGATGGATGGATGGATGGATACCACCAAAAAAAGGTATCACAATACTATAATGATAGTTATGGTGTGATACAATACAGTATCACAATGTTTTGAAATGTTACATAGTAATTGGTAATTAAGATGTATCTGAGAAATAAGCGAGTGTTTCATCATCTTAATTTTTTAAACCTTCTCCTTCTCTGTACCACAGGCAAAAGCAATGAACTTAAGCACTAACTGACATCTATATTTTAGATGTAATGGTGCTGAATAGAAAGCTCGCTTACAAAACAAAACAATGCAAAAGTGCGTTAGATTTTGTTTCATAATGGCACATCCAGCTGGTAAATAATTTTGAGTGATTGTTACAAATGCACTGGCCACAATTCACCGACTCAGTAGCCAGGTCATAGCATAGCTATGTAACGCATATTTTTCACTTTCTTTAACCCTTTAACACACAATCTCCTGTTTTAATGACCTTATCATGACTTTTGAAAACACTGTGACCAGCATTTTCTCACTTTCCCACAATGTTTTATTCCCTTCCAAAAAGAAAATTTAAATTTTTTGGTCATATTTACTTTGTTGTCTTAAATTTTTGAGTCATATTTACTTGTCTGCAAATGCTTTCAGTTTGGACAAGGCTTAAATTTTGTAGTTAGAGATCCTAATGGTGTTTAATTTAAAGGATTCTTCCACAAATGGTAGGAAAACTACTTTTCAAAGCATCAAATGATCAAAAAGACATTGTCATTTGACACTACGGACATTTCATCCTTTAGTAGGAAGAATCAATCAGCCTCAGTCAGCTTCAAAATGACTAGAACTTTGTTTCAACCATATTTTCATTTTGTTCAACAAATAAATGCATAATTGCTCACTACAGGTTGTAGTTAGGCAAAATCAAAAATGCCATGGGTGGAACACCTTATGTGTATGATCTTTATCATTATCAGATTATGCTTGTCATACAAGGTAAGTATCTATAACCACCTGTGACAATCAATTTATAACACCTATCAATGTCAACCTAGAGACTGGTTACTGTTCTACTTCAGGTATAAATTCATAATTCCCAAAATGGGGATCCAGCATTAAAATTTTCCTCCCCTTATATTATAAGAAAGGACAATTCACTTTCACAAGTTTTCTTTTTTTTTTTCCCCCATGCCAAATTAAAATTTCCTTTGCAAATGGCGGCAAATGTGAAGCCCGTTGGGAATCTGGTTACACAATCGGTTCTGTATTGATATACCACAATTGAATTGGTTGTTTGGTTGGTTGGATGGTTCACTGGTTGGATAGTTTGGTTAGTTGATCAGTCGATTGATTAATCAATCTTTCAGTCGATTTGTAGGTTGGATGGTTGATCAGTCAGTGGATCCATCCATCCATTCTTTCCATCCCATCTATCCATCAATCAATTTATCGATTAATCAATCCATCAATCAACCAAAAATGTTGATCCAAAATGATTATAAGCTGCCAATTTCTCTGTTCACAAATCACAATTAGGATGCAATCCTATGACTACAGGCAGTAGTCCACAAATGAAATATCATAACTTTTTTTGCATATAAACCAGCATGTATGAGAGGAAGGGTCGATAAAAGCCAGCTACAAAACTACAAGAATACAACCATTATGATCTACAGAAGAAATAAACAAAACATGCCCAAAGTAACTATGTTACAACTTTCTGTTACAAAGTTCACACATTTGTGCCCCATTCTCATGACAAATAGGTTACAGTAGTACTAGCATGTCAGCATCTACAGAAATAGTGAATAAAATTGTTACACAGAACTAATGTTGTGGCTCAAATTGTTCAATTTTTCTTTGGTAGGGCAGAAAACATTGTGGAAAAAGGAGAAAATGCTGGTTACCAGGACTTTCTCCTTTTCCCACAATGTTTTCAAAAGGCTTCTTTCCCAGGGTCATCAAAAGACAGCATTGTGCAGTAAAGGTTAAAAAAATAGGCATTAAATGAGATTTTGCCACAGATTTTTTTTCTAGGAAAATCTTTACAAAGACTGTTACTTTTCATTTGCCTGCAAATATTGCTTTAAAATTAAAACACAGAAATACATTTAGAAAATATGGTATCAGGAATTACAGAGCGTTTTTTTCTTTTTACTGTAAAATTTCCGATTACTTTTGTAACCAGCCTGACTGCACCATTAGTGACAAATACATATGAGCCATGCTCTATGAAGAGGGGGCTTAATGCATCTGTAAAAAGTATCAACCTGGATCAGCCTGCACAGTCTGTGCAGGCTGACCTGGGCTGAAGCTTTTCGCTGGTCAATTTTCTGTATATCCAAGGACCATTTTACCTCATTATTAAAAAGAGTGGCTGTTATGGATCCATAATATTGTAATGACTTGCTTGGTATAATGCATTACAGAGATGCATTAATCCCCCTTTTGCAAGAGCATGGCTGGTATTTAACCCTTTCCCAAACGACAAATTTTGGACTGGTCCAAATTGAAAGAGTTTACAGATGACAATTTCAAATTTGATGAAAATGGCAGAAAGTTATCAAAAAGGGTAGAAAACACTGTGGAAAAAGGAGAAATTGCTCATTACGAGCATTTTCTCCTTTTCCCACAGTGTTTTCAAAAGACTTGTACTGCAGACACGTGAAAACCTGGGCTTGTTTGGGAAAGGGTTAACACAGAATGCTACCAATCAGCTCAGTAGGCATAGTTTGGTTTTGAAGGTCATGGGTTTGAGTCCCACTGGAGGCAAATACTTTTTCAGCCTTTCTTTTTTCTTCACAACAAAGGGTAAAAGGTCATGACCTTACGACTTTTCCTTGCAAATATCAGCTTTTACTCATGTATCTCCTGGGTTTCTCCGTTGCTAGGCAGGAGTGCAGCAGCTCCTTTCCAAAGGAAACTATCACTAGTGCAGGTGAGGATCAAAACCAGAACCATGGCATAACAATTCCTACACTGAATCATGTAGGACCCTGACACCTAAGAGAGAATATTCAAAGGAATTGCTTGCAAAAAGTAACATTATACGATGAGTAAGGATTACTTTTCACAAGTAAATTCTTCGTTTTACCCTTTAGCAAACAAAAAAATTTAGGACGCAACCAAATTGAAACATTGGCAAATGACAAATTAAATGTAGTACAAAATGATGATTTCTGTCTTTGAAAGTGCAGAAAACATTGTGGAAAAAGGAGAAAATGCTGGTTACCAGCATTTTCTCCGTGCTGCAATGTTTTCAAAAGGCTTCTTTCTCAGGGTTGATTAAAGCCAGGATTGTGTGATAAAGTGGTACCTAACAGTTCACAAAACATGCTACAGGAGCATAAAATTTGTATTTCCATGGTAGCAGGTCAACCCTCAGAGCACAAAATATAGAAAGTAGACATTTTCAGTCAGGAAAAACACTCAAACAACATTTTACTTCCAATGCAAATCAATTTTTTCCCAAAATTCCATCCAAATATCTCTTTTGAGCAGCAGAATAAATGGAAAAAATTTATAACAGTATGTTTGAGTTTCATGTAAAATTCCTAAAGTTATAGTAATTGTGGCTTCTTGTATACACATTTCAAAAATTTTTTTTCTCTCTCTCTTTTTGAGCGGTCAAGTAGACAAAGTATATGAAGATAAAAACACATAAGTGTGATTTTAACCCTTTACAAGACGACAAAATTTTAGCCTTGTCCAAATTAAAAGCATTTGCAGACGACAGTTTCAGTGTGGCTCAAATAGTGCAATTTTCCTTTGATAGGACAGAAAACATTGTGGGAAAAGGAGAAAATGCTGGTAACCAGCATTTTCTCCTTTTCCCACAATGTTTTCAAAAGGCTTCTTTCCCAGGGGCATTAAAAGGCGTCATTGTGCAGTAAACGGTTAATCTATATGCCAACACTGGTTTCAAAGTAACATAATCTCTGATTTGCTAAACCATTTGGATTAGCCGGTCAAATGGTTTAGCCAATCAGCTATGGTTTAGCCAATGGTACTTTCTACTTTACAATAAGGTTAAATTATTTGGTTTAGAAATTCAAGATTAAGAATTAGACTAGGACTACAATTTAGAATGTTTGGTTAGCATTTTCTTCCTTCCAAAAACTGTTTTCAGGCTGTCAAAGATAATTCCCATCAGTTGAGAGACATATAATTTATCATGTGCTTATGCGCTCAGTTTTATGGGGTCCAAAATTCTGTTAACTGCTAAAAAGTTATATTCCTTAGCAGGCATGAGATTGAATCATTAGAGATGCTTGGGCTGAAAAATGCAGATGCAAAAGAAAGTGCCATTACCCCATACACAATGATGGGCCATGATGGGCCCATATTACCCTACTGGCTAATAAAGCTACGGGAGCCAGAATTGGCATGAAATGACATCCATAAATACAACTTGACCCTTACAGATCTGTATCTGAATTTAACTGCTTAGGCAGTCAGTATCTAAGATCACTATCAGACTGCACAGAACATGCAGTCTGATCCTGAATCTACATTGCCTACTATTTTAGCTAATATTTTTACAAAAACAGCTTTGAAGTTGCAGTATCTGAATCTCTAGTACTGACTGAGAAGCTTCATTTCATTTATTTAGCAAATACCAGGGTTAAGTCTGCAATAAATGTAATATTCAAACAGTCAAAATAAGATCACCCAGCTTAAATGTATGATGTTACTGTCACATGATCGGCCATAATAATGTCCACAAACTCCAGGATTGTTCGGTTTTATTTTTTCAGTCATGTCAGGATAGACAGTGCACCTATTCATGCACTCCTTCACTCTCTTAACCAGGATACTACTTTTTCCAAACCATTACCTATCCTACATTTTTCTAAGCTATCAGTTTTAATGTAAAAGAACAACCCTGCAACCTAGAAGTTGGAATTGAATCATCTAGATTAATACCTTAAAAGCATCATGACAGGACCTTTACTAAATCTTTTTCATTACAACCTGAGGAGAAGATGTTTGAAATAAAAATGTTAATGCATATATTGACAGACAAATGAGAGACAAAGCCATGACATAAGCTTGCTGCTTTTCTGCCATTGGAGCCAAAGAATGCTTCCTCAGCCAAAAAGCCACATCTAGCAACACTGTTTATCAAAATAAAGCAGTCTTGTGCATAGAGTAAAGCTTGGTTTGTCCATAATATCAGTTTACACTGTACCATAAAACACCAAGTGTTACCCACCCAAAAAATACTTCCAAATCTATAGCACTTTCTCTTTTTTAAGTTATCGTCAACTTGCTCATAATACTTTGTCAGGCACAAACCTTATTGATTTAGGCACATTTAATTTGTTGTCTGCAAATTTAATTTCAACTTAGAGTTCAAATGCCTTCCTCAGGTGAAGAATTGTTTGGCAAAGGGTAACCAACCTTCTACTTTGTAAAAATGGTCCTACTGTCTACATCCTCAATTTAAAAAGAAATCCATTCAAAGTGAATGTGAATATTTGAAATGGATGCCAGTGTTAACTTAAATATTGCCATACAGGCCCACTGCTTTTAATTGTATGCACCTATAACAACTACAATGTGATACTCAATGGAGCCAAAGAGTGCTTCCTCAGTTAATGGGTTTTATGCACATTTAAATATGCATTCATTATGTGCAAATGCAACTGCAAAAGATTACAAAGGAATGATGGTTACCAGCATTTTCCCCATTTCCCATAATGTTTTCAAAAGCCATCTTCACAACTATCTTTAAAACACAGAATTGTGTGGTAAAGGCTAATATATTAAACCTTTACCACACAATCCCAAATTTTAACAACCTCCCTGATGGAGAAGACGTTTGAAGAGATTGTTGGAAAAGGAGAAAATGCTCTCAACCAGCATTTTCTCCTGTTCCCATGTTTTCCGTCCTATCAAGGACAAATTTCATCATTCTAGCTACCTTTAATTTGTGATCTGCAAAGACTTTCAGTTTGGACCAGTATAAATTTTGTCGTTTGGTAAAGAGTTAAAAGAATCCTTTTGCACAAAACTCAAATGTTTTTTGTAGTGAAATGACCAGTATTTTGGCTTCTCGTCAGTTGAAGAAAGTTTCTCATCCTTACATTGAAGTAGAATCCCTGCAAGTTTCAAAGAATTTAAATACAAGTGTAAATGAGGACCATATTTCAAAAACAAGAGGGCCATTGGCACTAAAGCGCTCACCTGAGTAAAGTCATCTACAGTTGATAGAGCTGAAGACATCCTGGTTTTAATGATGTAAAACACATGAGTGTAAGTGACCTATTTTTTTAACCATTGTGACTCAATTCAAAACTTGTCCAAGATATAATTAAAACAAATATTTTGACCAAGTTTCATGAGTATCAGACTGAAAATGTGACCTCTTCGGTGCACAGAAGGTTTTCCTAAGATTTGGTCCAGTGACCTACTTTTTGACCACATGTGACCCACTTTGCAACTTGTCCAAGATATCATCAGGGCAAACTTTCCGACCAAGTGTCATAAGTTTCAGGCTAAAAATGTGGCCTCTAGGGTGTACACAACGTTTACCTAAGATTTGACCATGAGACCTACTTTTCATCCCGACATGACCTACTTTCAAACTTGTCTGAGATATCAACAAGATAATCATTCTGACCAATCTTTATCAGTGTTAGGCTGAAAATGTGGCCTCTATTGAGCACACAAGGGTTTCGTAAGATTTGGCCCAGTGACCTACTTTTTCAGCTGACATGACCCAGTATCAAACTTGCATGAGATATCATCAAGACAGACAATCTGACCTAGCTTCATGAGCATCTGACTACAAATGTGGCTACCAGAGTGCACACAAGGTTTTTCTAAGATTTGGCCCAGTGACCTACTTTTTCAGTTGACATGAACCACTTTCAAACTTGTCCAAGATATTATCAAGACAAACAGTCTGACCAAGTTTCATAAGTTTTAGGCTAAAAATGTGGCCTCTAGAGTGCAAACAAGGTTTTTTCTCAAATTTGGCTCAGTGATCTTTTCGACCCAACATGACCCAATTCCGAACCTGTCCAAGATATTACCAAGACAAACATTCAGACCTAGTTTCATAAAGTTCAGGCTCAAATGTGGTCTCTAGAGTGCACACAAGGTTTTTTTCTAAGATTTGGCCCAGTGACCTACTTCTTGACCCGACATGACCCAATTTCCAACCTGTCCAAGACATTATCAAGACAAACATCCTGACCAGGATTCAACAGTATCAGGCTGAAAATATGGCCTCTAGAGTGCACACAAGGTTTTTCTTAGATTTAGCCCAGTGACCTACTTTTTTTGACCCGACATGATCCACTTTCAAACTTGTCCGAAATATCATCAAGACAAACATTCTGACCAAGTTTCAAGAGTATATGATTGAAAATGTGGCCTCTAGAGTGCACACAAGGTAATTCTTGATGCCTGGACGCCGGACGCCAGACAACTGACAACAGATGCCAGACAGAGCAAGATCACTAAAGCTCACCTTGAGCACTTCATTCTCAGGTGAGCTAACAACAGGTAGATATAAAAAGGCTCTTTTTTTCTAAAATAATGGCTTAATTTTCATCGTCTTAAAAAGGGTTTAATCCCTAGACGATACAAATGTGCCAGTTTCAAAATAATATCAGATCCACAATATAAACTATATTGTGCATACAAAAGAAGCAAAATGTCAACTTTAAAATGCCCTTTACTTAGAATTGAGGTCAAGTTCTCGATCATATAAACTGTCAAAAAAATCTGAATTTTTAAAGCAACCCTGAAACAGTGCAACAGAGGACTGACATCAGACAGATGGCTGAAACTATTCATGACAGAGGGCTTCTAGCCACTAAAGCTGTAAATCCATGGTTTACCATTTACTGTAGAATCCCTTGTTTTAAGGATCCCTAACGAAAAAGCTGTTGAAAGCATTGTGGGAAAAGGAGAAAATGTAGGTATCCAGCATTTTCTCCTTTTTTTCCAGAATGTTTTCTACCCTTTCAAAGACAAATGTCATCATTTGAGCCTTATTAAAATTGTTCTCTGCAAATGTCTTGAATTTTGGACTAGTGCAAAGTTTTGTCGTTTGGTAGAGAGATAATACTATAGCAAGTCATTTTTCCTTAATCCCTACAGCTACCCAGCCATGAACTCGTTTCGCAGATTTTCATTTGCGGAATTGTTTTCTTTCTTTTGTGGAATGAAAAAGTTTTCATTTGAAGATATAATTTATATATCAGTTGTGGAAATTTTGGAAACATGGTTACTTCTTCCATGAGCCTGAGTCAGTGTTATAAATCCATGCTTAATTACCTTGCTAGATGTTTACTTGTACTGGCTAGATGGTCCAAGACCTTAAATTTTACACCACCAAGCTTGCCCAAGATGGAATCTATAGCACTGTAGAAGCGTCATGGTGATAGTTTCCCTAATGAGATTATGCATTACCTTTATAAAGTTAACATGTACAACAGGGGAATTATAGCTGGTTCTCGCTTCAAATAGTGGTCCTCACAAAGGGAACTGATTGCATCCCACATGCTTTTGTATGTAGTTTGTGCCTTGACACAGAGTAAGGTGAACAGAAGCAGTATGTAATGTCAATTCTTTAGACCATGGATACTGTAAAACTGGTGAAAGAACTTTTGACAGCACATGAAACTTCCAACAATAAGAAGGTCTGTTGCAGAACAAAGACATTCCAAGTTCTTGCTACATTAAAATACTACTATTCCTTAGATAAGATGTTAAAATGACACTTACTGATTTGCGATATTGCACTTTTGAAACACTGTGCACTTTTGAAACACTGAACTGTTAAATCTTTGTGAGCTAATGAAAGCATAGTTTTTTCCACTTTTGATATGCAATTAATTTTTTGTTTTTCCACAAATGAAATTCACCCACTCTTTACCAGATGCCAAAATTTTAAACTTGTCCATTCTGAAAACATTTGCAGACTTCAATTTAAATGTAGCTCAAATGATGGGATCTGTTTGATAGGGTTAAAAACACTGTGGTAAAAGACAGAAAATGCTGGTTACCTTGCATTTTCTCCATTTTCCATGTTTTCAAAAGCCTTCTCTCTCAGAGTCCTTACAACTCAGGATCGTGTGGTAAGGAATCAAGAAAACAATGGCTCATTCTTTTTATCCTCACAGCTGTCAAGTCATGAAAACAATGTCATTTATTCATTCATTACATCAAGTACTGTATCTTATTCATTAACAAGCTTGAATAAATTGTTCAATTTTCAATTCCTACAGCATTAATCAAAGATGGCTAATATACCCTGAAATTACATTCAGAAAAACTCTGTTTTTTGTTCTCAATTTGTGACCACTGATCATTAATAATAACTTTTATATCTATTGTGAAATTTATTCTTTTCCAGGTCGCAAACAAAAGGCATTGTTTAAGGGCACACAGAAATGCATCATGTTATAAAGCCAGCAGTGTAGCGAGTTAGTAGCTAGAGGATTTTGGTAAACTAAAGCTCTCTGACATTACTTTATCAGTCCTTATTTAAAAAAGATATCTTTTCTATGATGACAAATATATATTGTGAAAAAAATATGCATGAATTGCATAAAATAAATCAACCCTTCATTGAGTTTATACAGATATTGCCTTATTCAATTTTTCCAACTTCATTTAGGGATGTTTTAGAGGTAATGGAACAGTGGTAGCCACTTCCATCAGTACTGGAATCTGAAGGAAGACAAGGTGTTACCCTATGCTGGATAATGCAAACTGGTACTTAAAAAAAAAACATATAAAACCTATCATACAATAATAATTCTGAAACATTGTTTTGAAGAAATGGGTAATACTGCTAGAGGGATTGTGTTCAGAGAGCTTTGTTTATCTATATCAACATTTTCCTCAACTTGTTTGCCAACTACAGTCTATCATTTCAATGTAAAGGCATGCAAAAAATTTATCCAGCTTTGAAGTTAAATTGTGTCTGATATAATTTTCATTAGATTTTCAAAGATCTTTGTATTCAAAGAACATCTATGCACATCAAAAAAAAAAAGGTGATTTACAGATTTTGTGCAAAAGTCTTCCAGCTCTTCATTTAATAAAAAGTACAAAACTTCACAATCTAATAACTATGATAGAGCAATACAATGTTACTGCACTTTGTTAACTCTTGACCAGAAAACATAATTTACACTGGCCCAAACTGAAAGCATTTTACAGACAATAATTTCCATGTAGCTCAAATGAGGGAAACTATATTTTGAAAGAGTAGAAAACAATGTGGGAAAAGGAGAAAATGATCGTAACCACCATTTTCTCCTTTACCCTCAATGTTTTAAGAAGCATTCTTCCTCAAAGTCAATCATACACAGGATTCCTTTGTAAGGAATGATTAACCAAGATAACCGCAAAGCATTCTATTGAGGAAATGTTGATATACTCAAATGTGATACACTGGTTAGCTAAATTAGAACTGCCTAAAAACATTTACACATGCAGCATGCAAAAGCGAATATAAGCATGTCAATCTAATTTTAAACAGGATAATTCAACCATGCAATGAGCAATAAAGTAGTGCATGCACTACACAAGAGAAGACAAACAAAAACAATGCAAGAGGAGATAGAGAAATAAAACAAACAAAAGCACTATCATTTGATGTAAATCAGGTAAATGTATAATTGATATGAATTAAGTAAATCCTCTGTCATTTGATATATTTATCAAGTATGTGTATAATTCATATGGATTAAGTTAATCTACTGTCAATTAATACAAAGCAAATAAATGCATTGTCAATCAATATAAGGAAGTAAGTGTACGGTCTTAAACAAGAGCTTGTTTTTTCCTGTAAAAACTGAAGAAGTCAGACCTAAATGATAAGCAATAACCCTGATCTGTTTAACATTAAAGGAAAGTTTTAATAACTGAGGAAGAAAGCTTTAAAAAACAATGGAAAAGGAAAAAATGCTAGTAACAAGCAATTTCTCAACTCCTCACATTTTTTTTCTACCCTTTGAAAGAGAAAGTCTATCATTTGAGAAGTATCTGATGTCTTCTGCAAACGCTTTCAGCATGAATGAGTCTTAAATTGTCCACTATTAAAGGATTACAAAGGCATTAAGATTCTTACTTTTGTTGGACAATACCTCATACATTTTTGAAAAAAAAAAAAAAAATGAGAGCTGAATATTTCATTGAATGAACTAAATCTATCAAAAGATAGATTTTTTTTTTTAATATAAGCAAGCTAAGCCAAATTTTCATATCTTTTATGGCCATTAGAATAAAACTGTGTTAAAATAAGTCTGACAACAATTAAATATCTAAACCCAATACCCAAGAATGTAAGAGAAAGAAATAACATGCAAGCATTCAAAGAGTTTACAGTAAATTTCAAATGCACAAATACACATCAACTAAATAGAATTGAAAATAATGAAAATAATGAAAAGAATGATCGATATTTATCAACAAAATTGCTGTTAAACATTTCACATACAAATTAAAAAAAAACAGTTTAGACAAGAACAGTTTTTGTTTCTAGAATACCAATTGTCTGAAACTATTTATTTCTGAAAAATCTGCATATACATGTACAATGAATCATGGTCTTTCTACCCCTATTCCTCTAGCATACATTGAAGTCACAGCTGTGGACATTTTTTGAAAACAAAATGACAAATAAAGAGAATGATCAAAAGAAACAATACCTCCATTTGCCACAGTGTTTTCTTACCTTTCTTTTCATGGAAATTTTATTCCTACATGTTTTCTGATCATACTTTTTAAACTTATTAAAATGGCAAATACAATTTAACCATTTACGAAAAGTCTTATGTTTTAACAATCTTGTGGTAAAGGCCTTTTGAAATTACAGTAAAGAGAAGAAATGCATGTAACCAGCATTCCCTCCTTTGTTCACTTTCTTTCCAACCCTTTCCATAGAAGTTAAATCATTTGAGCAAAATTCAGTTTGTCATCTGCAAATACTTTCAATTGGTACTCTTTACCACACCACAAAAATCTAGCTTTTACAGACAACGTTTTAACTACGGCTCAAATGATGGAAATTGTCTCTGATTGGGCAGAAAACACTGTTAGAAGAGAAGAAAATGATAGTTACCAGCATTTCTCCTTTCCACACAATTATTTTCAAAAGGCTTCTTCATCAGGATTGTTAAACTCAGGATTGTATGGTAAAGGGTTAACTCTTTACCACACAATCCTGACTTTTAAGGACCCTGTGAAAGAAACCTTTTGAAAACATTGTGGGAACAGGAGAAAATGCTGGAATCAGCATTTTCTCCTTTTCCCACAATGTTTTCTACTCTTTTCTAAAAACAAATTTCAATCTTTCAATCACATTTATTTTGTTGTCTACAAATGCTTTCAATTTAGACCAGTCTACTATTTTGTCGTTTGGTATAGAGTTAAAGGGTTGGATTTATTCACAGCCTTTTTCATTAGCTCCTGTTCCGACTTTGCAGCAGACAACTTCTGAAACATCCTTGTAAAGTACTGATTTTCAGAATGAATATGATTATGACACATGTAATAGCACTTTTGTAAAATGACAATTTCACCTTTGGCCACAATGTTTTCAGAAGTAATTTCCTTCATGACAGAAAATCATACACAGGAGGTAATGAGGTACTTGCACTAAGTAATTAAACATTCTGAAGTATGTACTTCTAACAGAAGTCTGCTTATGTATGACACAAAAAGAAAGCTTTCTTACCTTGAACCACTCCAAGAAGACCATAAATTCCAAGTCTCATATCTCTTTTAGCTGTGTCTACATTGTATGTTCCATTTGTTTTGTTCAAATTATTTGCGTCATTACTCCATTCACTAAGCCAAATATTGGAGTAAATATTGGCAGCGTTAGTCAGTATATAAAACACTATTGTTGCGACACCTAATAACACACCCACAGATTTTAAATACACTAAAAACACACTGAATTTCACCTGAAAGAAAAACCATATCCAAACATAACTTTTTAACAGAAAACAAGATGTTTGACTTGTCCAAGTTAAAAGCATTTGCAAATGACAAATAAAATGTCCCTAAAATGATGGGATCTGTGTTTGAAAGGGAAGAAAACAGTGTGAGCAAAGGAGAAAATGCTGGCTACCACCACTTTCTTCTTTTCCCATAACATTTTCAAAAGTTAGATGTCAAAATCAATAATGTTAACTTTCCATCAAATAACAAAATTTTAGACTTCTCCAAGTTGAAAGCATTTTTCAGATGATAAATTAAATATCCCTAACATGATCGGATTTGTGTTTGAACGAGAAGAGAAAACATTGTAGGAAATGCTGGGTACTGGTGTTTTACTTTTCTTACAATGTTTTCAAAAAAGTCTTCCTTATTTACATCCTGCAGCCACAAGTTCGGTCTCAAAGTAGACCATTTTAGAAAACATTGTGATTTCACTAATCAATACAACGTTGATTGGTGAATTAGGAGAGTCTACTTTCTTCTAATTGCAATAACTGTTGGTAAACTAAGCTAAAAGCCAACAAATTCATGCTAATCTTCACTATATTTCAAATTATTTACCCATACTAATGCATGGGTTGTCTACATCAATTATGAACAGAATATCATTTTATTTACAGTCTTAACATTTGTTTCTCATCCATACATATACACTACAAAATTGACCCTTTACCACACAACCCAGACTTTTAACAACTCTGAGACAAAAAACATTTGAAAACATTGTTGGAAAAGGAGAAAGTTCCTGTTACCGGCAAATGTAACTAGCATTTTCTTCTTGTCCCACAATGTTTTCTATCCTATGAATGACAAATTTTATGTTTTGGATAACATTCAACTTGCAATCTGCAAATGCTTTCAATTTGGACAGTCCAAAATTTTGTCATTTGGTAAAGAGTTCATCTAAAGTCAGAAAAATAATATCAATACATCTTTAAGAAATACACATTGAATAGTAATAAAGAGTATGATCTCATCCTGGAATTTCTGGTACTACTAAACCAAACACAGTTTCTCCTCATAGTTCATGTAAAGTTTAAAAAGTTTGCCATTTGTTTGATTGCAAAATTCATCATTTGTTTGATTGCAAAATTCAATCTAACATTGAAAAACAACAGGCCAACTCCCCCAGCCCTTTCAAAAAAGTGGGCCATTTTGAAATTTGAAGTGGGTCATTCAAAACATAATATCTTAACACATGAATAGCAAAGAAAAGAACTCATGCTGTGGGTAGTAACTAGATTTGCATCAGTGAAGATTCTAACACATACATGTACACATAAAATAGGGATAACTCTAGTTTGCTGTAAAACTTATCAAGATTTAAGTAAGCTGATACCCATCTCATCTAGGGTGTTGGTGATACAAGGCAAAAACAGTTCAAGAACATCTTTCACTTAGAATGCAATTCAACAGTGTTGATATTTGCCTCATGAAGATCCAATACTTTCTCTTATTACACATGTTTCTCTACTTTCCTGCTGCAAGACAACCCCCTCCCCTTTCTAGAGTTGGTTGTCCGATAATTTTGATTTCATAAAAATCATCAGTCTTTTCTTTGTGATTACATTAGATACAATTTAGTCAGTCTGTAATTAAATCTTCCCTTTAAAATCATTATACAGACTGAAAAGACAGTTGGAAAAGTCTATGAGAGGAGGATGTTGAACTAGCATTACTTTTGTCATGGGTTTTCATGTTTTTACATCTTTCTATTTTCCATTTACCTTATCTTTACACAAGTTGTGTCACTGAGAAATGACTGATACCCCAGAGAATAACATAAACTTTTCCTGTGAGCTATGAACATGAACATTACCTTGTCATGAACTTGACCTACAGACAAGGTTCTTGCGCATCACGCATCACTTATATGTGGTTGACAATTCTTCCAAGTTATACTGAAATTCATTCATAACTAAAAGAGATACAGGCCCGACACAAACACCAAACACTAAGATTTTTCGCAGTTACCTACCTTTTGACCTGATGGGACCCAATTTTGAACTTGTACTGCATATCATCAGGACAATTATTCTGACAAAGTTTCATATCATACTGAAAATGTGGGCTGTAGAGTGCACATCAATTTTCATAAGTATCGAACAGAAAATGTGGCTTCTAGAGTGCACACAAGGTTTTTCCAAGATTTGTCATAGTGACCTAATTTTCATCCACCATGACCCAATTTTGAACTTATACTACATATCATCAAGACAAACATTCTGACCAAGTTTTATGAGTATTAGACTGATAATGTGGCACCTAGAGTGCACACAAGGTTTTTCCAAGATTTGTCCCTGAGACTTACTTGATGCCTGGTCGACACACGACAGACACAGCACAATCACAAAAGCTCACCTTGAGCTCTTTGTGATTTGGTGAGCTAAAAACACAAACATAGAAAACCCTCAAAGGACATTTTGATTTTGACTTTATTTTGGGCACTGCCAGTCACCAGATGATGTGCTCAGAGATTTCGGCTTGGCACCACAAATAATAAGCGTGTGTGCTGAGATTGTATCGTTGTCTGTAGAAATGAGAAGTTCATATGATTTCAGCATACTTGGTCCATTCCGAAAAATATGTATTGATCTGCTGACATTGAAATACATGTACCACAAAACCGATTTGCCCCATTATTGTAGCAGATGACTAAAAATCCCTGCTCAAAGAACTATGCTGGTTTTTGATCCTCCATTCCTATATGTACACCTTTGGTGTATCAACCTTTTCATTAGTACATGAATGAACTATTTCAGAGCCAAATATTCACATTTTACCACCAAAATTAAACACTTAGAAAAATAGCACACAATGAAGATCCAAGATGCGACAGGAAATTCCTTGCAGTCTGATTTTGATCTGTAATCTCCAAAACCAGAAGTCTGATGTTTATCTACAAAGCTTACAAAAAACACTCTAGCTGTCCACAGTAATATAAATTCAAGGACTACAAAATTTATATCTTATTGAAAAGCATTTGCTGACAACAAAATATTATGCTCAAACCGTTCATATTTGATTGGTTAAATAGGGTAGATAATTTTGAGGGCCATTCCTAGCATTTTCAAAAACTGTTTTAATATGTGTTCAAAAGCCATCTTAACTCTTTACCGACCAACAAAACTTTGGACTAGACCAAATTGAGAGCATCTGCAGATGACAAAATAAATACAGCTCAAATGATGGTTTCTGTCTTTGATAGGATAGAAAACATTGTGGGAAAAGAAGCAGCATTTTCTCCTTTTCCCATAATGTCTTTTAAAGGCCTTCTTCTTCAGGGTTGTTAAAATTCGAGATTGTTTGGTAAAGACTTAATCTGGGTCAAAATGGTTAGACAAGCTGGAATTAAATAAAGATGTACCCTTTCTGTTTCCATTTTCTCAGCTTCTATGAGTTTTTTCTCTTCTTCTTTGTCCTCCTTAAGGTCTTTCTCAAAACCATTTGGCATGTCAGTCTTGTGAAGACTTGTTTTACTTCCTTTTAAAGATTCTTTTGATTTGGCTCTACAGACTAGATTAGGGTGATCCCCCTTCCTGGCGGCCCCAGGGGTACCTGGTGGGGTGGCTACATGAGTATCTGAAATTGTCCTCATTCTCTCGGACAACATGGAAATTTGTCTGAAAACAATATATCAAAAAATTTATGACTTTTGTTTGTTTTTGACATCAACTTTCATAGTAATCATTCTTTATGACTGCTTCCTTGAACCCTAACCAAATTTGTGTCATTGGGTAGCTCTAAAGTTTGACCCCAATCATAAAAGGATTCAAATTCAGGTCCTTTAACCCTTTACCATACAGTCCCGCGTATGAGTAGCCCCGAGGCAAAAAGCTTTAGAAACTTTGTGGGACAAACAATCCTGTGTTTGATATTTATTATTGTTGATGAAAACAATCCTGTGTTTGTCATTTATGATTGTTGATGAAATTGCCCCATAAGTTATGAGGCAGTTGTTCTAGGTAGTGGCTGGACAGACATCTCAAGACAGAGAATCTCTGTATACTTGTCTAATTATGTTTATTTCCCTTCAATATCAGCCTTAAATGGAGGACGGACACACAGACAGATAGAAAGACTAACAGTAAGTGACTTTGTGCTCAGGTGAACTATATATCTCAATTTTGCAAGCTTTATTTTGAAATACCTTGTGACATATAAGGAAGTTTTACTATACCTGTCTAGTTTGGAATCTTTCCCCTCCATAATTGAGCCTATCTGTGACATTATCTCTGCATCTAGCTCCAAATCTAAAAAGCAAACAAACTGTAAACTAAGATTTTAATCATAGTCATTCACGCCACAGTTAGTAGCAAGAATTTCACTTACCAAGCATTCCCATCTTTAGAAGTATTCTAAATTCAAGAAGAAATATAGACATGATTTGATGCAACATACCAGATACTGTATAAGATTAATGCAAAGAAATTCTGGCATACTTCTAAAACAATGCAACCAATGGTTTTAAGTTCTGTACACTACCAACTACAATGCCAGGCTTGGCTTGGCAGACTTTAGAATTTATTACTTCGGAGAGGCTTTAACCTGCTAAATAAAAGAAATGAAACTTTAAAACTGATAATAAAACCCAAATTTCTTTATTTCCAAGGGGTATTTTGGAGAAAAGATACAGTCTCCTTATTGGACAAGATCAGACTACACGTTCTCGGCAGTCTGATCTTGATTTACACTGTTAGCAAAAGGTCAGTAAATAGGGCATAGCAGCCTCAGGGTCACAGAGTAATTTCATCTTTTTGTTTCAATGGTACCTCAAATAGGTCTGTTTTACAGGGATAAAAGTAAACTACCTTCATCTCCCTTTTCCAGTTCTTCAGTTAAGTAATTCTTCAGGAACTGTGAGAAAGCTCCATCATGGTCCAGTAGCTCTCTGTAAGATCCAATCTCTGATATCTTTCCATCCACTAACACCACGATAGTATCCACTTGAGGAAGGAATCCAACACCGTGAGTTACCAAAACACGGGTCTGAAAAATGCAAGTTACTTAAAAAAATTGTTTAGAGTTTAACCCTTTATTAAACCATCCCGTTTCTTTCCACCCTCTAGCATGCATTACTTTAGCAGTTATACACAGTTGTTCCCAAGTTTTAATTTTAAACTCTGACTCCACAGTCTTGTCTACTTATTCCTATACCGCACAATGGCGCCTTTTATTGACCCTGGGAAAGAGGCCTTTTGAAAACATTGTGGGAAAAGGACAAAATGCTGGTAACCAGCATTTTCTCCTTTTCCCACAGTGATTTCTACCCTATCAAAGAAAAATTGCACCATTTGAGCCACATTGAAATCGTTGTCTGCAAATGCTTCCAATTTGGACAAGGGTAAAATTTTGTCTTCTGGTTAAGGGTTAAAGAAGGAGTTCAACTCTGCAAGATACCATATGTCTGAAACATGGGGTTATGAAAAAATGTTGTCTGGTTTGTAGCCCTTTATTAGACCATCCTATTTCTTTCGACACTCTGGCATGCATGACTTTAGCAGTTACACACAGTTTTTCGCAAGTTTGAAAAGTATCTTTTTCCCCAGGTGTTTGTTAACTCTTTACCAAACGACAAAATTTTAGACCGGTCCAAATTGAAAGCATTTGCAGACGACAATATTAATGTAACTCAAAAATTGAAAAGGGTAGAAAACATTTTGGGAAAAGGAGAAAATGCTGGTTACCAGCATTTTCTTCTTTTCCCACAATGTTTTCAAAAGCCGTCCTTTTCAAAGTCTTGAAAACACCGGATGTTTTGGTAAAGATTTAACAAAAAAATTAAATTAATAAAAAAGTTACTGATGGCAAACTCTGTAGAAGGGGCCTGAAGTGTCTTGCCCAAAGACACCCCCATGAAAAACCCAGTGGATCCACTGAGGCTTAAACGAGTCACGAGTCCTACAATTTACCACTGAGCCATGCAGGACCCTTTGAAAATATTGAAGAAAGAGAAGAAAATGATGGTAACCAGCATTTTCTCCTTTTCCCACAAAGTTTTCCAACCTTTTCAATGTCAAACTGTATCATAAGAGCAACATTTAATTTCTTATCTGGAAATGTTATAAAATTGAACACGACTAAAATATTCTTGGAATAAAGAGTAATTGCAGTAATTGCCTACTTTTTTCAGTAACATAAGCAGTATCATACTTGGTAACTGTTGAATAATCCTATTATTGCAATGTTGACTGAATGGTGTTTTACGCTGCTTTCAAATTGTGAATCATGCATATTTTCAAACCAACTGCAGGATAATCCCGCATTCAAATTTTGGAGAGAATAGTCAAATTTCCTACCTATTTTTCACCAATTTATGTGTTTATGAAGAAAGATAGACAGATTGAGCACATCACTGTTGCATAGAGTAGGTTCCCTTTTTGTTTACGGTAGAGTTACCAATTCAACTTAACGGATTTTTTTTAAAACGAAAAATACAACTGCATTTTAATCTAAGTAAGCTTGGTAAAAAATAATTTCGTCATATTTACAGAAATGTTAGTATTTTTGATGTTTTTTTTTTTTTTTCCTGAATATGAATTTATTTTATCGACAATAATATAAAAGGAGGGTGGAAAACGTAAATTAATTTTTTCGTCAATTTTTTCCAAAGCTGATTCTGTTGTTTTCCTATCTACTTTTTTCATATCCCCCATACTTTTGAGAAATCCCCCATCTTTTTCAAAGTAATGGGGGATTTTCGCCCTCATTTTTCAAATCCTGAATGAGACACTGCACTAGTCCCACACTTTACCACTGAACCACATATTTTTGCAATGTACTACTATAAATAATTGATGAAAAACCAGAGTAATCACCACAATTTACTTTCATTTAACTCTTTACCACATGACAAAATTTTAGGCTCATCCAAATTGAAAGCATTTGCAGACAACAAAATACACGTGACTAAAAAATTGAAATTCGATTTGGAAAGGGTAGAAAACATTATGGGAAAAAGAGAAAATGCTGGTTACCAGCATTTTCTCTTTTTCCCACAATGATTTCAAAAGGTTTATTTCTTAGGGTTGTTAAAACTCGGGATCGTGTGGTATAGAGGTACACATCTTTATTTTACATCTATTGTGAAACAAGCTCTTACAACTTCTATGAATTTTTCTCAATGATTGCTTCCTGGGAACCTCACACCGTGTTGTGGATGAATAAAGGCTTACTACTTACAAATGAAATCAATAGGAAAAAGAAAAAAACTTTTCATTACAAGTCATTTCTGCTTTTGTCAGAATCTTTCAAACTTGGTGTGTATGCAGCAATACAAAAATGTCAGCTGCAAGAGATAATGCAATACCTTACGAAACATTCCAAATCAAAAGTCAACACAAGCCATACATACCTTTCCCTTGAGTATTCCATTGGGCCCAATTACATTATCAAAGATATGTTTTCCGACATGGGAATCGACGGCACTTAAAGGATCATCTAGTAAATACATATCAGCATCCTGGTACACAGCTCGCGCTAAACTGACACGCTGCTTCTGTCCCCCAGAGAGATTTATACCCTGGATATAAAGAAATAAATCATTTCTCTAGATCATTCACAGACATTCAGAATTTCACAGATAAATTTACCCTTTACAAAGTAATCCCATACTTAAATGGCCCTGAAAAATAAGGCTTTTGGCACAATGAAAGGAAAGGAGAAATACTGGTTACCACCATTTTCTCCATGTCCCAGTTCCTCCACCCTTTCCAAGACAAATCCCATCATTTGAGTCACTCATGTCATCTTCCAGTGCTTTCAATACAAACCAGTCTTTTGTCATTTGGTAAAGAGTTTATACCCCCCATTTTTTGTTTTGATAGAGAAAAAAGATCATCAACACTAACATGAATTATGCACAAAAACGGCCCATGTCAAGAGAAGGGAATTCCACAATGCTTAACTCTTTACCAAACAACAAATATTTAGACTTGTCCAAATTGAAAGCATTTGCAGACTACAAACTAAATGTGGATCACGCAACCGGATTTATCTTTGATATCATAGAAAAGATTGTGGTTGCCAGCATTTTCTCCTTTTCCCATAATATTTTCTAAAGGCTTCTTCCTCAGAGTTGTTAAAAAGCAGGATAGTATGGTAAAGGTTATATCTTTACTTTTCTATATAACAAATTCAGTGCACTTGCAGACAACAAATTTGGTGAAAATGATGGTATTTCTTTTTTAAAGTGTAGAAAACATTGCAGGAAAAAGAGGAAATGCCAGTAAGTATGATTTTCTCACCATGCTTCAAAGTGCCTTCTTCTTCTGGGTTCTTCAAAGTTAGGATTGAGTTAAAAATATTTAAGGGTTAATAGTCACGAAAAGTTTAATTATAACAGCTTAACTGAAGATACAAATTGACAAATGAATGAGTCATGCTCTGTGAAAAGGGGCCTTAATGCATTTGCAAAAAGTATTGACCCAGCTCACCCTGCACACTCAGCACAGGCTAACCTTGGCCAAAACTTTTTGCATTTGGTCAACTTTTTGCATGTAAAAGGACCAGTGTACATCATTACTCAGTAGATTGTTATACAAAATTGATTTTAGGGATGTATAACAATGTGATGAATTAATTGGTAGCTTGCATCAGACATGCACTAAGCCCTCTTTGGCCAGAGCATGGCTTAAGTATATCCATGTGCATAACAACAGATGGATGGACAGACAGACTGACAGACAAACACAAAACTTGATTCCAGAATACTTTCCAGAAGCCTTTATTTTGAAGGGGCATAATGATATTTTCCTTTCATCCCACAGTTTATTTGTTTTATATACCAACTGATAGACTGAAACTTGTTTTGCACCACATTTGAAATTATTGAATTCCTATCAACAACAGCTCACATATCGAAGTATACAGTCTAAAACACTTTTTTGTGGGTCTAAATATACCCTGTGCATGTCTCTCCTAGTTTTCACAAGTCCTGAGCTTTGGCTCTATTGTGCCTTTCACAAAGTCACTCCCAGTTGACCAGTGCAACCAGCTGGGATTGAACTAGGATCCAACTGGAATTGAACTAGGATTCCCTGATAACAAATCCACTATAAGATAACCACCAAGCCATGCTTCATCCCTGAATTCATTATTTTTTTGATACCTTTTCTCCAATTTCTGTCTGATCCCCTGCTGGCATTATCTCTAGATCAGCCTGGAGGGCGCAGGAATCTATGACTTTCCTATAGGTCCCAAGTTCAAGTGGTCTTCCAAACAAAACATTGTCCTGTAAGGTGGCATTCTGAATCCAGGCCTGCTGGGCTACATAGGCTGTGGAACCCTGAACAAACAGACAAAATCAAAAGCAGTCTTAAACTTTTACCCCCCCCAAAAAAATTCCCAAATTTAACAACCCTGGAGATGAGCGCTTCTGAAAAATTGTGGGAAGAGGAGAAAATGCTGGTAACCAGCATTTTCTCCTTCACTTACCATGTTTTTTTTACCCTTTCAATAGATTGATTGATTGACTGATTGATTGATTGATTGTATGGTGTTTAATGCCGTTTTCAACATTATTTCAGTTATATCACGGCGGCCAGTGCACCTATCCATGCTTTCCTCGAGTTTCTTTCACCAGTACTCCGCACAATATTCATTCCAAGCCACTGCCTGCTTTCCCACATAACCATCATCGAAACAATGGTCAGTGGTGAGACAGGAATGAGTCCTGTCAAGATGACTATCATCAATCCTCGGCAAGAAATTGGCCTAGCCAGGGATCAAACCAGCGACCTCCTGTTCTCAAGTCCTGTACGCTACCGACTGAGCTATGGGGGCTTGGCTGACCCTTTTAAAGACAAATCCCTTTTTTGAGTCCTCCTTTGCAAATGATTTAAATACAGACAAGTCTAAAACTTGTTGTCTGGTAAAGGGTAAATAACTGATCGATTGATTGTATGGTGTTTAACACAATTTTCAACTTTATTTCAGTTATATCGCGTTGGCCAGTGCACCCATCCATGCTTTCCTAGAGTTTCTTATACCAGTAATACACACAACATTCTTTACAAGCCACTGGCTGCCTTCCCATATAACTATCGTCGAAACAATGGTCAGTGGTGAGAGAGGAATGAATCCTGTTGCAACGACTATCATCAATCCTCAGGGAGAAATTGGCCGAGCCAGGGATCAAACCAGCCACCCTGTTCTCAAGTCCTGTACCCTACTGACAGAGCCACCCTGGCTTGGCTGGTATAGGGTTAAGTGACTAGTGAATGGGTATGAGATTTTTTCTGTAAAACTTGAAAACTTATAATATTGACCAACTGCTTCTAATAAGCAGCAGACTTCTTGTCTATGTCTTGGCATGTCTTTGCAGACAGTTCATTTAACTCTTTACCAAACAACAAATTTATACACTCTTCCAAAAGAAAAGGAGAAAATGATAGCATTTTCTCCTTTTCCCACAATGCTTTCTACACTTTCAGGAACAATATCCATCTTTTGAGCTACTTTCATTTTGTCATCAGCATATTTTCTCCTTTTCCCACAATGTTTTCAAAAGCATTCTCTATCAGTGTCTTTAACACTTAGGATTGTGTGGTAAAGAGATAAGACATTACATTACAAGGATTAATTGTGTATAACAAGCACTGGTTCATTTTACAACAATATTTTCAACCAGTTATAATCTTCAGGCACACAAAAGAAAGGTCAATTTTATTGTACTAGGTTAATGTTAAGCCAGATACCTACAAAAATTACTAGTACTTCCCTTCACACAAACAGCATGAAATTTTAAACATTCTAACCCTTAACCATACAACAAAATTCTAGAATTGTCCAAATTGAGAGTAATTACAGACAAAAAGTTAAAAATTGCTCAAATGGAGGAATTTGTCTCTGAATGGGTAGAAAATATTGGGGGAAAAGAAAAAATGCTCATAGCTATCATTTACTCCTTTTCCAACAATGTTTTCAAAGTTTTTTTCCTCTGGGTCTTTAAAATTCTGAACTGTCTGGGAAAGTGTTAAAAAAGACTGTAACCAATCAACATCCACATGCAAGCCTTTAATTAATCCTTTACCAAATAACTAAATTTTGGATTTGTCCAATTTCGAAGCATTTATAGGTGACAAATTAAATATGGCTCAAATGATGGAATTTGAGGGCAGAAAACATTGTGGGAAAAAGAGAAAATGCTGGTTACTAGCACTTTCTCCTCTTCCCTCAATGTTTTCCAAAGCCTTCTCTGTTAGGGCCCTTAAAACTCGCGAGTGTGTTGTAAAGAAATAAATTGTTTAGCACAATTTAGAACAAGAGGGCCATGGATCGCTCACCTGAGTCAATAGGTGAAATTTCACTCCAGGGTCACTCTAGAGCGCACACAAGGTTTTTCTACAATTTGACCTAGTGACCTAGTTTTTGACCCCACATGAACCAATTTCGAACTCGTCCAAGATTTTATAAAGACACATTCTGACCAAGTTTCATGAGGATCAGACCGAAAATGTGGCCTCTAGAGCATACACAAGGTAAAAAGTTGACGACAGACGCCGCATGCCTCACGACAGACGCCCGACACAGCACGATCACAACAGCTCACCATGAGCACTTTGTGCTCACGTGAGCTAAAACACATAAGTCAAAAAAGAGCACCACATGCAGGTGCCAACAATTGGCTGTTGTTTTTTGATGGATGAAAATTACCCTAACAATTTTAGAACAAGAGGGCCATGATGGCCCTGGATCGCTCACCTGAGCCAATAGGCAAAATGATCCCAGGTGACCAAATTTCAAACTCATCTAAGATTTAATTAAGACAAATGTTTTGACCAATTTTCAAGTCAATTGAGCGAAAAATGTGGCCTTTAGAGTGTCCACAAGGTATTTCTTTAATTTGACCTAGTGACCTACTTTATGACTCTGGGTGACCCAATTTCAAGTTTTCTGAGATTTAATTAAGAAAAACATTCTGACCAATTTTCAAGTCAATTGAGCGAAAAATGTGGCCTCTAGAGTACCCACAAGGCGTTTCTTTAATTTGACCTAGTGACCTAGTTTTTGACCCCACATGATCCAATTTCAAACTTGTCCGAATTTTATCAAGACAAACATTCTGACCAAGTTTCACAAGTATCTGACTGAAAATGTGGCCTCTGGAGCTCACACAAGGTTTTTCTAAGATTTGACCTAGTGACCTAGTTTTTGACCCCACATGACCCAATTTTGAACTCGTCTGAGATTTTATCAAGACAAATATTTTTACCAAATTTCACAAGTATCTGGCTGAAAATGTGGCCTCTGGAACTCACACAAGGTTTTTCTAAGATTTGACCTAGTGACCTAGTTTTTGACCCCACATGACCCAATTTTGAACTCGTCTGAGATTTTATCAAGACAAATATTTTTACCAAATTTCACAAGTATCTGGGTGAAAATGTGGCCTCTAGAGCGTACACAAGGTTTTTCGAAGATTTGACCTAGTGACCTAGTTTTTGACCCCACATGACCCAACTTTGTGCTTGTCTGAGATTTCATCAAGACAAACATTCTGAACAAGTTTCATGAGGATGGGACTGAAAATGTGGCCTCTAGAGCGTACACAAGGTTTTTCTAAGATTTGACCTAGTGACCTAGTTTTTGACCCCACATGACCCAATTTCGAACTTGTCTGAGATTTTATCAAGACAACATTTTTACAAATTTCACAAGTATCTGGCTGAAAATGTGGCCTCTAGAGCATACACAAGGTTTTTCTAAGATTTGATCTAGTGACCTAGTTTTTAACCCCATGTGACCCAACTTTGTGCTGGTCTGAGATTTTATCAAGACAAACATTCTGAACAAGTTTCACGAGGATCGGACTGAAAATGTGGCCTCTAGAGCGTACACAAGGTTTTTCTAAGATTTGACCTAGTGACCTAGTTTTTGACCCCACATGATCCAATTTCGAACTTGTCTGAGATTTTATCAAGACAACATTTTTACAAATTTCACAAGTATCTGGTTGAAAATGTGGCCTCTAGAGCGTACACAAGGTTTTTCGAAGATTTGATCTAGTGACCTAGTTTTTAACCCCATGTGACCCAATTTCAAACTCGTCCGAGATTTTATCAAGACAAACATTCGAACCAAGTTTCATGAAGATCGGACCGAAAATGTAGCATCTAGAGCGTACACAAGGTTTTTCTAAGATTTGACCTAGTGACCTAGTTTTTGACCCCCACATGACCCAATTTCGAACTCGTCTGAGATTTTATCAAGACAAACATTCCGACCAAGTTTCATGAAGATCAGACTGTAAATGTGGCCTCTAGAGCGTACACAAGGTTTTTCAAAGATTTGACCTAGTGACGTAGTTTTTGACCCAACATGACCCAATTTCGAACTCATCCGAGATTTTATCAAGACAAACATTCTGACCAAGTTTCATGAAGATCAGACCGAAAATGTGGCCTGTAGAGCGTACACAAGGTTTTTCTAAGATTTGACCTAGTGACCTAGTTTTTGACCCCACATGACCCAATTTCGAACTCGTCCGAGATTTTATCAAAACAAACATTTTTACCAAATTTCACAAGTATCTGGCTGAAAATGTGGCCTCTAGAGCGTACACAAGGTTTTTCTAAGATTTGACCTAGTGACCTAGTTTTTGACCCTACATGACCCAATTTTGAACTCGTCCGAGATTTTATCAAGACAAACATTCTGACCAAGTTTCATGAAGATCGGACTAAAAATGTGGCCTCTAGAGCATACACAAAGTTTTTCTAAGATTTGACCTAGTGACCTAGTTTTAGACCCCACAAGACCCAATTTCGAACACATCCGAGATTTTATCAAGACAAACATTCTGACCAAGTTTCGTAAGGATCGGACTGAAAATGTGGCCTCTAGAGCGTACACAAGGTAAAAAGTTGACGCACAACGGTCACAGCACGATCACAATAGCTCACCATGAGCACTTTGTGCTCAGGTGAGCTAAAAAGGTCATCCTAGGAACATTTGTGAAATTATTTCAAAATCTGATCAGCCATTCCAGAGAAGAAGAATTAAGAAATTCCTCTTCATGTCCCTATGGTGCAAATAGCCCCCACCACCAGAGCCATGTTTCTTGACAGACCACAATATTGCAAACAATTTTTGAAAAGAGTCACCCAAGGAACATTTCTGTGAAATTATTTCAAAATCTGACCAGCAGTTTCAGAGAAGAATTTTTAAGAATTTCTTCATGTCCATATAGTGTAAGTAGCCCACAGCCATCAGAGCCATGTTTCTTGACAGATCAAAATTTCTCGAACAGTTGCGAAAAGGGTCACCAAAGGAACATTTCTGTGACATTATTTCAAAATCTGACCAGCTGTTTCAGAGAAGAAGAATTTTTAAGAATTTCTTCATGTGTGTATAGTGCAAGTAGCCCCCCCATCAGAGCCATGTTTCTTGATGGATCAAAATTTTGCAAACAAATTTTGAAAAGGGTCACCATAGGAACATTTCTGTGAAATTATTTCAAAATCTGACCAGCGGTTTCAGAGAAGAAGAATTTTTAAGAATTTCTTCATTTCCGTATAGTGCAAGTAGCCCCCATTCACCAGAGCCATGTTTCTTGACAGATCAAAATTTCGCAAACAATTTTTGAAAAGAGTCACCCAAGGAACATCTCTGTGAAATTATTTCAAAATCTGACCAGCTGTTTCAGAGAAGAATTTTTAAGAATTTCTTCATACCCGTATAGTGCAAGTAGCCCCCATTCACCAGAGCCATGTTTTTCGACAAATCAAAATTTCGCGAACAATTTTTGAAAAGGGTCACCCAAGGAACATTCCTGTGAAATTATTTCAAAATCTGACCAGCGGTTCCAGAGAAGAAGAATTTTTAAGAATTTCTTCATGGCCGTATAGTGCAAGTAGCCCCCATTCACCAGAGCCATGTTTCTTGACGGATCAAAATTTCGCGAACAATTTTTGAGAAGAATCACCCAAGGAACATCTCTGAAATGATTTCAAAATCTGACCAGCCGTTTCAGAGAAGAATTTTTAAGAATTTCTTCATTTCCATATAGTGCAAGTAGCCCCCATTCTCCAGAGCCATGTTTCTTGACAGATCAAAATTTTGCGAACACCTTTTGAAAAGGGTCACCAAAGGAACATCTCTGTGAAATTAATTCAAAATCTGACTAGCGGTTTCAGAGAAGAAGAATTTTTAAGAATTTCTTCATATCTGTATAGTGCAAGTAGCCCCCCATTCACCAGAACCATGTTTTTTGACAGATCAAAATTTCGCGAACAATTTTTGAAAAGGGTCACCCAAGGAACATCTCTGTGAAATTAATTCAAAATCTGACCAGTGGTTTCAGAGGAGAAGATTTTTAAAGAATTTCTTAGAAAATTCCATTTCGTTGCCGTGGCAACCAGAGTTTTTGATGGAATCAAATTTTGTGAACAATTTTTAAAGAGGACCTCCCAAGGAACATTCCTGCCAAGTTTCGTCCAAATTGGCTCAGTGGTTTAGGAGGAGATGATGTTTAAAGAATTGTTGATGACGCACGACGAACGACGCACAGACGCACGACGAACGACGGACACCGGGTGATCCTAAAAGCTCCCCTTGAGCATGTTGTGCTCAGGTGAGCTAAAAATTAATTATTGTCATTCATTATTTATTTTTTCTGACACTGACCAAAAACGATTACAAACAGCTCAAGGTCAAACATTTGTAAGAGAGGTGTGGTAATTTTGAAAACATCATGGGGGGAAAAAAAGAAAATGTTGGTAAACAGCATTTTCTCACATTTCCGCAGTGTTTATTGCCCATAAAGCTAACCATTTACCCAAAAACCAATCATTTCAGCAACATCACATGTGTCATTTGCAAATGCTTTCAGAATAACCAGGTCTAAAAATTTTTCATCTGGTAACGAATAAAAGTCAAAATAGGAAAGTAATGGGCTAAGACCTTAATTTAACCCTTAAAGTGCCAAATAAACCAAATGGGTTCTTCAGTCTAGTTTGTACTGGGGTTTAACACAATATTAACAGCTTAAGTCATTTCACAACAGTCAGTGCACCTATGTTTGTGTTTCCTGCTTTCTCACAACAGTGCTGACACAATTTTCTTTCCAAGCGACTTACTACTTTCTCAAATGCATCACAGTTGAGAGGCGAAACTTCAGTCTAGTACAAGACCCACATAATTGCAATTTCGTGGTTGCTTTTTGTCTCAGTGTTTCAGTAAAGCAGGCATTGTTGATCATAGATCACATTTTGTGCAGTCTAATCTTGATCTACACTGGCCGCAAAGGCAACTATAGTGGCTTAAAGAGTTAATATAAAATTTTGTATTCTACAAGAAACTACATTTCTTGCAGTAGACCCTTTTCAAAACAATCCCATGTTTTCACAACCCTGAGAAAGGATGCCTTTGAAAACATTGGGAACAAAGAAGAAAATGTTTGTAAGCATTTCCTCCTTTTCCCACAATATTTTCTTCTTCTTCCAAGACAATCGTTTGAGCCAAATTTAGTATCAACCAAGGTCAGCCTGCGCAGTCCACACAGACTCACATGGATCAAAACTTCTGTGGGTTTTTTTTTTCTGTAAATTTTCTGCATGTCCAAGGACAATGTTATCTATATAATCCAGTTGATTGTCAGACACTATGGATTGTACGGATCCATAATATTGTGGTGACTTTCTTGGTATCATACATCATGGAAATTCATTAAACCCCCTTTTCACAGAGCATTGCTCACATACATTTCACCACCTGTGATGAATCTTTTTGTCAAGCAGTATACCAATATGAAAATGTTTTTACCAAAGCATGTTGTCATCATTTAGAAGCACGTTTCACGCTTTCATGTAACAAACCCTACCTATTATTGCTCATCCCCATTCCATTAAGAATTTTTTCCTGTTGTCTTCTGTTAATTCGCTTCCAATGTTTAATGAGTTTAGCTCTTTGCCAAATGATAACATTTTAGACTTGTCCAAACTGAAAGCATTTGCAGATGACATATTAAATTTAGCTTAAATGATGGCAATTTTTTGTGGAAGTGTAGAAAACCTTTAGGGAAAAGGAGAAAATACTGGTTACCAGTATTTTCTCCTTTTCCCAAAGGTTTTCAAAAGGCTATTTCCTCAGGGTTGTTAAAAGTCAGGATTGTGTGATAAACAGTTAAACAAACTGGCAAAAAACACAACAAATTTAACATCAACAAATTTTCAAACTAGCAACTTCAATCCAACATATATAGCATTACCTGTTTGTACAACTGTGCAATGAAAATACATCATTTGAATATAATTAAGGATGAAGAAGATAAAGCAAAACTTTAAACCTTTACCGGGAAGTCCAGTTCTTTTAAGGCCCAAAGGAAAAATGTTTTGAAAACATTCTGGGAAGATTGTGAAAACTGAAAGAATTGCTTGTGACCAGTCTAATAAACAGTAAAAGCATATGGGGCCTTATTCACCAACTATTCTAAATACTGGTGATTCTTAATTTCAGACCTAGCCATCTGGAAATATGGATATGGGGCTAAACATATGAGGGTATAACTTTGTCAAAAATACATGCTCTGGGAAAGTTCTGTGGGGCATTATACCACGCAAGTCATCACATCATCAGAGATCCATTAAAAACATTTTGTCTAACAACAGGCTGATTCCTCAGTTATAGTTCTCCTTAAACATGGAGAAAATATACCAAAAACAAAAGGTTTCTACACAGGTCAGCTTGCACTGACTGCACAAGCTGACTAGGATCAATACATTCTGCAGATGCATTAAACTCTTTTTACCCGAGCATGGATCAAATCAGGGTTATGAGCCCATGTTGTATGTGTTCCCGAGTTGATAGTTTACAACTACCCTAAATTTGAAGAAATATCTTCAGTAATGAGACAGATATGAAGAAAATCTTACTGTTGGTGATGATACTAACAATAACAGGGCTATGTCAATATCTCCAAATTTCTTTGGAAACAACTAAGCTAAAAATCTAGATTTCTATCACTTTCATAGACACATGTTGTATCATTTCATACCTGAGATTATCATCACAAACAAAACATCATATACATGTAATGTTTATTGATGTCCACATTTTGCACTTACGGTACTTGTGAATTATATAGCAACATACAAAAACAATAATCATGTAACCTTCTAGATAGTCAGATTCAATTTAACCCTTTACCAAACAATCCTGTGTTGTAATGACTTACAGAAAGAAGGCTTTAGAAACATTGTGAAAGAAGAAGCAATTGCTGGTATCCCACAATGTTTTCTACCCTTCTGAAAACAAATTTCAATTTTTGAGTCACATTTACTTTGTTGTCTGCAGTATGCTTTCAATTTGGATAAGTCAAACACCTTGTTGTTTGTTCAAGAGTTAAACATACCTGGTCAGACTCAAAATTTGTAATCTTCAAGACTATGTCATCTTGATGCAATAGAATAAAAAATTTACGTGTCCATGCTTTCTTTGAGACATGACAGAGTACACAGGCAGCTGATTTTGTATTCTTCAAGTTTAGTAACATACCTTGACAGTAACTTTCCCCTTAATCTTGTCCATTTCTCCAAGAATGGCCTGCAGTAGAGATGATTTTCCTGAGCCCACTGTGCCAACAACAGCAATCAGTTCACCCTCTGAGATGTCCAGATTTATGCTTAAACAAACAACACAGGTCCAAATGAGATGAGTTTCAAATGATACAACATTCATTACTAAAACTGCCATTACTTATATGACAGAAATATGTCAAAAACAGCATTAAACTAGAACTGCTGCAAAGCAGACAAAAATACACCCCCAACCAGCAGCTTGTCACTGAAGCAGCACAATCAGAGAAAACAAAATCCACATGTGATCTTGACCTTTGACCCATGTGACCCCCCCCTCCCCCCCAAAAATAGGGCACCTCTTTGGGTAATGAGGAACAACTGTGTAAATTTCAGGGTCATAGGTCAAACGGCTTTGGAGTTAGAGCACAGAAACAAAAAACAAGACAAATGGATTGACAGACAAATGGATGGACAGACTGACAGACATGGTGAACAGTATACCCTCCTCTACTTGGTAGGTGGAGGGTATAATTACAACCCAACATGATTTAACAATTTGCCAAACAATCCAGGTTTTAATGCCCTTGGAAGAGAAGCCTTTTGAAAACATTGTAGGAAAAGGAACCAGCATTTTCTCCTTTTCCCAGAATGTTTTCTACCCTTTTACAGTCAGGTTTCATCAATTTAGCCACATCTGTTGAATGCAACAGCTTTGAATTTGTATGAGTGTAAAATTTTGTTGTATGGTAGAGTTAAGGTCTGCTACACAAATAAGGTTTGCTACACAAATAAATGAGAAAACATCCTGGCAGAAGTACAACTGGATATTTGGAGCAATTTCTCCTTGTGCCATACATATTTCAAAATGAGGTCTGCTACAAAACAAGAATAATTGTCAACAGTAAAATCATGTAATATCTCTTCAAAAGAGGACAAAATTTTAGACTCATCTAGATCGAAAGTGTTTGCAAATAACACATTAAATGTTCCTCAAATAAAAAGTTTTGTCCGTTTAACTCTTTACCTGTTGATGACAAAATTCTACACTTATCCACATAGAAAGCGTTTGAATACAACACATTCAGTGGCACTTAACTCTTTACCAGATAACAAAGTTTCAGACTGGTCCAAATTCAAAGCATTTGCAGACGATAAACTAAATGTGGCTCAAATGATAGAATTTGTTTCTGAAAGGTTAGAAAACATTGTGGACAAAAGGAGAAAATGCTAGTTACCTGCATTTTCTCCTTTTCCCACCATGTCTTCCAAAGTCTAATTTCCAAGAGGCGTTAAAACTTCTCATTGTGCAGTAAAGACTAAACATGTGGCATTTGTCTGTGCACTATCTACCAGGTAAACAAAATTGTACCCTTATCCATATCCAAAGCATTTGCTGGGGACACAGTAACTCTTTACCAAAAGACAGAATTTTAGACGGGTCTAATATGAAAGCATTTGCAGAAGACAAATGTGGCTCAAATAATATGACTTGTTTCTGAAAGGTTAGAAAACATTGTGGGAAAAGAAGACAATGCATTTTCTCCTTTTTCCACAATGTTTTCAAAAGTCTTATCAACCAGGGTTGTTGAAATTTGGGATTGTGTGGTAAAGGGTTAAAGGGGCTAAACATATGAGCCATGCTCTGGCAAAAGGGGGTTTAATGCATCTCCCTGATGCATTGTACCAAGCACATCATCTCATAATTATGGATCCACAGAATCCATTTTGTCTAACAACAAGCTAAATCCCCGGATAGAATGGCCCTTTGAGGTGCAGAAAATTGACCATTAGCAGAAAGTTGCAACAATACTATTTGCAGATGCATTAAGCACCACTTTTCCCAGAGTATGGCTCATATGAAATTTGTGTGAAAAAGGATAGAAAGCAATGTGAGAAAATGAGAAAATACTGCTGACCTGCATTTTCTCCTTTCCTCAATGTTTTCAAATGCCTTCTTAAATGTCGTAAAAGCCCACTGTTATTTGGTATAGAGTTAAGAAACTGAAATAATCTAAAAAAAGTACACTCACTTGTCAAGAGTTGGTCCTGTGTTGTCCTTTTCCATAAGCTCTTTATCCCAGACAAAGGTGCCACTCTCAATATTAACTGAGGATTCTGAGATGAAAAGATACACTTGATTGTTTGAATGGTGCTTTCAATCAGCCTTGTAGCTCTGTCCGTAACATGAAAGGCTTGAAACCAAAGGGGTCATTGCTTCAATTCCAAAGTTAGGCCAAATTCTTTTCGAGGATTGGAGATGGCAATTGCAACTAGTTTTATAATTCTCTCACTGTTGAACGTTCTTACAACCACATTTATGTGAAAAGCAGCCTGTGGCTTGGAAAGAATGTGGTGCAAATTACTGGTGTATAAAATTCCCAGGAAAGCAGAAAGAGGTGCATTGACTACAGTGAAATAACTAAAATAATGTTGAAAACAGTATCAAACACCACACCAACAAATCATCTCCACTTTCAATGGTATTTAAATGACATCAACACTACAGCTTCCTTATTCATGAATTACATGGGTTACACCAGTGCCAGGCTAGGTCTCTGCAGGGCGTTTTGCCAAAAGACTCTCTCGAGGGATTGGCCCTGCCTGCAAGGACCTTCTGATAGAAACAACTGCTCAGCAACTTATATTAACTAACACAGTGAAATATGTAGGATTTAACTTGTTACCTAACAATTCCATTTCAATGACTGGGGCTTAAGGCATTGAAAACCTTCTAAGGAGAAAATGCTGGTACGAGCATTCCCATTTCTTCCCTTCCAAAATCAAATAACATCACTTGGGGAAAATTAAATTTGTTCTCTCCAAATGCTTTCAAGTTAAAATTGTGTTGTCTTGTAAAAGGTTTACAAATTATGAAAAAAATCCCATTTCAATGCCCCATGGATTACAATCATACAAAAAAGAAAATGCTGGTGACTTGCATTTTCCTTTTTTTTACAAAATGTTTTCTACTCTTTAACCCTTTACCACACAATCCCGAGTTTTAATGACCCTGAAAAAGAAGCCTTTAGAAAACATTGTGGGAAAAGAAGAAAATGCTGGTAACCAGGATTTTCTCCTTTTCCCAAATGTTTTCTGTCCTTTTACAGACAAATCTCAACATATGAGTCATATATAATGCTTTCAATTTGGACAAGGGTAAAATTTTTCTCGTGTGGTAAAGGGTTAGCAAAGAAATGGCATCCTTTCAGCCAAATGTAATTAGTCTGCAAATGCTTTTAATTTGAACCAGTCTAGAATTATATCATCTGATTTGACTTACTTGAATCACCATCATACGTCACTGCCTCTAAGTCAAGTTCATCTGCACCTAGAAAGTTACGCAATCTTTTCACCGATACATTCACCTGTAAACAGAAATCAAATTTCTCTACTGAATGATATACTCAATTTTGCAAGTTACTTTGACGGATTGTTTCCTTGTGTTAGGCTGCTTTCCACAGTACTTCAGCAATAATCATAGCAACAGCTCATGTAACTCCTTCTTGGGCTTCACCAGTAACAGACTTGGGCTCTGTACTGCCTTCCCTGAAGACACTCCCACATAACCAGTACAACCAGCCAGAACTGAACCAGGGTTTCCTCAGTACAATTCAATGCCATAACTCTTTAAAAGATGACAAAATTTTAGACTGGTCCAAAACGATCAAGAAAAGTTACTTACAATCTTTTCAGGAGTATTAAACTGCATTTTGTTTTCACAAGGCTTTTTTTTTTAATTAGACAAAGATTGGTAATTTTCAACTACTGCTACCATGACTTTAAAACTAAAATATAGATTAAAAAAAAAAACATGTAAAGACCTGGCTCCCGTTTCACAAATTAACTTAAGTCTGTTATTTTACTGCATAGAGACTTATTTTCCGAATTAAGCTGAATTTGTTATTCCAGACGTATTTCATTAACATTAACAGACTTATGTAACATTTTCAAGTCCTGTGTTGACATAAGGTTTGAGTCTGAAACATAGTGTCAACTCGAGATTTGAGAATGTTATTACAGTCTGTTAATGTTGCTGAAATGTGTCTCAAATAGCAAATTTGATTTAGGTCAGAACCTGGGACCATTTGTAGATTTGAAGAGTCGTAACTTTTTTCGTGAAACTGGGTCCTGGAGTAACTTGGTTTTGGGTCTTTTTTTCTGTTAAAAGTTCTATTCCATAAATAACAGAATAGCCATGATTGGGTAAGAAGATATAAATGAATACATTTTAAACATGAAATATTAGCCCTTTGTCACACAATCTCGAGTTTTAACACCCTTAAGGAAGAAGCCTTTTGAAAACATTGTGGGAAAAGGAGAAAATTCTGGTAACTAGCATTTTCTCCTTTTCCAACAATGTTCTCTTCTCCATCAAAAACAAATTCCATCATGTAAAAATTTTAATTGTTGTCTGGAAATGCTTTCAATATGCTATAGTGAACATTTTGTTGTGTAGTAAAGAGTCAACAGCTGCCTAGATAGCCGAGCTAGTAAAGTTGCTGAGTTATGGCTTTGAAGGTCATGCATTTGAATCCCAGCATAGGCAAATCATTTTTGCGGTATTTTTTCTTTTCCACTAGGATTAAGCAGTCAAATCTGGATGACTATTCTCTACCAAATATCAACCTTCTTCCCACAGATAAAATTCTCCTCAAAATATAAATTACCTCTTTACCAAACAACAAAATATTAGACTTGTCCAAATTGAAAGCATTTGCAGAGGACACAAAATTTGGCACAAAAATGGAAATTTGTTTTTGGAAGGGTTGAAATTATTGTTGGAAAAGGAGAAAATGCTAATTACCAGCATTATCTCCATTTTCCCACAACAATATTAAAAGCCTCTTTCATCACGGTAAGGATGATTTGGTAACAGATTAATGCTCCCTGGTGATCTCTGAATACTGTGAAAAATACAAAACAAATTCCTTTCTCTATGAAACTGACAGCAATAGTATGATTTGCGTAATAAATGAAATATTACCTGTACCAGACTGGAGACCACTTGAGGCACCATTGACAGTGGAAATCTTAGGATGTTAAAGAGAGACAGTGACACAAAAGCTTTGTCTGCATCTAGAATGTTGTTTTCATCCACCATTACATACACTGCGAATGTGATTAGGGACACCTGCATGGAGAAAAAAGTTATTTTTGTACATCTTAACTAAAAACTGGCATACGTTAACATCCGGCAAGATTTAAAAAAAAAATCACATGTTTTCTTGAGCTGCCAACTGCATGGACACAAAAAATATATTGGTAGATGGATAGCTATTCAGATTTTCACATTCACACCAAACTTCGAAGATGCTTCATTACTGAGTAATGTAAGGTGACTGCTGGCAAACCTTCAGTAAAAAGGAAAGAAAAATATAACAAAAAAAAAAAAAACATTTCCCCACAGTATTTCTTTAACAGTCTGCTTCTTAATCTATTTTCAAATTTCTCGCCAGAATTTCACAAAGGTTTGTGGAATGATCACATGATCAGTAACATACGTGTGTCTCTTGTATTCGATTACGTTTGATGACATCACATTTGATGTCAAAAAAAAAAAGGACACTCTTTCAGAATGCAAGGGACCAACCCCTAATTTGAATGCCAAATCTATGCACCTTTTCACTGCATGTAATCATCCAGTTTCTTCACATTTACAAAGAATGGGATAGTCTGTTTTATTTATCAGTGTTCAACACAAGATGTAGCAAAAATAGTCTTAAAAGGCCCCTTCAACTCTTTACCATACGAGAAAATCTCAGACTCATCCAAATTCAAAATATTTGCAGACGACAAGTTGAATGGTGCTTAAATGACTGAATTTTTCTATGAGAGGTTAGAAAATATTGTGGGAGAAGAAGTTTCTCTTGTAGGGTCATTGAAACTCTGGATTGTGTGGCAAACAGTTAATGGTCACATAATCACATGTTTAAACCATTGACATTGCACAGTAATTTCTTGGTCTCTCTTATACAGACAAAATCTTACCAAGAAAGGAACAACAGTCCATGTAAAAGTAGTCACAGCATTCAAATAGGACATCTTCTTGAGAATGTTTAGCTCCTTATTTCTTATATCCAGTACCTTGGACTCAAAAGAGGCCTCCCAAGCATACAGTTTTAGCACCTATCAAAAAGAATAACCGTATACTTATATTAGTCATTATGTAAGTGCAATACAAAAGTCCTAGGCCTGTATTCACCAACCATTTTAAATTACATCCTTAACCCCTAAACTGCTAGATAAGTCAAATGAAACTTTCAAGGCTATAGTAAAAACCCAAATAATGTTATTTCAAACTTAGTTTTTGCAAAACAATACTTCCTTATCAGACAGTGTAGATACAAGATCAGACTGCATGTTCTGTGAAGTCTGATCTTGATCTATACTGTCTGCAAAAGGCCACTGAGTCGCACTTTGCAGGTTAAGGGCTAATCTTATTCTAGATCTAGAAAATAAAATAAGTTCTGATTGGCTAATCCAAATGGTTTAGCCAATCAAAAGTTGCATCACCTTGAAATTTATATAATTCTTGAGAATTAGACTAAGAATGTTATTGAGAATCAATAATGAATACAAGCCCTTGATCCTCTGCTCAAGGCTGACCATGTATAATTTTTTAGTAACTTTACATCCATGTTTCTTTTTTGAAATGGTGGTAGTCTATCATGTATACAAAAACACAGAAATGATTATGGTCAAACAAGTAATAAAAGCCCCACTGTACATGTCACATGGTTTTATTCCAGGCCTATAGCACGTTTATTTAAAAAAATATGTTAAAATACAGGACTTAGCATTCTTTATTATGTTATAACCCTTCACCTGAAAATTCTCCAGGAATTAAGTTCTTTGCAAATCTAAATCTTAAAGTTTATCTTAATGTAACAACATGAAAGAATGCTACACACAATAGAAGCTGATAACAATGTTTCCATTCTACCAAAATTTGAATGCTTCAGAAAATTCACCTCTTGTAGATATTATAGGTCACTGTGTAAAAAAACAGGTGTTTTGAGTAGACCAAATTTACTGAGCATCACAAGCACTATCAAGCAGTTCATCTCATTCTCTGTATCACCTGGTAAATTCTACAAGAACTGTGCAAAGGATACAGAAGAAAGTAATGGAAATAAAGCTTCTGGCTTATCAAGACAGTGTAGTTGAAGATGAGAGTGCAGAGAACATGAAGTATGACCTTGAATCTACACTGTCAGTTATATTTTCAGGTATCCTGTCAAGAACAGTTTTAAAATTACAATCTCTGCATCTTCAGTACTGACTGAGAATGACTATTTCGTTTGTTTCACACTGTAAGAATTAATCCTTTACTAAACAATCCCAATTTTTAATGAAGAGGATAGCATGTAAAAACATTGTAGGAAAAGATGAAAACACTGGCAACCAACATTCTCTACTTTTCCCACAATGTTTTCTTCCCTTCAAAAGATAATTTCCTTCATTTCAGCCTCAGTTGCCATCTGCGAATGCTTTAAATTTAACCCTTTACCACACAGTTCCAAGTTTTAACAACCTTGTAGAAGAAACCTTTTGAAAACATTTTGGGCAAAGGAGAAAATGCTGGTAACCAGCATGTTCTCCTTTTCCCACAATGTTATCTACCCTTCCAGATTTTAAAATTTTAACCGTATTTGATATGCAGTGTGGTCTGCAAATGCTTTGGATATGGAAAAGTCCAAAATTGTGTTGTGTGGTATAGAATTAAAATGGTCAAGTTTGTCTCTTGATAAAGGGTTTACTCACATGTGTGCTATTTACATACAAATGACTTACCTTGATCCCATTCAAAATTTCATTCATCATTTTTATCCTTGTATCTTTCAGAGCCATCTGTTTAACCTGATATTGTTTAAACTTGTTAGCTATAACACCATTCAGCGGAATCATGATTATCATAAAAGCTACACCCGCCAAAATGGATGGTCCCAGGGTGACCCAGAGTAAATATATACTCAGAGTGATCTGCAGGGGTCCTGACCATATCATGTTGATGTATGTCATCATGTCGTTAAGTCTCTGTGCATCAACTGACATCAAGTTGACAATTTCTCCGACAGTGGAGTTCTTTCTTGCAGCATTAGATAGCCTCAACATCTTTAAGAAAGAGACAGAAAAACAAAATGAATAATAAGTCCTAGTTACACTTTGCTTCTCCTTTTGCAACAATGTTCTTTTTTGTTCTCCTAGGCAATCTTTCAAAAAGGCCTGCTGCCACTTGAAACAAGAGCACTGTCTGAGAACATTTGGCTTTAGCTGCTTTTCAGTGAATAATGTAAGTTGAAAAACATGGTGCAGCCATGTCAAAATATACTGCAGGTAACTGCTCTTGTGGCATGGGTTGCCCTTTTGACACTTAACAACTAGCCCAAGTTTGAAGTAAATATCTCGGTGATACCAGAAATATGAGAAAATGTAAAAGTTTTTGCACAATGATGCCGATGCAGACACAGACAAAGCAATGTCAGTTCTATCACAGTATCTTTACATTTTCTTCAGAAATAGCCTGAAAGTAGTCTGTGGTAATCTGTTAACCCTTTAGCACACAACAAAATTTTACACTTGTTCAAATTGAAAGCATTTGCAGATGACAAATCAGGTATGACTCATATGGTGAGATTTGTCTGTAAAAAGTAATATAAAAACATTGTGGGAAAACGAGAAAATGCTGGTTCCATTTTCTCCTTTTCCCACAATGTTTTCAAAAGGCCTCTTTCTCCGGGTCGTTATAACTCGGGATTGTGTGATAAAGGGTTAAACAACATAAACATCTTAGGTGAGGTTCTAATATGGGCTGGGTTTCTTTCGTGCCAGTGCTTACTTTCACTTTGTTTTTCAGAAAATATCACATAGTGTACAAGTAATTGATAAAAAAAGGAAAGAGAAGAAAAATGTCCTGACCCAAATGACATACTTCAGTGACATCATTTCTGATGCTTCTTGGCTAGTGCAGTTTTGAATTTTCAGTTTTAGATTAAAAGTAAGGAAATCCTCAAAACAAGAGGGCCATGATGGCCCTGGGTCGCTCACCTGGGTCGCTCACCTGAGTCAATCGGCGAAATTCACTCAACGTGCATAATCCAATTTCTGACCAACTGTCATGTCAATTGAGCTTAAAATGTGGCCTCTAGAGCGTCCACAAGGAATTTCCATAAGTTGACCTAGTGACCTAATTTATCACCCCATGTGACCCAATTTATCAAAACAAACATTCTGAACAATTTTCAAGTCATTTGAGCACAAAATGTGGCCTCTAGAGTGCCCAAAAGGTATTTCTTTAATTTGACCTAGTGACCTAGTTTATGATCCCAGTTGACCAAAATTCAGACTCATGTGAGATTTCATCAAGACGAACATTCTGACTAATTTTCAAGTCAGTTGAGCAAAAAATGTGGCCTCTAGATAGCCTTAAAGGTGTTTCTTTAATTTGACCTAGTGACCTAGTTTATGACCCCAGGTGACCCAATTTCAAACTCATCCGATATTTCATCAAGACAAACATTCTGACCAATTTTCAAGTCAGTTGAGCAAGATATGTGGCCTCAAGAGTGACCACAAGGTATTTCTTTAATTTGACCTAATGACCTAGTTTATGATCCAAGTTGACCCAAATTCGGACTCATGTAAGATTTTATCAAGACAAACATTCTGACCAATTTTCAAGTCAATTGAGCCAAAAATGTGGCCTCTAGAGTGCCCACAAGGAATTACTTTAATTTGAACTAGTGACCTAGTTTTTGATCCCAGGTGACCTAAATCCAAACTCATCCGATATTTTATCAAGACAAACATTCTGACCAAATTTCAGGTCATTTGAGCAATAAATGTGGCCTCTAGAGTGCCCACAAGGTATTTCTTTAATTTGACCTAGTGACCTAGTTTGTGACCCCAGGTGACCCAATTTCGATCTGACTGAACATGTTGTGCTAAGGTGGGCTAACAAACTTAGATCAGGTGCACTAAATACCAAATAACAAAGCTCTATGCCTTCAAGGTTTAGAAAAGAAGAATTTTAAAGTTTTCCTTCTTTGTTCCTATGTTCGAAACTTGTGACCCCCGGGGCAGGGCCAGTTTTGACCCAAGGAGCACTGTATGAACAAACTTGGTAGAGGTCCACTAGGAGATGCTACATACCAAATATCAAAGCTCTAGGCCTTCCAGTTTCAGAGAAGAAGAATTTTAAAGTTTTCCTTCTTTGTTCCTATGTTCGAAAATTGTGACCCTGGGGCGGAGCCAGTTTTGACCCTAGGGACATCATATGAACAACCTTGGTAGAGGTCCACTAGGAGATGCTACATGCCAAATATCAAAGCTCCACGCCTTCCAGTTTCAGAGAAGAAGAATTTTAAAGTTTTCCTTCTTTGTTCCTATGTTCGAAACTTGTGACCCCTAGGGCGGGGCCAGTTTTGACCCCAGGGACATCATATGAACAACCTTGGTAGAGGTCCACTAGGAGATGCTACATGCCAAATATCAAAGCTCTATGCCTTCCAGTTTCAGAGAAGAAGAATTTTAAAGTTTTCCTCCTTTGTTCCTACGTTTGAAACTTGTGACCCCTGGGGCGGGGCCAGTTTTGACCCCAGGGACATCATATGAACAAACTTGGTAGAGGTCCACTAGAAGATGCTACATGCCAAATATCAAAGCTCCACGCCTTCCAGTTTCAGAGAAGAAGAATTTTAAAGTTTTCCTTCTTTGTTCCTATGTTCGAAACTTGTGACCCCGGGGCGGGGCCAGTTTTGACCCCAGGGGCGTCATATGAACAAACCTGGTAGAGGTCCACTAGGAGATGCTAGATACCAAATATCAAAGCTCGACACTGTCCAGTTTCAGGGAAGAAGAATTTTAAAGTTTTCCTTCTTTGTTCCTATGTTCGAAAATTGTGACCCCCGGGGTGGGGCCAGTTTTGACCCCAGGGACATCATATGAACAAACTTGGTAGAGGTCCACTAGGAAATGCTACATGCCAAATATCAAAGTTCTACGCCTTCCAGTTTCAGAGAAGAAGAATTTTAAAGTTTTCCTTCTTTGTTCCTATGTTCCAAACTTGTGACCCCCGGGGCGGGGCCAGTTTTGACCCCAGAAGCGTCATATGAACAAACTTGGTAGAGGTCCACTAGGAGATGCTACATGCCAAATATCAAAGCTCCACGCCGTCCACTTTCAGAGAAGAAGAATTTTAAAGTTTTCCTTCTTTGTTCCTATGTTCGAAACTTGTGACTCCCGGGGCAGGGCCAGTTTTGACCCCAGAAGCGTCATATGAACAAACCTGGTAGAGGTCCACTAGGAGATGCTACATGCCAAATATCAAAGCTCCACGCCTTCCAGTTTCAGAGAAGAAGAATTTTAAAGTTTTCCTTCTTTGTTCCTATGTTCGAAACTTGTGACCCCCGGGGCAGGGCCAGTTTTGACCCCAGGGACATCATATGAACAAACTTGGTAGAGGTCCACTAGGAGATGCTACATGCCAAATATCAAAGCTCCGCGCCTTCCAGTTTCAGAGAAGAAGAATTTTAAAGTTTTCCTTCTTTGTTCCTATGTTCGAAAATTGTGACCCCCGGGGCGGGGCCAGTTTTGACCCTAGGGACATCATATGAACAAACTTGGTAGAGGTCCACTAGGAGATGCTACATGCTAAATATCAAAGCTCCACGCCTTCCAGTTTCAGAGAAGAAGAATTTTAAAGTTTTCCTTCTTTGTTTCTATGTTTGAACTTGTGACCCCCGGGGCAGGGCCAGTTTTGACCCAGGGAGCACTGTATGAACAAACTTGGTAGAGGTCCACTAGGAGATGCTACATACCAAATATCGAAGCTCTACGCCTTCTAGTTTCAGAGAAGAAGATTTTTAAAGATTTTGCTATTTTTTTCCTTTTGGTTGCCATGGCAACCAGAGTTATGGGTGGAATTCAATCTCTTGAACAACTTTGGTAGAGCTTCACCTGAGGAACATCCCTGCCAAGTTTCATCAAGGTTGGCCCAGTGGTTTAGGAGGAGAAGATGTTTAAAGAAATTGTGGACGACGGACGACGGACAACACACGACGCACAACGCATGACGCACGACGGACGACAGACATTGGGCGATCACAAAAGCTCACCTTGAGCACTTTGTGCTCAGGTGAGCTAAAAAGTGGAGAAATTACACCCCTCGCTTATTCTTGAATTAAAAACCTTCAAGCATCGAATAAATCCTTTTGCTTTTGTGTATGGTGATTCAGACTGTATAGATCAAAGATCAGACTGCAAGTTGATCTACACTGGCCGCAAACGGCAACTATAGTCACGAAAGACCCTTTAACCCTTTACCGCACAATGCTGACTTTTAACACCCCTGAGAAAGAAGGCTTTTGAAAACATTGTGGGAAAAGGAGAAAATGCTGGTAACCAGCATTACCCTATCACAAAGCAGTTTTATGTTTTAGGTAAGAGTCCATTGTTAGACAAAATGGACTTTATGGATCCATGATCATATGATGACTTGCCTGGTAGCATGCATCCCAGGTTGTGTGAAGCCCCCTTTTGCAACAGCATGGCTCAAAAATATGAGTCATGCTCTGGCAAAAGGGGGCTTAATGTATCTCCATGATCCATAATACCAATTAAGCCATCACTTAACTATGGATCCACATTAGCCTCTTTTTCTATCAACTGACTTAATCATGAGGTAGACTGGTCCTTGGATATAGACAAAATTTACCAATAGCAAAAAGTTTTGGCCAAGATCAGCCTGCGTGGACTGCGCAGGCTGACCTGGGTCAATACTTATCGCAGATGCAGTAAGCCCCCTTTTCACAGAGCATGGCTCATATAGATACATAAACACATAGCTATAGTGCTTTTACCTGAGAGTTTTTACAGATCAGTGAGGCATCAGTGTGGCAAGAAGAAAGTAATGCTCACCTCGAACCATTTTTGTCAAATTGCCATGGTATTCTCAAAATCTATCAGTAACAGATGCTCAACATGGAATTTTGAAATTATCTATTTTCTGTACTGTTACTTATCAGGTTACCACTATTTTCTCCTTTTCCTACATTGTTTTCAAAAGCTTTCTTCTTTGTTAAAAAACAGGAGTGTTTAGTAAGGATTAAAATGAAAGGTTGAATGCATGTTTTTTGAGGCGTTTAATGCCAGTTTCATTGTTATTTTAGCTACACTGTGGCCAGTGCTTTCAATTTGGGCCAGGCTAAAAGTTTGTCATCTAGTAAAGAGTTAAAGAGTTAACAAATAAGCTTCACCTTCTGATAGACAGCTGCTATCATTGCAGTTCTCATCCTCATCCCAATGACTGTGCAGTGATAGAAGTACTGGTGGAGCACCACAGACTGTACCAGTGCTACAACAAGCATCAAAGCAGCATAGAAATAACCCTTCCAGGTCTGTATCTCTTTGTTCTTGGTATAGGCAATCAAGTATCTACAAATACATATACAAATTTTCAAACCACTGCTCTCATATCAAATAGCTTATAACAAATAAAAAAAAAATGCAAAAAAAAAAAACCCATAATATCAAAACTGTGAAAAAATCAAAGGAAAAATAATGTTTTCAAACTGCATCCAAGCTGTCACACCTCTTCTGTATTCTTACAAATCATGTACATAGCAGTGTTGCATTCAGAAATTTTCATTCAAGAGGTCATTTCGGAAAATTTTGCAAGACAAAAAATATTTTTGAGGCACATTACATCAGTGATAGAGACTGGTTTTTAATACATTTGCTACATGTAAAGCACTGTATTCAGAAAGTTCAAAATCAGTAATTAAGAACCAGTCAGTGCATCTTTTTTTCATCAGTGGGCCCAACCTGGGCATGTACAATGTCAGACACAAAAACCATTGCATGTAAGAATATATTTGTGCATCCATGATGTAAACAAAATGAAGGCTTGTTTCTAAAATTTCTTTACTTGGTTTTCACCGCGCCATTTAGGTGCAATCAATTTTGAACTGTGAGAATATGCCAAGTTGTGACCTAGATTCAACACTGCACAGTTATTGTTCCTTTATATAACTTTTCTTCACATCGTAACAATGACTAAAGTGCACATTTCAATAGATTTAAGAGTACATCATTCACTACAGTAAATAAACTATGAGCCATGCTCTGGCAAAGAGGGGTTTAATCCTTTAACACATAGCAAAATTTCAGACTCATCCAAATTGAATGCATTTGAAGACAATGATTTGAATGTTGCTCAAATGACATGATTAGTCTTTGAAATGCTTGAAAACAATGTGGGGAAAAGGAGAAAATGCTGGTTACCAGCATTTTCTCCTTTTCCCAGAATGTTTTCAAAAGGCTTCTTTCTCAGGGTTGTAAAATGTCAGGATTGTGTGGTAAAGGGTTAATGCATTTCGATGATGCATTGCACCAAGAAAGTCATTACATAATTATGCATCCTTTAAATCCATTGAGTCTAACTATTGACTAAATCCTGAGGTAGAATGGCCCTTTGCCATAAAGACTAGGGATGGGACCGAATAGTCAAATATTCAAATATTCTGAAAGTGGCTGTATATTCTAATATGAATTTAGTATTTCAATAGTCTTTTTGTTCTTCTTTTACAATGCTTAATGAATTGACCGTCAATAAGAAAAAAAAAGATTTCAAAAAACGATATGATCCTGTACTCTGTCATCCAGCTGTGTATCTGTCAATGTGTTGTTTACACGTGTCAAGCTGTTTTTAACACCTATTAATTTACATAACGCCTTTGATTTGTCTTCTAATTATCATCCTCTTTGAACCTGTCACTGTCCAATCTTGATAGATCGTACTTTACACCTTTAGATTTGCTGACACAAGTTTGTCAATGATATACGCATAAGGCTAGGGTCTGTTGTTGTTGTAGTCATTGTTGTTGCTGTTGTATAATAATTAACTATTTTTACATAAAGCAATGAAATGGTTTATCAACCCTAGAAGTAAAACCTGTAATTTTTCCGCATGAATTGTTTATTTCGACTTTATTGTTCTTAATTTTTATAGCAAGTGAAATTTTTATGGCGAATGAGACTTGCAACACTTAGCATACTTTGATTTAGGTCTTTCCTTTGATACTGGCAGAAGGAAAAGTTAACGCCACAAAAAAATAAATCATGCCACTGATTTCACATTCACTGATGCCCTTTCTCTACATAGGTTTGTGATCTAGCTAGAGAAAGTATCCAATGCGCATACTTAATTTGATTTTGTCAGATGTACGTGTTGCTGAAAGTGTACAAGTATTCGGACATTCAAATTTCAGACACTGGACCATAAAACAATGCTAGAATTCTATAATCAAATATTCGAATACATTCGAATACTAAAAACCAAATATTTGACTAACAGCAGAATATTCGAATACCAGTATTAGTATTCGTTCCCATCCCTAGTTCTGACTTGATCCTTTTTGCAGATACATTAAGCCCCCTTTTCACAGTGCATGCTTCATATAAAATATTTGTTAAGTATAAAATGACAGCTTTTTATCAAGAGTGTGGGTTTGAACATTCCTGTTTGATCCTTTACCAAACAATCCTGTGTTCTAACAACCATGAAGAAGAAACTTTTTGTAACCATCGAGGGAAAAGAAGAAAGTGCTCTTATCCAGCAACTTATAATTTTTTTTTCCCCCAAAATGATTTTATCCAATGAACAACAAATCCAGTCCTTTGAGGAAAATCTAATATGTCATCTGCAAATGCTTTTAATATGGAAGGGTCTAAAGTATTTTTCGTTTGGTAAAGACTTAAGGGCCCATATGCTCATTTAAGCTTAAAAGTTATAGACCATACATGTACTTACTTTAAGATGACTGGACTGACAAACTGGAACACATCAAAGACAGCCTTGAAGAGCGCAGCCACCAAGCATTTAATTCCAAATGTTTTCATAATTGCCAGAAACAGCCGAGGAACAGACTTTTTACAATCAGCTTCAGATATTGTCACTTTTGGTATCTCTTCAGGGTTGTGCTTATTTGCTCCCATCTCCTTCATTTCCATTTCACTCGGTTCTGCCCTTCCCGTCAAGTGCATCCTGGTTAAAAAGGTACAAAGAGAAGTCGTTACAATAACAACAACTGTATATAGTCTACAGTAAGATGTCCAGCCTGTAAGATACACATCCCACCTCAAATTTGAAATTTTGGGGAAAAAAATTTTGTCTTACAGTTGAGTTTACACAGTATGTTTAACTCTTTATAAAACAGCAAATTTTTAGACTTGCCTAAATTGACAGCATTTGCAGAAGAGAAATCAAACATGGTTCAGAGGATGAAATATACCCTTGATAGGGCAGAAAACGTTGCAGAAAAGAAGAAAATACTGGTTACCAGCATTTTTTCTCCAACAATGTTTTCAATAGGCCCCTTTTCTCAGAGTTGTTAAAACTCTGGATTGTGTGGTAAAGGGTTAAAACAAAATTCAGTCAAAGAAACAGTCATTTATGATCAAGTATGTTTTCCATCTGATCAGATTAATTTCTTTTACTTTCCGGGACAAATGAAAACAGCGAGGGGGAAAGAGAGAGAGTTGGTATTTTCTTGATATAACTTTCACAAATCAGTCCATCTAAGTACTCTGGTCAAGTCAAATCGCATACCCAACCCACAAAACCAACGAGCAAGATACAACAACAATGGCTAACTGCAGCATCTGAATTTTGACAGCAAAGCTTGGGCAGCCAATACTTCAATAGTGTCTCAAAAAAAATTTAAAATGGCACATGTAGTTGATGCATAACCTGTAATATCTACATACAGTTCCTCATAATTGTCAAGGCATCAATTTCACCAGGAGGCCAGTAAAATCCTTGAAAATATTGTGGGAACAGAAGAAAAAGCTGGTAAACATCATTTTCATAAACAGCATTTTTCCATTTCCCACCATGTTTTCTATCCTTTCAAAGACAAAGCCTCTAATTTTCACCATTTTTTATTTATCATCTGCAAATGTTTTACAATATGGCAGAGCTCCATATAGAGGGAGTGTTTTTGATTTCAAAATTGAAAATATTATTCACTTTCCACTAAACCCAAAACCCTATGTTATGGGTACTCATTAGAATCGTCTCATGATTCTAATGAGTACCTACAACACAGGGTTTGGAAGAGAAATAATGGATTTGGAATACTATCACTCCCTCCTATCTGGAGGTCTGAAATGGAGATGGTAAAAGCAAAATGTTTACTTTTTACAGCGTGCCAACTCAGCATTCCAGTATCTCTCGAACTCTGGATAAACATTTTTACACCTGTCCTCAGGATTTAGACTCCACAGATCTGATAGAACGAGAGCTCTCTTGTATCCCTGCACAACAATACTGAAAATAGTAACATAAATAGAACGTAAATACAGCTTTTCTTTCCTGTGCTGTTGACACCTTTAAACAAGAGGGCCATGACAGCCCGGTATTGCTCCACTGGCTTTAACCCTTTACCACACAACTCCAAGTTTTGATGACCATGAAAGAGAAGGCCTTTGAAAACCTTGCTAGAAAAGGAGAAAATGTCAACCAGCATTTTCTCCTTTTCCAACAATGTTTCCTACCCTATCAAAGACAGAAATAATCATTTAAGCTACATTCAATTTATCGTCTGCATTGGCTCTTAATTTTGATTTGTTGTTTTGTATAGAGTAAAATAAATGTATCAAGCACAGACAGATGCACATTGGACACCAGGCCATGACATAAGCTCACTACCCTTCGGCCAACTGTTTGAAAAGGAGCAATAACTTGCAAACAATCTTGCAACAAACATGTTAATTACCTTGTCCATTGTGTATAGTTTGTCATAGTTTTTGCAGTTTTTGCAGGCCCAAAAACAGACTGAGCAGCAATTCCCAACCTTTTACCACACAACAAACATGAAGATGTGTCAAACTTGAAAGCCTCAGCAGACGACAACTTTAATGTGGCTCAAGTGATGGAATTTGTCTTTGATAGGATAGAAAACATTGTGGGAAAAGGGAGAAAATGCTGATAACCAGCATTTTCTCCTTTTCCCACAACATTATCAAACGGATACATTCTTAGGGGTCAATAAACTCCGGAATTTGTGATAAAGGGTTAAACTTGAACCATTCGTGGCAATAATTACAACTTTGATTGGTGAATCACCACAGTATCATGCATCTTATTGGACATTTGCCCTAACAGTAAAATATGGTATGCGCATAATCTGCAAATCAAAATCTATCATTATTGAAATATTCTTGGATTCTTAAAGTAATTGCAGATTCCACATTTTTTCCTACTTAGCAACAGATCAAGAGTCTATCGACCATGTGATATTATGTAAATCTGAGTAATAAACAGATTGTTGAAGTTATTGCAGAGTCCATTTTCTTATGTGATATTATGTAAATCTGAGTAATAAATAGATTGTTGAAGTTATTGCAGAGTCCATTTTCTTAATACATAGATGAGTGTTAAACAGGTGCCCAATTCAACGCTGCCAAGTGTTGCCATAGTGATTACAAAATTTGCAAAATTGGAATACTTTGCCTAAGTTTTTCTATCATACTATAAAATACTTATAGAAGCGTCTTTGGCCAAAACTGTAAATAAAAATTCATATTTATTAACTCTACCAGACTACAACACACGAGACTTATCCAAATTTAACACACTGCAGAAGGCAAATTAAATGTAGCTCAAAAGATGAAACTTATCTCTGACAGGGTTGAAAACATTGTGATTACAGGAGTACACATAGGTTACCACATTCTTTCCTGTTCCCACAATGTGTTTAAAAGCTTTTTTTTAACAGGTTTAACACTTTACCAAACAACAAAATTTTAGCCTGGTCCAAAGTGAAAAGATTTGCAGACAACAAATTAAATGTTATTCACCACATAAAATTTGTCTTTCAAACTGTTGAGAACATTGTAGGAAAAGGATAAAATGCTGATTACAAGCATTTTCTCCTATTCCCACAATGTTTTCAAAACCCTTCTGCCTCAAGGTCGTTAAAAGTCAGGATTGTGTGGTACAGGTTTAAACAAGTCATGAAAGTTTTCAAGATACTTTCAGAAACATCTCTCATACTTACTGAAAGCTAACCTTACCTAGAAAACCACCAGAATGTGATCTGAGACAAGAAAGACACATGCCGCTCAGGACAAGGATTCTGAAAGAAGAAACAAGAACCACCTTTGAAAAACAGGTAGATAGGGTAAAAGGTACTAGAATTTGAATATTGAAACTCTTTTATTGATCAATATGAAAAGAAATAAAGAAAAGTAACCCCACCATCAAATACCTCTTTTTTCATCATTGTTTAGCACATTGATGAAATGTGAAATTTCAAATATATATAGTCTATTTTTCAAGTTTAGTTTTAAAGATACATCCCTACAGCCAGACAGAAAGATCGCAGTTAAAACATGATAGTGTGTAGAATGGTTCAGAATTTATTCAGCTGTGTAAACATAAATAAATTACATATGGTGTAAGGGATGGTAAAGGGTTAAAATTGTTCATGGGAACCCAAATTTGGAACTTAGGGTTTGAAAACAAGAGCATTGCATCTGGGTGCCAACGCTCGGCTTGACTTTCAGTGAAAATTGCAAGTCAAAAAAGGGGCATAACTGTTTCAAAAACATTTTGATAGTTACCTGCCTCTGTTGTATGGGTTCCCTTTTTGATAGTTAACAACTAGTCCAAGTTTGAAGAAAATATCATCAGTAATGACAGAGATATTATAAAATGCCAGTGTTTTTGAAAATGTCAAAGTTTTTGCATCACCATGACACAGAATACGATGCCAGGCTTATGACAATACCGTGACATTTTCTTCGAAAAGAGCTAAGCTTATACAATGAGTGACTAGTGCTTTTTTAATATTGTCACACAGTCCCAAGTTTTAAGGACCCTGAGAAGAAAAGGCTTTTGAAAACATTGTGGGGATAGCAGCATTTTCTCCATTTCCCACAATGTTTTCTATCCTTTTGTGAACATATACCATCATTTGTGCCATATTTGTCATCTGCAAATGCTTTGAAGTACAAGTCTAAAATCTTCTCGTCTAGCAAAGGGTTATACGAGATTAAACATTTTTGTAGGAGACAACAGAAATACCAAGACTTACCTTATCACCTATAGGTATAGCCCCGACTGGGGTGCTGTCAACAACAACACAGGCAAAAATAAACTGTATCAATACTACAGCAAAGAACAGACAGAATGTTGTGAATCGGAATGTATCTTCCACCATTCCCTGTAGATGAAAATTAAACCAAGTTTGAATTATAATTCGTAAATTCTAAAGGCATAAAGTAAAATGATTTTTTTTTTTCTAAACGCTTCTGAAACAAAAACTGACATGAGCTGGCAATTGAGATAAAATTTTACTAACAAGTCTAGAAAAAATTGTTATCAAGCAATCCTTTGGCCAGCTTACTAACATTTTTTGACAAGTTAAATAAAATTTTACCTGAAAAGTCAATAAATGTCAGATTCTTTTATCACATGAATGTATCTCCAAAAGTTCACTTCTGGCTCCTAGACCTACATGCAAAATCCACTTATTCAGGAATGAGACTCACTCACTGCTTTGATAGAAGTGTACACTTGGGATAAAAATAGTTCCAAATAAGCAGACGTTTAACTACTTAATTGAAATCTAAATATAAAGGTGTTAGCTTTACCACAATCATCAATTTTGAGTGTTGAACTGACTGAGAAATTTGTGATTGATGGAATTTGGAAATATTAAACAGGAAAAAGATGCTTTAACCCTTTACCCAACAATCCCAAGTTTTAACTACCCTAACAGAGAAGGCTTTTGAAAACATTCAGGGAAAAGGAGAAAATGATGATAACCAGCATTTTCTCCTTTTCCCACAATGTTTTCTGTCCTTTCAAATTCCATCATTTGAGCCACATATAATTTGTCATCTGCAAATGCTTTGCCAGTGGACAAATCCAAAATTTTGTGGTTTGGTAAAAGGTTAAAAGATGTCACTTAATGCTAATATGGCATCATGAAATCTTCTTTTAAAAGTGTGTTAGATAAGAAAATTTGTAATGGCTGTATTATATCAACTAGAGGCGCTTGAGCGCCTGTATCGCTCCACAGGCCTGATATTTCTATAATGGCGAAAAGAAGTTTTTAACAATTACCATTCAATCCTGCATTTTAGCTCAATGAAGAAAAAAGGTATGGAAAAAACTTGTGAGAAAAGAAGAAAAAAACGGTAACCAGCATGTTCTTAGTTTCCCACAATAATTTCTATCCTTTTTTATATATGTCTTACTAATTTGAAGATATGTTGTCTGCAACAGGTCCTTTCACAAACCATTTTGGGTGGGGAAACATCAAAATATAGAAAATATGTCTTTCTCAGGGTCGTTAAAAGTTGTGATTGTGTGGTAAAGGGGTAATCTAAAAGAACAGCTAGGAGGGCAAATGAATGAATGTTATAGCAATATAGATCAACTTACATCAATACACCAGATAGAATGAAATATGCTGGCATACAATGAACACCTAATCCCTAATAATCAACTTTTCACAGTCACAGTTAGAATGTCTTCTGTGGCAAACAACACAAAATGGTCTACAAATGCATTTACATAAATCAAATATCCTGCTCCAGGGCACAGATTAATTCTGGTGTACTGAAGTTGCGGGATCAGTTTGACTGGATAACATTAATGCCTTATCACAAATGTAAAGCCCTGTCCCACTTTGTACCAGGTCACCAGGATTTACACCCCTTCTGTCCACTCTGCATTTACTCATTAGTAGGTCAACAAACCTTTACCAGAACTAATAAAAGTGCAGAGGTTCTCTTGTTCTATATCAAAAGGACTATAAAGTACCTACAACATGGGGGTTTTGTTATTAAAATACTTTTTCTTTTTTATCTTGGCATGGTTACTCAGGCTTAGTAATAAGGCAAAATTGAAAAGCTCAAGTTGTGAAAGGTGCTCAAGCTTTTATCTTATTTATGGCCAGTGATATTTTATTACTAACTAATAGCATATCATTGGAGTAAATTGTGATCTTAATACCAAGGAAAATGTGTGGGCTTAAATAGGACAGCCCTGACTAGGTCAAGTCAATCCAATTTTCTTCCTTTTTCTTTGTTAGTCGATAAAACTAACACAATAAATAGTTTTGGAGAAGAACATTTTTTTGAAATATAAGCCTTGTCTATAAAAAAATGTGTTTTTAGGTGTATCATTTTTTTAAAAGGAATTTGGTATACAACCACCATAGAAACAATTTGGCAGACAACCACCATAGGAACTTACCTGCAAAACAACAATGAAATCCAATGAATAGTTTTAGAGAAGAAATTTTTCAAAGATTTTACTTTATACCATAAAAGGAAAATGAGTCTCCCATAAAAGCCATGTTTTTTGACAGATCATTTTTTTTTTTTTTAAGGAATTCTGTAAACCTGTATATAAGGAACATTCCTGCAAAATAATAATGCTATCCAAATAGCGGTTTGGGAGGAGATGATTTTTAAAGGTTTTTTACTTTGGTTGCCATGGCAACCAGAATTCTTCATGGAACACAATTATTTGAAGGAATTTGAAAGAGGACCACCAAAGGAACATTCCTGTGAAATTTGGTAAAAATCCAGTCAATAGTTTCTGAGGAGAAGTTTTTTAAAGAAAAAGTTTACGGACGCACGCACGGACGAACGGACGGACGCACAACGGACACAACGCCATGACAATAGCTCGCTGGCCTTTGGCCAGTGGAGCTAAAAACAAAAAAATTCTGTAATGAAAGGCAGGTAGCGAGGTGAATTCTTTTTCAGCCTTTCCCCATGAAAAAACACAGTGAAAGTATGAAAACTAGTTAGGTCAGTAAAATATACGAGAGCTAAAGATGTTACAAACCCTCTTTTCTAATTTTATCATAAGAATTAACCTTTTACCACATAATCCAGAGTTTCTACAATCCTGAGAAAGAAGGCTTTTGAAACATAGTGGGAAAAGGAGAAAATGCGGGCAGAGCTCCAGATAGAGGGGGTTATTTTGATTTCAAAATTGAAAATATTAATTATTCTCCTCCAAACCCTATGTTATGGGTACCCATTTAGAATCTTCTCGTTGAGATGATTCTAATGAGTACCCACAACATGGAGTTTGGAAGAGAAATAATCGATTTAGAATGTGATCACTCCCTCTTATCTGGAGCTCTGGTGCAGGTAACCAGCATTTTCTCCTTTTCCCACAATAGTTTCTTCTCTTTCGCAGCCAAATCTCATCATTCCAGCCACATCTGAATTGTCTTCTGTAAATGCTTACGGTTTGGACCAGCCAAATTTTTGTTGTTTGGTAAAGGGTTAAAAGAGTAGGAGGGGCTCAAAAACAGGGATAGTCCACATATGGTACATGTGAATGTTGACTAAATGGTGTTTTACTCGGCATTCAATATTATTTCAGTCATATCGCAACAACAGCTCACTTATTCACGTGTATCCTGGGTTTCATCAGTTCTAGGCTAAGGTTTTGAAGTGTCTTACATAAGGACACTCCAATGCATAACATGATGCCTCAAGTAAGGATCTAACCCACAGCTTCCAGGTTTCTTATCCTTTGCCATCAGCACTCTGCCATGAAGGACCTCTTAGAACAAAAACACAGCTATTTCTTTTTAGGTGCGATACATGATAACTTACCTGTATAACTACAACTCGTATTTTAGATCGCAGGTGGAATATCGAGACTATCAACATCATAAACCAAAACGTAAACAGAAACCCTGATGACTGGATGCTGTGTTTTCTCTCAAAGAACACCACTATACAAAACACCACCTGCAAAATTCAGTGTTGATCTTTAACCCTTTACCAAACCATCCTTGTATTAACAACCCTGGAGAAAGAGAGGGCTTTTGAAAATGTTGTGGATAAAGGAGAAAATACTGGAAACCAGCATTTTCTCCTTTTCCTACAATGTTTTCTACATTTCAAAGACAGAAATAATCTTTTGAGCTTAAGTGAATTTGTAATCTGCAAATGCTTTTAATTGGATTTGTCTAAAATTTTGTTGTGTGGTAAAGAGTTAAGCAAAGATTATTTTGAGTTAAGCAAGTTTTTGGCAAGGTCTACTTATCAACACTGGCAAATGACTTTTTTAATTTTGCAACAGATTTCTATTTTAAAATCCATAGCAACAGGAGACAATATTGCCCCAAACAAACAAATGCCTCTCAGATTTATTTTCTCCTTTTGCCACGATGCTTTTTGACTTCATTTACCAGTATATATTTGACCTAAAAAACAAAAATTCAGACTTGTCTATTTTCTCCCTTTCCCACAATGTTTCAAAAGCTTTCCTCATCACATTCATTACAACTCCAGGTTGTTTGGTAATGAGATAGATTATGCTCAATATTCATATATCACAAGAAGAAACTTGAAGAAATTCAAAGTGATTCTAGATATTTTCAGCAAATTTCTATCAGGAAATGAATTTAGGATGTTATTCAGCGGGAGAAAAAAAACTAAACATGGACAAATAACTTACCTGTTACCATCAATATAAATTTTTCCATGCCTGCAGTGGACAATAATCATGGAAAAGGAACAACTGCTTGTTACAAGGAATTATTCATTTTCTCACAACCTTTTCAAAAGAACTTTTTTCCTGTCCTTCAAACAATTTTTTAGACCTGTCCAAAATGAAAGCATTTGCAGATGACAATGTAAATGTGACTCAAAAACTTTGGAAGAGTAAAAAACATTGTGGGAAAAGGAGAAAATGCTGGTTTACCAGCATTTTCCCCTTTTCTCACAGTGTTTTCAAAAGCCTTCTCTCTCAAGGTCATCAAAACTCAGGATTGTGTCATAAAAAGTTAACCTGACCTAGTTTTTTTAACTTATTACAACCAGCTGGTTAAAACTATGAGCAACACAGACAAACCAGGATAATACAGATAACATCCCAATGCAGACAAACAGAATGCAGGCATCAAACATTTCAATGGAAATGCTTCAGCCTCAGCTAAATATATCCAGACAAGCACATCTAAACTTTGCCTAGCATTGAATCACTTACATACATTACTATTTCACAACCAACTTAAGAAATTCCACCTTTTTACCGTCAGATCTAAAAGTAGATTTTTACTGCTATTGAAGACAACTATTGTCATACTTTAGTATTAGGTAGCTGGTTGTATAGAATAAAGATCAGAATGCACATTCTTTCAGCAAAGTCTGCTAAGTTATTGTTGGTAGTGAGAGTTAAAGGGGGGTATTCATGCTAGCCAATACAACCTGCATGTCAGCAGGTTAAGCCTTTACCCAATAATGACCCCTTGTAATTACAACCCTAAGGATAAGGGCTTTTTACAACATTGTGGGCAAAGGAGAAAATGCCGGTGACCAGCATTCCCTCCTATTTCTATCAATGTTTTCTACCTGTTGACAGATAAATCCCATCATTTGCACAATGTTTCAAAAAAGAGCTCTTCCTGAGGGTTGTTAATTCATGAGCAAATTTGATGAAAACATTATGCTCCTACACAAATTAACCCATAATGTGCTGGAACCGATTAACTTGTTTTTGCGGACAATGCAAATCAAGATCAGACTGCAGTCTGATCTTGGATCTACACTGCCTGCTATTTCGTTATATAATCTGGCCAAAACAACCTTGAAATAACAATATTTTGGATGTTTCTCCTGGTTGAAAAATACCTTTTCATTATTTCGGCCCTGTAAGCGTTAAAGAATAAAAGAAACATACTTATGACATACCATTGCTAGGACTATAGATAAAGGTGACAGAAAGTTGACAGTGGCTACTTCAATGTTACTGAAATGTTCATAAAGACTCCCACCAACATCCACCACTGCCAACACAGCTAATATAAATGCAAAGGCCTGAAATAAGAGAAAAAAGGTGACATATAGAGAATATTTCTTTTATAAACATCATCAAAATGAAAAAAAAGACCACCCCATGCAGGTGCCAATGCTCAGTCATGGTTGCCTTTTCTCCAAAAATTCTAAGCTTAAAAAAAGGGAAGATTACTCTGTAAAAATCTGTTGAATTCCCTGCCTTTCCGGTATGGGTTCCCCTTTTGCTAGTTAAAAACAATTTTGAAGTAAATATTTTCAATAATACCAGACATGCGAGAAAATTTCAACATTTTCACAGGGTGGCGATCATGCTGGAGGGGTAATGACAATGACAATACCTTGGATTTTCTTCGAAGACAGCCAAGCTAAAAATCTATCATTGAACCATTACCTAACATTCCTATGATAAGATGATGCTTTAAAACACATTGCAGTAAAAAGAGAAAATACTAGTGACCAACATTTTCACCCTATCCACAATGTTTTTTACCATTTCAAAGACATTTCTCAATCATTTTTTGAGCAAAATCTAATTTGTTGCCTGAAAACACTTTCCATTTGATCAAGTCCAAAATTTTGTTGTTTGGTAAAGAGTAAATTAAGATATGCCAATCGTTGGATAGAGAATTCCTTTCACACACATTATGTGACCTTCCCCTCCTTTTGTAGCAGAGCCTGATAACTCAGTCAGTAGCCTAGAGGGCTTAAAACCATAGGGTTGTTGGTTCAAATTTCCAGCATGGAAATTTTTTTTCTTACAAATAATAATCATTGCAACAGGTATTCCTCTCTCATGACTGATCATTTTTTGATATTGATTATGTGGGAAAGCAGCCAGTGGCTTAGAAAAATGTTGTACAAAATACTGGTATAAGAAACTCCAGGAAAGCATGGATAGGTGCACTTGCCACCAGTACATAGCTGAAGTGATGTTAAAAATGGTGTTAAACACCACATAAACATTCCCTTTGTAAAACAGATTTAGGACTCCCCCAAAATCAGTCAGCAGTTGGCAAAGATACAGAGTTTAAACTGTATAGATCAATCTAGAATTAGGACTCAACAGCTGGTGAAATAGGTTACTTTAACTCTTTACCACACGACAAAATTTTAGCCTTGTCCAAATTGAAAGCATTTGTAGACGAAAATGTATATATGTGACTCAAATAATGGAATTTGTCTAAGACAGGGTAGAAAACATTGTGGGAAAAGGAGAAAATACTGGTTACCAGGATTTTCTCCTTTTCCCACAATGTTTTCAAAAGGCTTTTTCCACAGGGTTGTTAAACTCGGGATTGTGTTGTAAAGGGTTAACCCACTGAGTGCGACTAAACCTAACAGATAATTTTTCAGTATAATAATCAAATCTACACAGTTGGAAGTTTTTTGTTGTTCCAGTCCACAATTTCTTTGAAAAGCTGACAAAATAGGTCAAAGATCAGACTGCACATTCTGTGCAGTCTGACCTTGATCTACACTGGTCTCAAAGGCAGCTTTGTTTGTGAAAGGCGCTTTAATACTTGTATCATATAATCCTTTGTTTTTTGCAACATGAAAAAGGAAAAGGGTTTTCGAAAACATTGTGGAAAAGGTAATTACCAGCATTTTCTCCTTTTTCCACAACAATTTCTACTTTTAACAACAAATTCCATCAGTTGAGAAACGTCTAATGTATGATGTGCAAATGCTTTCAATATGGAAAAGTCCAAAATTTGGTCATTTGGTAAAGAGTTAAGGGTTAAGCCAACTATTCTTTTTCAGCAGTTTCCAACAACATTGACACAAATAAATTTTTCTGTTTGAAGGATTAAACTTTCTGTAATGTGTTTAAAGTTGCTTTCAACATTACTTCACTAATACTAAATCAGGTAGAGGAATAGAATGGGCATAAATCTAATATAGTGAAGAAGGTATGTGTTTAACATTTATCAAACAATCCCGTGCTTTAGTAACACTGAAACAGATGGCTTTTGAGAACAATATGGGAAAAGAAGAAAATGCTGATAACAAGCATTTCCTTCTTTTCCCAAAATGTTTTCTACATTTTTCTTGTTGTCTGCTAAAGGGTTAACAAATTACATCCTGTGGAAAATTTTTAGGAATCTTGCAGCTGACAACTCGAAAATGTACCAATATTGCGATGAAAGTTCTATTCCGTTTTGCCACCATGTTTTCACATAATTCATCTGTTTTTCAAACTCATCTAGTCAAACTTTTCTCTCACAAAAAAAAAAAAACCCTTCACGATGAATTTAAATGAGCAATGCTCTGTGAAAAGGGGGCTTTATTTGTCTGCAAAATGTATTGACCCAGGTCAGCCTGTGCAGCAGGCTGACCTGGTTCAAAACTTTTTGCTATTGGTAAATTTTCTGCATGTCAAAGGACCAGTGAAACTCATGGTTCAGTGGATTGTTAGACAAAAATGGATTTTATGGATCCACCTTAAGTTGATCACTTGCTTGGTATCATGGACCACAGAGATGCATTAAGCCCCTTTTGCCTGAGCAAGGCTCCAATTTTAACTCTTCACAAGACAAAAAATTTGGACTTGTCCCTATTCTTATAATCTGCAGACAAATGATGGAATTTATCTCATTAAGAGTAGGAAACATCGTGGGAAAAGGAGAAAATGCTGGTTACCAGCACTGTTTTGCCTGTTTTCTGGTCTCATGAATCAAGAACGCTCTTAAAATCGAAGTTCCCTTCTGAGTGCCCCAACACATTGAAGACTATAGCAGCCCGTACACGCTCAAACTTTTCCATCAATAAACAAGAGGGCTATGATGGCCCTGTATCACTCCACTGGCTTATAAATATAAACCATAAATACTAAACATTTCAATTCTGAGCCAAATGGTTTCAAAATGAAGACTTACAAAGTTTTCTCTGTAAAAGCCCGTGTGAAAGTTGAGACCCGCAGGGTAAAGCCATTTTTGATCCCAGAGCTATAATTACTTGAACCCTGGTAGAGGTCCACAAGATAAAGCCACATGCCAAAATAATACAAGTCTATGCTGTATGGTTATAAATAAGGTGATTTTCAAGTTTCGTTCATATGAAGCCTCTGTAAAACATAAGACCTCTGATGCAAGGCTAATTTAAAAAAAAAAATCAAAACAGGAAGATTTCTTAAGTTGTCACTATGTAAGCCTATGTAAAACTTGTGACACCTGCGGCTGGGCCAATTTTGACCCTAGGGCTAAAATTTTGGCCAGCTTGGTAGAGGCCCACTAGATATAGCTACATGCAAAATTTGGTAGCTCTAGGCCTTATGGCTAGGTACAAGAAGATTTTTAAAGTTTTCTCTGTATAAGCCTATGTAAAACTTGTGACCCTGGGGTAGAGCCAATTTTGACCCCAGGGCTATAATTTGAAGAAACTTGATAGAGGTCTACTACATAAAGCTACATGCCAAATTTGGTAGCCCTATGCCTTATCGTTTCAGACAAGAAGATTTTTAAAGTTTTCCAGTATTTTTCAGTTTTGTTGCCATGGCAACCAGAGTTTTTGAAGGAATCAAATTCTTTCAAGAAATTCTGAAGAGGACCATGGCAGGACCATTTCTGTGAAGTTTCATGAAAATTGGATGGGTAGTTTCAGAGAAGAAGATGTTTGAAATAAAAGTTAACGCATGGACACACGCACGCACAGATGCACGACGGACACCGGGCCATGACATAAGCCCGCTGGCCTTCGGCCAGTGGAGCTAAAAATTAGTCTCAATATTATTGACAGTTTGACGTTTGCCAACACGCTAAATATATATTGTGTAATATTTAGGTGGTACCCAATTGTCACAATGGACGAATTAACTGCACTGGCACTGGCTCTAGCTTTGAAGCGGAAAACACCACAGAAGAAAAGAAAATGGCTCCAGAAGGACTAAATTTGGCCAAACCATGTTATTAAAAGAACTGCGGGACATTGTGTCAGAGGACTTTAAAAACTATTTAAGAATGGATGGAGACGCATTCGATGAACCTCTGGCCCTTGTTACACCTCTCATAGTTGAACAAGATACCATATCACCGTCAGAGCGACTTTCCATAAAGCTTCAATATTTGGCAACTGGAAATACTTTTAAAGACCTTGAGTTCATCACCGCAATTTCCCTACACTCAAATTGTTTGATGGTTTGCGTAAAAATATCTACTGGAAACAGCTCCATCGATATATTAACATCAATACTTTTAAGTCATCATTTCAATATTGCCCATGTACGATCAAAAAAGCGTCAAATAATTTTATGTCAATGCTATTGATGGAAAAGTTTGAGTGTGTATGGGTCGCTTAACATCACTGAAAACTGACTTCACTGAAAACTATGTAAAGTGTGCTGTTCAGTGCAATTCCACATACTTCCATTAAAACATGGATTTTAACAAATTCAAGGTAAGTAACTATTCATTTTATGATTTGTTGACAACAATAAACGACCATTAGTTGCTTCAAATGACTGTTACTTTTCTTTGTTGACGTTATGCTATATGACCTTTGACACTTAACGGTTTGCTTACATGACGAAAGGATGGCTTGCACTAACCCCATGTATCTAAGAATGACAACAAACAATAATATATTTAACCATTATTCATTTATTTAAAAAATAATCCATTCTTCCTCTTTAATGACAACAATCAAGGAAAACAAGTGATGTTAAGGTGTATTTGTCTTGCAGGCGGCTCACTTCGATTCGACGCAACCATCTTGATTTTTGCCTTGAAGTGATTAGTGTATGAGTCAAGTATCTACAGGGCTTCTGACAGGGAAACTCTGCTGATCCCTGGTTACTGCCAATGGGCAGCTATATATATTTGGAGCATATTATCCAATCAGATCACAAGACACTTCTTTGCAGCATAATATCATTTGGACAGGTCTCAAATTTTGTTGTTTGGTAAACATGGGATTGCTTTGTAAATGGTTAACTTACCAGCCTTATCCTGGTTCTCCATGACCAAGGTATTATGAAATTGTTGCCACTTTTATGGAGGACCAGGATCCTTAAAGGGGCCAACAGAATTAAGTACCCAAGTGGGATCCACAGCAACACCGTTTTGTAGAAACATGATGAGAAATCAGGGTCTGTGGTGTTCCAAACCTGGTTCAAACTCTGAAAAGATATTAAAATTGATCAATTTTGAATCTTCATAACAAAATTTTACTCTTTTGCAACCTGACAAATCAAATACGGCTCAAATGATATAATTTGTTTTTGAAAGGATTAAAAAACATTGCTAGATAAGGATTATCAGCATCTTCTCCCTTTTTCACAATGTTTCCAAAAGCTTTCTCCCTCAAAGTCATAAAATCATGGGATTATTTGGTAAGCAATTATGTGTACTTTAACCCCTTACCAAACAATCCAGAGTATTATTGACTTTCAGAAAGAGGTCTTTTAAAAACATTGTGGGAAAAGGAGTAACTGCTGGTGACCAGCATTTTCTCCTCTTCCTACAATGTTTTCTGCCCTTTCAAAGACGACTCCTATCATTTGGACCACATTTAACTTGTTGCCTGAAAGTTCTTTCAATTTAGACAAGTCTAAAATTTTGACATTTGGTAAAGAGTACAACCCATTTACATGTATCTAACATTAAGTGTGAAGCAAAGTTGTAAACCTCATTAACCCTTTACCAAACGACAAAATTTTAGCCTTGTCCATACTAAATGCATTTGCAGATGACAATTTCACTGGTGTTCAAATGGTGCATTTTTTTCTTTGATAGGGTAGAAAACATTGTGGGAAAAGGAGAAAATGCTGGTTACCAGCATTTTCTCCTTTTCCCACAATGTTTTCAGAAGGCTTCATTCCCAGGGTCGTTAAAAGGCAGCCTTGTGTGGTAAAGGGTTAACCATTTACCTAACAAGTCTGGGTTTTAACTACCCTTAAGAAGACGACTTTCGAAAACATGGTGAAAAAATCCTTTTCCCACAACTGTTTTAAAAAGCCTTTTTCATCAGGGTCATTAAAAGACAGGACTGTTTGATAAGGGATTAAAACATTCTTGTACAATGTGGATAATGAATGCGAGCTAATGTTTGAAAAATATACATAAGTTATGACAAAAAGAGGGTTAATGCAACTCTGTGATGCATGATATCAAGCCAGTCATCACTTATTTACGGATCCATAAATTCCATTTTGTTTAACCCTTTACCACACCATCCCGACTTTTAACGACTCTGAGAAAGAGGCCTTTTGAAGACATTGTGGGAAAAGGAGAAAATGCTGGTAACCACCATTTTCTCCTTTTCCCACAATGTTTCCCAACCTATCAATGACAAATTTCATCATTTGCGCCACTTTTAATTTGTCGTCTGCAAATGCTTTCAGTTTGGACCAGTCTAAAATTTAGTCATTTGGTAACAGGTTAACAAACAACTGGTCCTTTGAGTCTTTGACATGCAGTAAATGGACCAATAGCAAGATGTTTGACCACAATCAGTCTGCGCGGACTGCGCAGGTTGACTGGGTCGATACTGTTTGCACATGCATTTTGCCCCCCTTTTGCCAGAGCACGGCTCATATAAAATGTTGTGGCAATATGCAAAATTGCTTCATCTCATAGTTAGAAAACTCTTCTCTCTCCCCCCCCCCTTTTCAAAAACTGGTCTGCAGCAAGACAAAAAAGAATCAAAGTACTGAAAGTGCTGACAGACTAGCGAATTTGATTGATTGATTGTTTGTATGGTGTTTGACCCTGTTTTCAACATTATTTCAGTAATGTGGTGGTGGACAGTGCATATATCCATGCTTTCCTTGAGTTTCTTCTACCAATACTCAGCACAATATTCTTTCCAAGCCGCTGGCTGCTTTCCACATAACCATCGTCGAAATGTGAGAGAGAAATGAATCCTGTTGCAATGACTATCATCAATCCTCAGAAAGGAATTTGCAGAGTCGGGGATCGAACCAGTGGCTTCCTGTTCTCGAGTCCTGTACGCTACCGACTGAGCTGCCTGGGCTATGCATGCTATTGTTTAACTATAATCCAGTGTAAGTTTAACCATTAACCTGCTAAAAATGTTAAATGAAACTTTCAAGCCGATGGTAAACACCTGAATATTGCTATTTCAAAGTTACATTCTTTAAAAAAAAATATCCTCTTATCGGACAGTGTAGATCCAAGATCAGACTGCATGCTCTGTGCTGTCTGATCTTAGTCCACACTGTCCGCAAAAGGTCATTGAGTTGCAGTAGTGCTGGTAAAAGAAATTCCAGGAAAGCATGGATAGGTGCTCTGGCTGCCGCAATATCACTGAAATTATGTTGAAAACGGCGTTAAACACAATACAATCAAGGAGTCAATATCCAGTAGCACAAGATGTAGTTAACTATTTACCTCTCTTTACAAAACCAAAAATTTTACACTCGTCCAAATTCAAAGCTGTTGCAGACCATAAATTAAATACGGCTGAACTGATGAAACGTGATTCCAAAAGGGCAGAAAAAAATGTAAGAAAAGGAGAAAATGATGGTTATCAGCATTTTCTCCTTTTCCCGCAATATTTTCAAAGGGATTCTTCCCCAGTGTCATTAAAACATGGAATTGTTTGGTAAAGGGTTAATATTCAAGAGGTAGAATAACAGTTCAGTAATTAACGGTGTAACTATACACAATGATGTAAATAATGAATGACAAGGGTTCTCTGTCCAGTGAGGGTTTTATAGGCTGGCATTTGCTACAAGTTAATAATACCTAGGTTATCCATTAATACATGTAGATTCATTCATAATGTTACAGTGGTGTAGGAATAAGTCATTCTCTGCTTTGCATAGGTCACTTAATTTACATATAAGCAAAGATCATGTACCTTATAAATGACATCTTGTTCACTTAATTACTTTGTAAGACATCATGTTCAACTTAGAGAGGTAGAGATTTAGTTGTTTTTGTCTAAATTGTCACATATAACAGAATTAAGATTTCTAACAGAAAGAAGTATTTTCTGTGAGGCAGTATTTGGCAACTGTGGGGTTTTTTGTTTACTTTGAATCTAGGTCAGTCTTGATGCCTATAGACTAGCTTTGCTAGCTAACTGCTGGTGGAAGAAGATATCATTTTGAAAATGCACAGTACAATTATACTTAACCCTTTACAAAACCCTCTAATGTTTTCTCCTTCCACATTGTTAACTACACTCTCAAGAGCCAATCTCATAATATGAGATGGATTAGAAGTGTGGTGTGCAAGTGCTTTCAATTTGGACTAGTCTAAAACTTTGTTGGTGAAGAATACTAAAAACTGAGTTCAATTATACTTAAGCCTTTACCACACAATCCCGACTTTTAACGACCCTGAGAAAGAAGGCTTTTGAAAACATTGTAGGAAAAGGAGAAAATGCTGGTAACCAGCATTTTCTTCTTTTCTCACAATGTTTTCTACCCTTCCAAAAACATATTTCCATTTTTCAGTCACATTTATTATATCGTCTGCAACTGCTTTCAATTTGAACTAATCTAAAATTTTGTCGTTTGGTAAAGAGTTAAATCATTCCCACATGACAAACTTGTCGGAAATAAAAACATAAGCAGACAATGAATAAAATGTGACCCGAAAGATAGGGTTTGTTTTTGGTAGGACAGAAAACATAATGGGAAAAGAAGAAAATGCTGCTAACTAACATTTTCTTCTTTTCCTACAATGTTTTCAAAAATCTTCCACAGGGTTGTTAAAACACTGAATTGTACCTGCTTACACAACAACTGCACTCTAGACTGATTTAATTACTGCCTTACGCAACCTAGTATTGACTCAGCAAACTTTCGACTTGCAGTAACTTTTTCAGACTGTTCAAAGAACAAAATGTTAGACTCAACCAAATTGAGAGCATTTGCAGATGACAAATTAAATGTGGCTAAAATAATGAGATTTGTTTCTGATAGGATAGAAAATACCGTGGAAAAAGGAGAAAATGCTGTGTGACCAGCATTTTCTCCTTTTTCCACAAAATTTTCAAAAGCCTTCTATCTCAGGGTCGTTAAAACTTGGTATTGTGTGGTACAGAGTTGAATCTTTATCACATGACAAAGTTGTAGACTTGTCAAGGAAGCATTTGCAGATAACAGCATAGATCTTATTCCAGTGATGCAATTTTTCTTTGAATTGGTACATAAATTGCAGGAAAAGGAGAAGATGCTCGGTAACAGCATTTTCTACTTTTTCCACAATTTTCTCCAAAAGCCTTCTCACATAGTTAACCCTTTCCCAAACGACAAATTTTGGACTGGTCCAAAGTGAAAGAGTTTGCAGATGACAATTTTAAATTTGATGAAAATGGCATAAAGTTATCAAAAAGGGTAGAAAACACTGTGGGAAAAGGAGAAATTGCTCATTACAAGCAATTCCTCCTTTTCCCACAGTGTTTTCAAAAGACTTGTACTGCAGACACGTGAAAACCAGGGCTTGTTTGGGAAAGGGTTAAAACTTTTGTCCTGTTTGGAAAGAGGATATTTAATGCTTGTTGTAGTGAATTAAAAAAAAAACAAGTTACTATGGACATCCACAGTACTGAAGTTGTACTTATCACTATTTCAAGCCAGTTGTAGAATATCTGCCAAAGAAGCGGACCGTTTGATTGATTGTACGATGTTCAACGCCATTTTCAAAATTAATTCAGTTATATCATGTGGGCCAGTGCACCTATCCGTGCTTACCTGGAGTTTCTTGTCATACTGGGTCGAAATTCAGTTTCTGTCTCGTCTGACTCTTTGCAAGGACAGATGATAATAATTCCGACAGAATTCATTCCTCTCTTACTGCTAGAAATTGCTTATATTGTTTACACTGGAGAGCAGCCAGAGGCTTGAAAAGCAATCCCTGTTTCAAGCCCTGTTCAATGTTTTCAAAAGTCTTCCTTTGCAGGATTGTTAAAACAGGATGATATGAAGATGAATAAATTATCAACAAATTGCAAGTTCCTGTTTTTAACCCTTTAACCTCGTGTTTTAACAGCCCTGTAGAAATCTTTTGAAAACAATGTGGGAAAAAAAGAAAATGCTAGTAACTGGCACTTTCTCAATTTCCCACGTTTTCTATCCTTTAACTCTTTACCACATGACAAAATTTTAGACTGGTCCAAACTGAAAGCATTTGCAGACAACAATTTAGACATAACTCAAATTTAATCAATAAAGTTGCTTTTGAAAGTGTAGAAAACATTGTGGGAAAAGGAGAAAATGATGGTTACCAGCATTTTCTCCATTTCCCTAATGTTTTCAAAAGGCTTCTTCCTTCATAGGGTCGTTAAAAGTTGGGATTATGTGGTTAAAAGACAAATTTCAATCTGAGCTACATAAATTGTCTTCTGCAAATGCTTTCAAACTGGACAAGTCTTTACCCTTAACACTGTTCATAACTACTGCGATAATAAAGTGGAAAAAAAAGAGGCAAATTGTCACATCCTATATGTGACAAACAATGTCTTTTCTTTTTTTATCAATGTCTTATACCTTTTCTTTAACACTTGTTCCAGTGCTATCTAAACCCCCCGCCCCCCCCCCCCCCCCATTGAAGTTTGTTCATAAAATCACCAATTTTTTTCTCTCATGATTAGACAGAGATTTTAGCATCTTCCTATTGTCTTACACAGATATTTATGTAACTTTACTGCTTGAAGTCCTTGTTAAAGCTGAGAAGACAGTCTGACATGCCTCTGATTGGACAATGTTAAACTGGCATTCTGTTGCGTCATGGGTTTTTGCAGCAATCTATTTTTCCAGTCAATCAATGTTTGGATACATTTTTCTGCATGATATGACATACATTTGTCAATAAGGACAGCAGGTAACTTCAAAACCTGTCATTTTACACTAGATAAGTCTATTAACATGTTATCATGTTTTTCATTCATGACATGACAGTTTAACTGTGATACACTATGACATAAGCGTCCTTCACATGTTGTTTATGTCAGAGTTTAGATATTTTAAGACTCATGTATAGGCATTACTAGTTGCCAGCAGATTTGTCAGTGCTTCATTTTTGGAGACATTTTTTCTTAAGTGTCGCATTTGGCGCCACTGGCGATTGACAGCCATAGCCCTCCTGTTTCTTGATTTCGCTGAAATATATTTGCAGGTGATACAGCCTCACCATCGCACGCTCATCTAGCTTTTGGCTAGCCGGTGAAACTAAAAGAATACACTTGCCATTAACCGGCCAAAATCAGGGTACAACCGACTGCAAATAAAGTTTACCCCTTGGCCCAGCTGATATCATTTTCATACAGAAGTTTGTAAACATTGTGGGAACCAGAATGTCGTGTGATATTACTGCACAGTGAACAAAATTGTTGATTCATGACAAGTTTAGGATACAAGTGACAGACTGAATGATACTGGCGGCTAGAAAGGGTTGTTTGCAAAGTGAAAATGAAAGTAGAATCATTTTTAACAATCTGCAATTAGTTTTTACAAGCCTGTGGGACTAGTGAATTAGGAAAATTTACAAGCCCGAGAGAAAATGTACTGGTTTTTGCTGTTGAGCTAACGCTAATTTCAGCCACTGAAATTAACTCTTTAACAAATGACAAATATACCAGACCAAATTGAGAGCATTTGCAGCTGACAAATGTTACTAATAATTAAAATTTGAGTTGGGAAGGGTAGAAAACATTGTAGGAAAAGGAGAAAACACTAGTTATCAGCATTTTCTCCCTTTCCCTCAATGATTTCAAAAGCCTTCTTCCTCAGGGTCAGGGTTGAGTGGTAATGGGTTAACTCTTTACCATGCAATCCTGAGCTTTAAAGACCCGGAAAGAAAAGGCTTTTTGAAAACATTGTAACCATGGTAACCAGCATTTTCTCCTTTTCCCACAATGTTTTCTATGTTTTCTATCAAAGAAAGAAATCATTATTTCGGCTTCATTTCTAGTCTGCAAAAGCTTTCAATTTGGTCTGGTTCCAAAATCATGTCTTTGGTAAAGAGTTAACACACACTGCCTGCTGATACATTATATATCCCTCTTGCAGCAGACCTATTTTGAATAGTGTGACAACTTCAGAAATTACTTGGAATCAACAATTTCTCCTTTCCAACGTTTTTCTACATGTATTCATTTATCAACCCTTTACCACACAATCCCAACTTTTAAGGACCCTAAGGAAGAAGTCTCTTGAAAACATTCTGGAAAAAGGAGAAATGCTGGAAACTAGCATTTTCTCTTTTTTTTTTTCCACAATGTTTGCTTTCTCTTCTAAAACTAAGTTTCAATTTTTGATTCACCCTCATTTTGTCATTTGTGAATACTATAAATTTGGACCAGTCTGAAATTTTGTCATTTGGTAAAGAGTTAAACTTTTACTTATGCTGATTATCTGTATTTTACAAGAACATTTTCAAAGTGCTGCAAATTTGCTGCAGAAGGCTAAGCTCAGATGATAGACATTGAGACAGAGTCATTCCTTTCTCATAGCTGAACACTCTTTCGACAACATCCATACAGAAATACAGCAAATGGCATGGAAAGAATGTTACGCCAAGTACTGGTGAAAGAAACTCCAAGGACACATAGATAGGTTTACTGGCTGCCGCCACATATATTGTAACATAATGTTGAAATAGCATTAAACACCCAACACACAAACAATAAGTTTACGTAACAAGTCCATTGGAAGATGCAAGCAAGGAAAACTTTCATCCCTCTACCAAACAAAAAAATAAAATTTAAGACTAAACAAGAGGTAACTTGAAAACAATTGCAGACGACAAATTCAGTGTGTCTAAAATGATGATTTCCGTCCTTGAAAGAGTTGAAAACATAGTGGATAAAGGAGAAAATTCTGTAATAAGCATTTTCTCCTTATCCTAAAATATTTTCAAAGGCCTCTTATCATGGTTGTTTAAACTCAGTTTGTTTGGGAAAGCTTAATATAAGAAAGAGAAATTATTTAGACAGTATATGAAAACATTAAAGAGTTAATCCTGTGTACAAGTCCAATGTATCTTATAAGATACATTGGACTTGTACACTTGATTAACTCTTTATCAGATGACAAAACTGTAAGTATTGTCCAAATTGAAAGTATAATTTGCAGACTGAAGATTGAATGTAACTCAAAACAGAAAATTTGTCTTTCAAATAATACAAAGTATTGTAAAGAAGAAGAAATGCACATTACCAGCAATTTCACCTTTTCACCCAGTCTTTCAGACACATTCTTCTTCAGGGTTGCTAGAACTTGTGATTCTATGGTGAAAGGTACTTGTACAGTATGAGGGGGTGATGCAATACAAAACAACACAGGTCAATGGTCAAAGAGGCAAGTTACAACTTCCAGATCATTTTTTCTTTTCATCCCATAGCAACTTAGCTCTTTAACAATTTACCACACAATCCCGACTTTTAACAACTCTAAGAAAGAAGTCTTTTGAAAACATTGTCACTTTTGTGGGAAAAGGAGAAAATGCTGGTAACCAGCATTTTCTCCTTTTCCAACGATGCTTTCTACCTGTCCCAAAACAAATTTAATTTTTCAGTCACCCTGATTTTGTCATCTGCAAATGCTTTCAATTTGGAGAAGTCTAAAATTTTGCCGTTTGGTAAAGAATTACCAGATGACGAAACTTTAGATTTATCTGTTTTTAAAATATTTGCAAACAAATTACAGAGGCTGAAACGATAGGGTTTAATTCTAAAATGGTAGAAAACATTGTGGGAAAAGGAGAAAACGCTGCTTACCAGCATTTCTCTTTTTCCCAGAGATTTCAGAAGTCCTCTTTATGAAGGTCCTCAAACCTTTACCAAACGACCAAATTTTAGACTGTTCCAAATTAATAGCATTTGCAGACGACAAATTAAAATCTATGTTGCACAAATTACGAAATCTCTCTTTGAAAGGGAAGAAAACATTGTGGAAAAGGAGAAAATACTAGTTACCAGCATTTTCTCCTTTTCTTAAGTTGTTTTCAAAAGCTTTCTATTTATGTGTCGTTGAAACTCAGGATTGTGTGGAAAGGGCTTAAAACTCTGGCAGTTTTTTTGGTAAGGAATAAAGTGCTCTAAGGTAGGTTTTCAAGTTTAATCATCTGATCTTCCGATGGCATTTCAACTTAACCATTGCAGTGATAAATAAATGAGACAGATATTCTCAGATAGAACCAAACATGCAGGTAAATGGAATTTCAGATCAAATTTTTGTCAAATATCTGGCACAGAAGCGGGCAGTGGAGATCCAAGCTTAGACTGCACATCCTTTCACATACATAAAGGTTTCCATGCCCTCACAGTAAAAAAAAACATAAAGTAGTCTCATGGGAAACGCAGCAATTGCATATCAATTTTGAAATAGAGTGGAACCGGGTATTTCTGAACTATCGGCAATTAACGAACAAGAATTTAAGAATTCTCTAATCCCTCCTGGAGACAACAATAATATCATCTGACATCATAAACATTACATCTTATTTCTCCTCTTTGTCATTTTTTAAAGTTTTGAAGGATACATAAATTATCCGAAGAAAAATCTCTAACTACAACATTAGACGGCTCGAAAGTCAAGAAATTACCATTGTCACAGAGAGAGGTTAGATATTATAAGCACTTCAAACCTACCTTGCCGTGGAGCTAGCTTTTACAGCGATGCGGTTTAGTGTTTGTCTCTCCGTGGAAGTTAAGCAACATGCATTAGATTAGTGCCTGGATGGGTGATCAGGTCGTTGCACTTTACATTTAGTGTCAAAAGTGGGATTATGACAGCTGCCAGACTGGAGTTGCCTTACCCTCTTATGTCACCCTGGTATATTTCAGTGTATACGTCTTGGGGTCTAGACTTCTCGTACGGGAGAGTAGTATCAAGGAGAGAGGTTAGATATATAAGCACTTCAAACCTGCCTTGCCGTGGAGCTAGCTTTTACAGCGATGCAGTTTGGTGTTTCTCTCTCCATGGAAGTTAAGCAACATGTATACGGTTTGTGCCTGGATGGGTGACCAGGCCGTTGCATGTTACACCATTTTCTTAATTTTTCGATATATATTGCTAAGTGTGTATACAACTTCTGCTTCTCCCTTGGCTTGGTATTTCAGATTTCTTATATTTGCAATATGCATATACACATATTACACTATGTAAACTGCTCTTATCACATGTTAAAAGCCTTAGAGAAGCATGTTCAGAAAAACCCTCACCTGAACTTATATGCCTGGGTATTTACGAAGTAAAGCTGATTGAATAAGAATTGGCCTTGTTTTTAGCAAAGTAAGCAACCACAAGAATGAAATGCATGTAATTAAAGCTACATATCTCTTGAGTTAAACTCTTTAAATGTTAATAACATAGATCAATATGGACCAATTTCAGTTTGCTCTTATCAGGTTATCTGGCCTTTGGTTTGCATCGTTTTTTTGTCTTCTGAAAATTAGCAGTTAAAATTTTCCCGAAAACTAAACATAATTGACTCTTTTGGTAGATATATATACAAGTAGTTCTAGCTAATTTACAACCAGAGCTTTAGTACAGGGTTTCCATTTATGACGTAAAAGTATCTATATACGCACGAAAATCAGCTCGCACGCAAATTATCAAAGCTGTCAAAAATGAGTCAAAACCAGGATTTAACTAGATCTACATCAGTAACAAAACCAATGCAAAATACCAGTACGAAGATTTAATGTTTCTTGTACAAACTGACCATCGGAATTCCAGTGTGTCTATAAATAGATCTTGGTATGCCAAGATATAACAGAGACGGATAAAAATATATCTCTTTGTCGTCAACTTTGACTGGTTACCCGCGTTGTGCTCATATTGTCTTTTCAGGCAAACTGATTGTAGGAAAACAGCTGTTGTTTAGCATTTCTTTCCTGAAGAGTCTTCCCCGGCCAAAAAGAAAAAGCATTTGCTAGCTTTCCGCAACCAATGGCTGAAAGATCCTACCTTCAAAGATTAGATGCCAAGAGAAATTTATCTATACTACCCTATTTGTGTTAGTGTGTTTGTTATGAACTCAGCAGAAATAAGATTTTTACAACAGGTTGCATGAACTTTCAAAGAAGTTCCATCGTGACGTAAGATTTGTACTATTCCGAGCGACGGTCACTGGCGTGCACAGCACATTAAATCTGCAAAAGGTTCCATAAAGAAGTCATTTGAAATTGCGTCTCCTTTTTATCCACTAACCAAATTTGGCCTTAATAAAAGCACAATTTATGCAAGCAAAAATGGGACTCAGAAGGAACGCCGTGGGACTCAACTTTTGCAGTTGCACTGGGTCCCATGGACTCAGTAAAATTTTATTCAAATGGAAACACTATTTAGTATGTTGTAATTTTCAAAACTTTTTTAAAAAAATTCTGAAATGTTCTTAAATACCAGACGTCTATGGTCAGCAGCAATGACTCATTTGGTAATGGTCTCTCTATGGTAGGAACTTTAACACATTGTTACTAGGTAATCACTGCAGTTTATAGATACATAATGTTCATGAAAGAAAGAGTACATTTAGATGTATAAAATTGTATGTCAAACATATGTCTATCTGCGTGTATTACTGAACAACGATTACCAATTAACTGCACTGTTTGGAAGTACCCAGTCACGCTCAATTTAAACACTGTACAAAATAATACCTTTTTTCTGATGCCTAATGTGGACTGACTTATACATTTGAAACATCATCGGAAAAACAGCAACTGCTCCTTTTGCCACAATTTTTTCAATACAATTGCACCCCTTACCACACAATCCCAACTTGAAACTATCTTGAGAGAGGCCTTTTGAAAACATTATGGGAAAAGGAGAAAATGCTGTTAACCAGCATTTTCTCCTTTTTCCACAATGTTTTCTACCCTTCTGCAAACAAATTTCACATTTTGAGTCACATTCACTCTGTCATCTGCAATGCTTTCAGTTGGTCCAGTCCAAAATTGTGTCTTCTGGTAAAGACTTTAAGAGTTAAGCAAGAAGAAAACTGGCCTTTTTCATAATCATTTGTGTCATTTGTACAAGTTCATGTTTGAAAACTGCTGATAGTCACTTTCCAAATTATGTTAATCAGACCTATATAACCCTTTACCGCACAATACCGTGTGTTAACAACCCTAAAGAATAAAACTGGTTTCCAGCATTTTCTCAGTGTGGGAAAATGTGATAATGCTGGTAACCATTATTTTCTCCTTTTCCCACAGTGTTTTCCACTCTTTCAGACACAAATCCATCATTTGAGCAACAGTTTAGTTACAGTCTGCAAGCACTGTTAAGTTGGTCCAGTCTAAAATTTGTGTAGTTTGGTAATGAGTTAACTCTTTACCAAACAACAAAATTTTAGACTGGTTCAAAGTATCTGCAGATGACAAATTAAATGTGATTCAAATGACTGAATTTGTTTCTGTAAGGTAAGAAAACATAATGGAAAAAGGAGAAAATGCTGGTAACCACCATTTTCTCCTTTTCCCATTATGTTTTCAAAAGTCTCCTATCCCAGGGTCGTTAAAACTCGCGATTGTGTGGTAAAGGGTTAAAACCATCTTAAGTAATTAGTTTGAAAAAATATGCTGATGCATGAGTGCCCCTCTCCTGCTCCATTGATTAACCCTTTACCAGACAATCCTGTGTTTTGACAAGCCCAAGAAGGGGGAAAAAAGCGTTTGAAAACATCATGAGAAAAGAAGGAATTTTCTGTGACTAGTATTTTCCACAATGCAGAAATCGTTAATTGCTACTTTTATTTGTCGTTTGCAAAATTTTTATGCTTTCAAATTCGTTAGAAAATCTAGTCTAAAATTTTCTAATTTGGCTAGAGTTATCTATAAGAGGGCTAAATAAACCCAACGAACATTTTCCTTCAAGAAACAGAATCCAAATAATTGCACTGTCAAAACTGCATTTGTCCAGAATGTCTCAGAAGAGTGGAAAATGTCTATCAAACGAAAGAAATTTAGCCCAGTCCAAATTAAAAGCATTTGCAGATGACATTAAATGTCACTCAAAACATAAAATTTTTCTTTCAAAAGTGAGAAAACAATGTGGGAAAAGAAGAAAATGCTGGTTACCACCATTTTCTTCTTTTCCCACAATGTTTTCAAAAGGCCTCTTTCTCAGGGTCTTTAAAACCCTAGATTGTGTGGTAAACAGTTAATGAAATCTATTTATGTCATAGTTAATTTAGTAAACAATATAAATTTCAAAGATTAAGGTTTACAGTATATGAGGGCCATTTTTTAAACATGACTATGAAATTACACAATTTTTTACAGTCCTAGTGCAAACATTCCCCTAGCAATTGGTCTTCGTGCTACCTGCGCTGAGATGTTACCACATGTGGTTTTATACACTGGATTGAAATATCGCTTTCCATATGGCGGAAATTACATCTGAACAGAGGGTATCAGAGTTCTGCCGAGGACGCGCCATTGTGGGATCGGCGCCAAAAAATTACAAACGATGCATTAAAAATATGTCTAATGGGCCGTCCACAGCATGTCAAAAATATGTGACGGTGGCCGTAGGTAAGAAAAATACGTGGGGTGAATCAACTGGTAGAGAGCGGTTTCCTCTTTGTTTTTTCCGTTATCGGAATAAACAAAGACAGTGATAATACTTAGACAATCTCATGTGTGCAAATTGACCTTTTTTTTTTAATTCATTTAACTTAATAAATCCCCTTTATTTTGTCTCTGTTTCAGAATAATATATAAGCTATGAAAACAGGCATTTTTTTTTTTTAAATTCAGAAACTGTCCTGAAATGACTAATACTCCGTCTCAGTTACAGAAAAAGCGACACCCTGGAGGGCGTTCAATACAGAAAGTATGGCATCAGGTTTTTTTCTCTGTTGTGTTTTTCCTGTGCCACAATAGAAATGCTGAGTATGTCAACTGACCTTTTAACACTCTTATCAGAAATGCCAGTTTATCACCAACCTTACAATAGCATCTCAGAGTCCAAATATTTATTCAGCATCTCTCTTTTCCCAATTAATCCTCTCCAATCTTTCAATGTATTTCTTTTTCTTTTAGACCATCATTTTTGATGCTTATATGAATATCAAAGCCTCTTGGATTATGACAAATATTGCCTTCTATAACTAACTCTTTACCAAACTACAAAATTTTAGACATAATATTAATATTGAAATCATTAAATTTGTAGACGACAAAATAAAAGTGCTTAGAAATTTAAAATTTGTTCATAGAAGGGTAGAAACATTGCGGTGAAAGGAGAAAATGCTGGTTTCCAGAATTTTCTCCTTTTTTCACACGTTTTTCTAAAGCTTTGTTTCTCGGGGTCGTTAAAAATCAAGATTGTAGGTAAAGGGTTAATAAACAAGACTAGGTGTCCAACTGCATTTCCTGCAAAATACTACCCAGAATTTATTGTCAGTATTTTTCACCTACATGTATATCTATACTCAAATGCAAAAAGTTGTCGCAATAATTTATCTTCAATCTGGTACATGGAATAGAACACATAGATTAATATTCACCCTTAACAAGACGGTCTCAAGTTTTAGCAACCCTATGAAAGAAGGCTTTTGAAAACATTCTAGGAAAAGGTGAAAATGCTGGTATCCAGCCTTTTCTCCTTATGCCCCACTGTTTTCTGCCATATCAGAAAACTAAAATCTATTGGTATCTTTTTTAAAAGTTGTCATGTGTAGTTACTTTTAATTTGAAGTCCACAATTTGTTGACTGGGAAAAGGTTAAAAGGCAGTAATACAGGTCAAAACTATGGAGGGTGACAAATTTTTCTCTTCCAACTGTGAGATAGAAATTTTGATCCCACAGCAAATATTTTGAAAGAATATAGTTGGCCAATGAATATCAGCTGAAATTACCACTTGATACTAACAACAGTTTTGACCAACTAGAATTTTTCAGAAATGTTTGAAAAATACTTTTGAATGTTACAGGGTCATGTACTGGCAAGTAATTCAGCTGGCTGGACACCTTGACCTATAACTTAGTTCATAGAGCCTGTCAAAAACTACTGTAAGTACCTGTGCTGACCACGCTGGCTTTTGACCTCTTGTTATTGACATACTCAAATTTAGAAATAGTAACTTGCGACTGGTAAGACATGTAGACAAGTTTATTTGGCAGGCCCCTGTAAGACTATAATAATATGAGGGCAGACTTATGACGCCAATATTCAAGCATTGCTACTGCAAATTGATACCTCTGGGTGCCAATTCACACCATATCAAGGGCTTGAAAATCCAACTTGTACATAGTAAACTCTTGGTAGGAAGGAGTGGCTTTTTACTGTCTGTCATCCTGTCTGACAAGTGGAAAATGACGAGACTTGACAATAAAGAAATCACGGCAAAGGCAAATTAAATAATAAAATCAAACATACACCCTTCTTCAAGTATGACAGAAAAATTGTATACGTATATTATGATAAGCTTTTATGCATGGACGTTGTATTGATTTTCCAGAATGTCTTCATTTGGGTTCAATTATCCGAAAGACAAAAAGGCAACATTTTTTTACAAGTTAGTGTGATTTCATTTAGATGTTCCAAAGAACAAAGAAGACTTAGATCACCACGCACAGAATACACAAAATACGCAGTATACGTAAAAACATTCTGGAAAGAGAAGGAGAAGCTCAGGAAGTCCAACTTCTTTTCAGGGTGTACAGATGAAATGGACATGATTAAAATGCAGACAAAAGATAGCAACAGAAAGAGCAATTCCTGACACTGAAAAATTATAAGATTTCACTAAATGCAGAGAACATACTAATCTAGGAGGACGGACGTTTTGGCCACGGACGTTTTGGCCAGGACGTTTTGGCCAGGACGTTTTGGCCACGGACGTTTTGGCCACCTATATTGAAAAAACGGACGTTTTGGCCAAATCTATTATATATGTACTTATTATAGATATTAAAGCTACAAACATATTTAATTTACTTATTTGATCAACATTTTAGACCTTTATTGCAATTTTTTATTATAACAGATGGTTTCAAGACTTTGTATCTGTGTCTTTTCAATCTTTAATAAGTACTTATATACTGATGGCCATGGACAATTGTGTAGAAGGTTTGGTAGTACATTATAAAAATATAAAATGAGACAAAAGAAATAAAACACGAACCTAAATTTATTTTACAACTCAGACACAATTTTAAGCTTTAAAATAAAGATGTTTAATTTCAAATGAAATTAATTAATCACATATTTCTTTAATTGAAATAGATGATTAAAGTGTGGTGTGATCTACAGATTCATTAGTGTTAAAAGACAAGAACAATGAAACTCTTTACACTTCTAATAATAACAACATTAAATGCAAGAAAGTATCATTAATAAGCAATTAGTCAATCAAACTGTTTGTCAATCAAAAGACAAAACTTGAAAATTGAAGATAATTTAAAAACATTAAATTGTTGATGTTTTCCTTTACTTCAAAGGAATAAATAAAACTGTAAAACTCTAAAATTTATTACCAAATTTCAACAAAAGTTCAACAAAAGTCTAAACAATTGATCAAATAAAAAAAAAAAATTTTTTAGCTTTATTTTACATAAAAAGTACATATAAAATTATTTTGGCCAAAACGTCCATTTTTTCACTATATGTGGCCAAAACGTCCGTGGCCAAAACGTCCTGGCCAAAACGTCCTGGCCAAAACGTCCGTGGCCAAAACGTCCTACATTCACTAATCTAAATTACTGTATATGAAAACTATTTAATACCTTTCAATTGAAAGGAATTATTGCTATGGTTTGTTTCATAATCTTACTTTTGGTGCGCACTGAATTCTATAACATACTTTAAGAGATCTATACAATACCCAGAGATCGAATCATTTAGGGGTTTATCTGTATAGTGTCCATGCATAACCCTTTACCACACAATCCCAACTTTTAACAAACCTGTAAAAGAAGCCTTTTGAAAACATTGTGGGAAAAGGAGAAAATGCTGGTAGCAGCATTTTCTCCTTGTCCCACAATGTTCTCTACTTTACTTATAACAAATTTCAATTTTTGAGTCACATTTATTTTGTCTTCTGCAAATACTTTCAATTTGGACCAGTCTAAAATTTTGTTGTTTGGTAAAGAGATAACAGCTGATCATAATATACATGTAAGAATTTTTTGTCTTTACTGAATACAGATTAAAGTTTGTATTCATTAATAGTCTAATTTGCTTTTGCTATGCTTTGTTAATTGTCATGTCTCATTATTTTTCAATTGTCCAACAGGACCACCAGTGGCAAAAAGCCCCTTGTCTTGACACATAGTTCAGTTGTCATGATGAGTGAATAAGTGAAATTTTCAAGTCCTGCCTGCAGAACAATGCCTGTGAAAACATTATGAAAAAAGGAGGAAAGTACCAGCATTTTCTCCATTTTCTGCAATGTTTTCTATTCTTCCAAGGACAAATATCATCTGAGCCATGTTTATTTTGTTGTTTGCCAAAGCTTTCCAAATGAACCACTCTAAACTTCAGTGTTTTCTCCAGAAATGCACTTCTTACATTTCTGACATGGTCTTTGCTCACTTGTCCAGCTAAAATGCTTAGCTCTTTACCAAACAACAAAATTTTGGACTGGGCCAAATGGACAGCATTGGCAGACGACAAAACAAATGTTGCAAAAACGATGATTTCTGTCTTTGATAGGGTAGAAAACTTTGTGGGAAAAGGAGAAAATGCTGGTTACCAGCATTTTCTCCTTTTCCCACAACATTTTTAAAAGGTCTTTCTTACAGGGTTTATAAAACTTGGGATTGTTTGGTAAAGGGTTAAGCCTTAAATAGGTTTTTTTTTCTGACATGCTTTTTAAAATCCATTTTTTTACAGGTATATGATATAAAATTATACTCGAATAACAAACGTATTTGTTTCGCACTGCGATCTCTACTACACTCAAATGCAAAAGCAGGGGACGTGTTTAAGCCTTTACCACACAATGCCGAGTTTCAACGACCCTGAGAGAGAAGCCTTTTGAAAACATTGTGGGAAAAGGAGAAAATGCTGGTAACCAGCATTTTCTCCTTTTCCTACAATGTTTTCTACCCTTCCCAAAACAAATTTCAATTTCTGAGTCAGATTTATTTTGTCCTCTGCAAATGCTTTCAATTTGGAACAGTCTAAAATCTTGTTGTTTGGTGAAGAGATAACTCGTAATCAGTTCTAAAAGTAATCAGGATATAAACTGGGAACCTATGGTATTTAGTCCTGTTTCATGCATCAAATAAACTTTGACTGTAACTCCAAATAGGATGATGTCCGCATCCAAGAAACAGCCACTTTTGGTGGCGATTCTAGCATTACAAAGGAAATAAGCAAATCTAAAAACAAACTTCAGGCAGGACCAGCACATAACTTTCTACCAACTGACAAAAATTGAAAGCAACTGCAGAAAACAAAAATAAATCAACTGGTGAGATATCTCTTTGACAGGATACAAAGCATTGTGAGAAAAGCAGAAACTTCTGGTTATTAGCATTTTCTTCTTTTCCCACATTGTTACCAGCACTTTCTCATTTTCCCACAATGTTTTCAAAACCCTACAGGGTTATTAGAGGCCTGGGTTGTTTGGTACATTTTACACACAGGTTACAGGATCTTAATTTTTTTATCTTTCTTGTGCCTGTTGGCCCCATGGCATGTCCTTACCTTGACATAATTTAACAACTGTACCAAAAAACCTGTGAAAAGTCTGTCAGTTCAATGCTTTTTTGCCAAGATTAAGGTACTGCATTTCACCTAATTAACACGGAGGGGCACCTTGCAAAACGCAGACAAAGCACTCCTATTTCATAGCCAATATCCCGAAATGTAAGTGCCATCATATAGCATGGTAAGTACAGGACTCTGATTCGGGTTTTAGTCAGTGTCAACTGCGGTGATCACCATTTGAAAAAACCTGCTGTATTAATGCAGAACATCAATTTTACCGCTGATCATGATTAATCTGGACATTAAATAGCAATCGAGATTAATATAGGACACACATCATCCATACTTCACTTTTTTTAAAGGTTTTCAAAGATAATTGACAAATTTAGTGCTGCTAGAAGTTTACAACATTACCAGAAGTGTATATTCGGATAGTCAGGTGTTAATGACATCAATTTGTGAAGCAATTAGGATTATGTGGATGCTATGCTAGTAAGTTTATTTATAAAATGTCTGCCATCAGGGTTTGAAATTAGCAGTATCAAGTAGCAAATTTGCTACCTGAAAAACAAATTTTGCTACCTGGGCACAAAAGCAGTAGCAAAAGGTTGCTACCTGGTAATCCTGTCTGCTTTAAGTGTTTGCCATTTTTCAATGAAACAATCTTCCACTTGTTAATTTAGAAATCTGTTGAAATGATCTTTGCAATCCTCAGCATAGGTACAAAAACATGCAAGCATCACTGAGTCACACAAACAAACACATCTGTGCTTGATGACGACTAAACATCCATATTTATAGCTACCTTCGTGTATCTTTGCTAATGTTCATTTGTAATCTGTCTGCATTGTAACAAATGGGCAAAAACATGCAAGTATAAATAAGCCACCTGAAATGGAAATTGCAAAACAGCACAGTCTCTATGCCCGTCTCATGGAAGACATGCTGTTTTTACCTCTGCCAAGCAATTCCTAGGCAAAGGCAGAAATTCAAACATCATTTTATTAGCGGGAGGCAGGGCCATTATTTGTCTGCCCCTATTTGCTACCAGGAATGCTCCTTTTTCTACCTTATTTTAAGCCAGGTAGCAAGTGCTTGCCACCTGCAAAATATGTGAATTTCTAACAATGTCCATCAATAATTTTCTTCTGTCAGCTTTTTAAAAGTTTTACCGAAATTATCTTGCGTTTGGAAATTTTTCCCCTCAAATCGTCAATTTTAAGCTCGGGTGTGAATAGGGGCAGCAGACCCACTGGGTTTTCCATTTTTGGGTACGTGCACCCTCAAAGTTTTGATTTGGGGGTAAAAGTTTCTAGACTGGGGTATGGCAAACCTATGGTCAACAAATTGAGAAAAGTCAAAGATTTTCTGCCTTTTTTCCACTACAAGTCAAGGCCCCAAAATTTGAAATATGGGCTTGTAAATTCATCAAAAGGGACATTTGTATGTTATCATTTTCAAAATTCTTTACCAGGAGGAAAAAACTAACGTTGTGTCCAAATTGAAAGCATTTCCTGATGAAACATCAAATATGGTTCAAATGATGGAATATGTCTTTGAAAGGTTAGTAGACAATGTGCGAAAAAGAGCAAATGCCGTTTTAGCATTACCAGCATTTTCTCTTTTGCCCACAATGTTTTCAAAGCCATCTTCTTATGGGTCATTATAATTCATGATTGTTTTGTTAAGGCTTAAACCGTAAGATTTAGTGTTGCACTCTAGAAATAATCTGTACCTATTTCGTAACCAAATAAATTATATTCTGAATGCAGAGAAGCAGAGACCATACCCAAATACTACCCTTATTTGTAATCATTCTTTGTCCGTTTCTCAAGAATTTTCTATAGTTTTATCTAACAGTAACACAATTTATTGCATTATATTGTAAATCTAGAATGAGACTAAGCATGCAATTAACCTTTTCCACACTTTTAATGACCCTGAGAAAGAAGGCTTTTGAAAACAATGTGGGAAAAGGAGAAAATGCTGGCAACCAGCATTTTCTCCTTTTCCCACAATGTTTTCAATGCCACTATCTGAACCATAATTGAATTGTCATCTGCAAATGCTTTCAATTTGGACCAGTCTAAAATTTTATTGTGTGGCAAAGAGTTAAGGATAGCCTGTGGATATGGGACCAAGTCTCTTAAAATACTGACACTAATTTTGCCATGTAGTTCACTCATGGTTCTAGCTATTGTTCTAATTCAAATTTCTATGAGTAGCAATCTGATTGGTTGAGATATGATATTCCAGCTAATAAGAGAGCTAGTCCAGGAATTCAGAGGTTGTACCCAAAGACTTGCCAGCTAAAAACATGTACAATATTTCACCTTTTGAACATTTACCAGACAACCTAATGCCAACTCTGGGAAAGACTGCTTCAAATATTGCAGGAAAAAAGGGAAACTGCTGGGTAACCAGCATTTTCTCTTCTTCCCATAACCTCTTCTACCCTTACAAAGACAACAATATTATCTGGGCTTCACAAGAGTTTTGTCTGCAAATACAAGGCCTCTGCCAACTCTCAGACTTAGGGGCAAAGTGACTTCTCCCTAGTCTGAGAATTGGGAGAAGTTTTTCAAAGTGGGGAGAAGTGGTCAGACTTTGAGGAGAAGTTTAGAGGGACATTAAAATGCGGACGTGGTCAGACTTACAGAAGGAAATAACAATATTTCAACAATTTAACAGTTTGATTAGATAGAAAACCATGTAAATTGAATGAAAATATTTTATACTTTTTATCTTTTTAAATATACTTATCCCTATTAAAACTACTTAAAACATATTTATTCATTGTTAACTATGCTTAATTCATACACTTTTTGGATAAAAACATGGAAAAAGAGAACAAATACTTGTTTTGAGAACTGGTTTCTCCTAGCACATTTTTTTCCCAAAATCTTCAAAAGTACTATTTTTTTTTTCCAAAATCCTGGACAAAATTTTTTACTGAAAATCATTATCTTTACCAAGGATCATATATATTACAATCCCTGTCCCTGACCAGGTAAGAAAAAATTCTAAATCTCAAAAGCATTTACAGCAGGAAAATAAATAGTTAATTACTCAATGTAATGTTAAAAAGTGTCAAAAAAAAAAAGTTTGCTACCATTATTTTCTCCTATTGGCAAAGTGTTTTCAACTTCCTCATGGTAATTAAAGACAGGGTCCGATCAAGAGAAATGTCAAAATTTTGACAGAGTATAGAATCAATAACAATGTATATATATTTTTAATTTCATCTTTTAGTTTGTGTCAAAGAAAAATATACAATTTCATCCAAATACAGTCAAATATATATACCTCAAAGTTCAGGGGACTACCGAAAAAAGTTCGAGGTATAGAAAGTTCGACGTGCAGAGATTCTTCAGATGAGTGTGTCAGGTACCGGAAGTAGGTAACCGAAGCATACTTCGTTCACATTTTGTTCCCTCTAATAGTTAACCAATCGTTGTTTTGAAAATTAAAGAATAAAAGATGCATACTGTTTATTTTCTTTCATTAACATGTTTTTCTTTAATTCTGTTTGTAAGAACGATACTGAAAATTGTGAAATTAAAAAGGCATTTCGTCAGCCGAAGTTACTGGCTATCTCCCGGACTTTATCGGGTTTTTTTCACCAAAAAAGTCCTTAGAAGCGCGGGTTGACAACAAAATGTCCAGTCTTTCTATATAGCCACGGCCAAAATCACAGTGTATGGTATGAAAATCTCAGTCTAAACATTTCTAATCGAACCAATTACCAATAATTATCTGCAAGTCAAGATGACTGGCACGTTAACACCCGAGCTGACAAAAGTCAATGATTGAAAATGTGCGAAAAACATACCGTCGTTGTATCCGGCATGTCTATTTATTATGTATAACACCTAAGTTTATAATTAAAGTCAATTAAAATGTGTGAAAATTCTGTACTGTGTTCGAAGTAAAGATGTGTAAATTAACTGGATCATTGAAGTTCGGACCTGAAATTAGGTTCAACCTACGGATAGTACTTTATATAGAAAAATAGAGCAATTCAATCCGGACTTTAAATTTACTTCGACGTATAGAGAACTTCGAGGAGTAGATGTTCGAGCAATGGACATTCGACTGTACAGCCATTTTGAAAATGAATTATGCAACTTCGCTGAAATTCATCCAAAAATCAGTTGTAACATGACACACTTGGCAACAATTTGTAGTCACATGATTTGAAAATATTGCAACATGATTTTAGCAGATTATCGAAATACAATCATCATGTCTGTTCGTTAGTAAAAGTGCAAGCAATAAAGGATGGGGGTAAATGGTGTTTTAAAAGCAAGGTGCAGATTACATTTCAATTCCGCGACATTTTGCAAATAAACATTGATATCTAAGTCAGGGTTTTACACTGAAAAAACGAGGTCAGCCAAGCTGCTAGACAGTGCCAATGTTTGTTACCCGAGAAACTAATTAAAAACTGCTTTTCAAATCGGCCAGTTGAAAACAATTTTGCTGATTGGACACCAGCTGTGAATCGGGTATGACACACCGTTGGGTAATAGACCTACACATGCTGCTTATGTATCGAGTACCCGACGCAAGGCGACTTCCCGATTTTTTCAGGCGACTTCGATTTCGCTTTGCCTGGTGAAATCAGTAAAGTTCTCTTAAATAAGGCAACTTTTTTGCTAATTTTTTTTTTAAATACGGCAACTTTTTCGCCCAAGTCGCCCACTCGGCCGAGGGCCTGAAATACTTTTAATGTGGAATAGTGCAAAACATTTGTTGTCTGAAAAATAGTTATACAATGTTTCTTTCATTTGACAATCCTTACTTTTTCAATAATTCAAGCATCATTGGACAGATATCTTACATGGTGAACTAGACATGATACCAAACAAACAATTGTTTGCTGCCATTTTTACTGCCATACATATAATATTACAAGCTTAATCATTGAGCAGGGAGTAATGGGATGTCTCAACAAATTCCTAAACAAAGTTCATGAACATCTTTCATGATCCACACCATCAAGCTAAAAATTACTTTTACATTTAATAAGCCATAAAATAAAAGTTATCCTATGATTTCAATTCTTTATTTACAGCATGACAAAAAAGGCATCATTTCAGTAAGAGGCTGTTTGGTCTACTGTGCAGCTGGGCCATTTCGGTAGTCTCCCGTTTCGGTACCGTGCCGTTTCGTCACTCACAAAACCTACATCATCACCAAGAACGGTAACCGGTCATTTCGTACCTAGGTCATTTCCTACCTAGGTCATTTCGTACGATTTTGGTCATTTCGTACCCACTTCTTCGGTCATTTCGTACCTAGTAGCAACCATTTCGTACCCAGGTCATTATGTGACTATTTCTCTATTTTGAACTCTCTAATTGGTACGAAATGACTTTTATCTGGTCATTTCATACCCTGTAATGCTTTTAATAAATTCCGATTTTTCTTTAAATATTTCCAAGTATCTTGTGCACCTGTTTATATACAGCATATGTTATCATGGTTATGACTGCACCGTGGTCATCTGAAACTCAGCTGTACCTAACTTTTTTTTGTATTTGCTAGTTTTGTCTACACTTCTTGCATTTCCTACCCTTACATCGACTGCTATGTCGAAACTTATTCCAATTTTCTTCTTCTCAGTAGTCATAATAAGTTTACTGATTTTTTAGGCCAAAGTAATAAGATTTTTACTTGCAACATTTTTAATTCTATTATCATCATTATATAAGGTCCTCCCCACACCCACCCCCAGTGTAATATTTTATCTTTATTTTGTGCAAATTCTAGCAGTTACCTTCCTGTTACGTTTTCCATGTTGTTGACTTCATCAGCCTGCTTTCCATAGAAATGTTTATACCTACTTTTCAATTCCCGATTTGATCAGACAGAAACAAATACACAGGTGTGAAATGATGATGTCAAACGCATGGTATATATAGTCTTAATCCATCGGTCAATTCGTGTAGCATTGTGATTCCCTTTGTGCGTGCCACCGTCTTACATCAAATAGGAAAGTGCTGAAGATGGTTTCGGACATAGGTGTTGACACTATGGTGCTATTTTCACCTTAGCTATGTACATGCACTACGGTCATTTTATTCTAGTTTTGTTCTCATTGAATCTTCACAGTAATTTTATGCGAATTATCTCATGGCAGTATCGAATTATCCCTGTGAAAATGTTTTTTTTTTTATTATTATTGTTGTTTTTTTTAACCACAAATTTTTAACTTTGTCCAAGTGCCTTAAACATGGTGTAGATCGTGATGTATTTTATTTACGTTGGACGATTACATGGTATTTCCGTTGGGCAGTGGTACTGCTTTTCACCCATTGCATGCATTTTGGAGTACTGGTGCTGTATTGGATTTCTTTCTGTAAGTGTACGAGTTATTTTTTATCAAGAATTAAAGAATCGAAGGCATAAAGATTTAAGCCACATTAGTGTCTGAAAAGGAGCTTTGACGATACCAGAGAAGACACTAAGTGGAAAGTTTTTTAATCTAAGACATTTGCAAGCGGTACGATCGATACTGTTGTAATCGGCGTTGGGTAGACTCACCACCAGTTGCTGGCTAGCTCACTTGGTAAAGCTGCGGTATTAGTGTTCCGGGGGTCGTGGTTTCGAGTCCCACGTTGGGCACACTTTTCTCCCCTGATTTACGTCATTCGCGACGAGGTCAATTTGTGAGCGCGGGTGTGCGGCACCGGCAGTCCGTGGGGACCTGAGGGGGAGTTGTTGACTCCCAAGAAATCAGGAGGGGGAGCAGTGTTGTAATCGGCGTTGGGTCGACTCACGACCAGTTGCCCGGCTAGCTCAGTTGGTAGAGCTGTTACTAGTTTTTCGGGGGTCGTGGGTTCGAGTCCCACATCAGGCACACTGTTCTCCCCTGATTTACTTCAATACCATATTCAGCCGAAAATGTGGTGCGGCCATCGCCAGACCGCCGGCAACAACCTTGTTTTCAGTATTGGAATCATGTACAGGGAGAATAAAGTATCTGCTCTATCTGAAGACCTTCTCCACGTTATATACCAAGTGACAGTGGCAATGATTAAATGAACATTTCCAGTAACTTTTAAAAACAAAAGCTTTGTGATGAAAGAGTGCTTTTACCGGGAAAATGTAACTGCACCTATCGGAAATTGTGATTTAACATCAGATTGCACATTCTTTTCAGTCTGACCTTAATTTTCACAGTCCTTAGTAGCTTCTTCAGGACAAGGAAAAACTGCTGGCGACAATGTTTTTTAGCCTCTCAAGAACAATCTCGTCTCCTGATCCAAATTAATTTTTTTCGTCTCCAAACGGATCCAATGTAGGCAAGTTAGTACATGTATATAAGTTTGTGGACGTGTAAAGTTTAAAGAAAAATATCATATTTATCAAAATAAGGGACAAAACTCGGTGGAAAATTACCATAGAAGACACAAAATCATAGCCAAATGGAAATTAAAACTAGGTACGAAATGACCGAAATAAAAATTTGATACTAGGTACGAAATAACCAGAGTGGGTACGAAATGACCAAAATGAAAAATCCACTAGGTACGAAATGACCAAAACCGTAGGAAATGACCTAGGTACGGAATGACTGGAAACCACCAAGAACTATCACGATAAAAAAAAAATAATGTTCCCATTTAACATAATATTTTACAGAAAAGGAAACAAAAAAGTCAATGTTAAATAAAATCATTGTTGCATTTTTCGAACTTTATCATTATGTCACGCGAAAGGAATATCCATCGCCATTTTAAATCGATTTCAACAGAAAGGAATTGGGATTGGCCAATGGGGATTGCAGTGGCGTTCGCTAAAGATCTCGCAACAACCACGTTTCGGTAATTATTTGAGTAAAAGTACTTACGAAAAAGGTGGTATCACAAAACATTATCCTAGCAAATTGCTGTTATTTTTTGGAAGAGGGCATTTCACGGACGTTTTTTGGCACACAGCTTGGAGGAGTTGACAATCCAGAACAGGTGAACCGATTGAATAACAAGAAGCATAAATAATACAAGTAGCAAGAGTTACCGTTCTTAGGTTTATTACCCTTGCAAGATAAAAGAGTTAGTCTCGAATTAATGTTAGCTCTTTACCACACAATCCCGAGTTTTAACGACCCAGAAAGAGAAGACCTTTGAAAATATTGTGGGAAAAAAATGCTGGTAACCAGCATTTTCTCCTTTACCCACAATGTTTCTACCCTTTCAAATACAGAAATTACCCATTTGAGGTACATTTAATTTGTCGTTTTCACATCCTTTCATTTTGGTCCAGTCCAGAATTTTGTCGTTTGGTAGAGAGTTAAATACATCAGTTAATGTCAGCGTATTGTGGCAAATGAAGAACTGCCCTTACCGAGCAACTTCTCAGTTTTTTAAAAGTAAACCGCTTCAAGGCGAACACTGTCGTCTGCAGTTGATGTGGTTGATAAACTGCTGTAAACGGTCTCGTGCCCAAACGGTCTGGATTGCACTGATATGACAGCAAACATAAATGATGTGGACATAAGAACTACCGTTTAAAAAGACAAATATAGACTGCGTATAGGTAGAATGCGAGTATTAACATTTTAAGTCTTTTGTGGCTCAATATGAATGGTAATAATGAGTTAACTGTAAAATAAATATGTTTAAACTTAAGGGAAGCGGCCTCAGTTTTGAATACTTGTGCATTTTATTTATCTACCTGGTTGAACTAACGAATTAACTGTTCGTCAGTCTAGTACTCTCAGCACCAGCAACCTGTGTCGGCGTTTGATAAAAACACAAACATGTGTTTTCAGCCAGACCTTAACTCTCGCCTTCTTCAGAGGTGGAGATTTCGGCGTTGTCTGCGCATGTCAATATTCTTCGAAGTTTCGGCGTGTCTGCTATGACGCATCGCACTCCTGTACAGGACAAATATTAATACGCGGTGCGTAAATTGCCGCTTAGAAAGAGCAGGCCTGAAATGCCAATAAATAATACGTCTGTGGGGGGAAAAAAAAAAATCAAGCCAGTTTTTCGCTACAAATTTCTCAAAAAGAAAACAGATTTTAAACGGGGTGAATATTTTTTTTTTTTTTAATTATTTAAAAATACCAATCGTTTACTGCAAATCTCTGTAGACAGTTTCTTAATATAGACATGGGGAAAACCGGGGTTTGTGCGACAGACTGACAACAAAAATAATGTCCAGACCTTGCTGGGCTTATAGCTTACCGGGGCTTTTTCCTAAGCTTACAGGGGCTGTGTATAGATGGCTGATGCATAGGTTATATATACCAGCAAACCATGACTGGGTGAATCGTACAAGGTAGGTTTTAGTGAGTAAACGTATATTTTAAAATTGATTGCCTTCTTGTACCCAGAATGCCCATATCAGATAGGACCTTATGTATTTGAAAAATGCCACCTGGCGAAGGTAATGGAGATTTCGGTGTATTACAATTATAAATTTAGTCACAAGTTATTGTATACGCTGAAAACAGTATAAAGGAAATATGGTGCAAATAATAGAAATGCAATAATATTCCACCACGTCGAAAAATATTAGGGTGGCATTTCAGCTTGACCTCAAAGTGGCCATATGTCGTGCGTCGGGTAGCAATATGTGTTGTTTTTAAATCCCTTGTAACTTTTTCCTCTTTCATTGTGTTTTGACGAAATTTCTGGCATGCATGTATCACTGATACATCCGATAACACATCACCAAATTTTGGTATGAAACTGTTGATATTAATATAAATAGTCGAGTTATGGGAAAAGTTTACATGGATACTTCTGGGACAACCCTCGAATACCCAGTAAAAAAAGAAAAGCGGGATAAACTTTCCAGTCTAACTTATACATATTTTAATCCTCTATAGAATAGTTTATATCTGTTTAACAATTAATCTTTATGCAACAAATTATCATAATTCATTATATTTAGATTCTAACAAGTAAATCAGGAGTAATTGAAGCAAATTTGACGGTACCTCGCTAAATCTCAAAATGAAATAGACCCATCATTCAGCATCTTTTATGCCTCCCTCACGCATTTGTCGCTACCATGTTTCTCCTATGTTGTTATTATTATTATTATTATAGTTTATTGAGTATTTAGACCTCTGGCCCAGTGTACATTATATATTCAATATAATAAAGCTCCCTTGAATAAAGTATGTCCAAAAAACATTCAATGAAAACAGCACTTTATATATTTTATAGGTGCATTGATCCCTCTAATGGGCATGAATATTATTCCACCCTCCAACAAAGCAGTTTTTAGTTCGTCAAAAACAGAGAAAGGATTCTGGTGTCTCTTTTACCGTCTTAACCAGTTCATGTTCAATTAGGGACAAATCTGGTCTGTACAGTCAAGTGGGTTAATTCTATGGTTTGCCAGAGTGTCTCGACAAACTCTGGCTACAAGAGGTCGGGCATTGCCATGCTGAAAGATTAGGTTACACGTGCTTTTGCTCATTTTGTACAGTTACACTGTAAGAGGGCAAAGGATTTCATCCCTATATGTCAAGGGCGTAGCGCCCATTAACAACAATACGCACTTGAGAATAAACAATTCAATAAACCACAATATCATGTAAGAGCCATGCTCCGTGAAAAGGGAACTTAATGCATTTGCAAGAAGCATCGATTCAGGTCAGCCTGCGCAGTTCGCGCAGGCTGACCCGGACCGAAACTTTTTATTTTTGGTAAATTTTCTGCATGTCCAAGGACCGGTGTACCTCATAATTCAGTTGGTGTTTGGACCAACTGGTTTTTAAGGGTCTATGATACTGTGATGACTTGCTTGGTATAATGCATCACGGAGATGCATTAAGTCCCATTTTCACAGAGCATGGCTCATACATATGTATGATTTTCTCGAGATCTGTGTGCCTTTTCGAAAGAAAATCGATGGGTTAAATTGATGCTCTTATGACTAGGGAATTCCTCTATGCTTTACAATAAATGGTGAGGTTTCACGTTACGTCACGCCGTCGAGCAAACGTCATCATACAGCTCACTGTGCGTATAAGTATTTTAGTCCTGGCTACGTCTATGTATCTTACTGCACTTATTTTTTATTTTTTTGCCATTTATCACAACTGCCGATGATATTCCGCTATGCGATATACCTCCCCAGACTATAGTGGAATCGCCCACAAACTTATCCCTCTCAAGATTGCAAGTGTTGGACTAAGTTCCCCACGACGTCGTTATACACGACGTGGACCATCTGGACGAAACTGTTAACCGAGACGCATCTGTGAAAAACACACGTCTCCATTGATCCATTGGAAAAATCTTGGAACATGTGCAGTTAACCAAGCTAAACGACGCGCGCAGTGTTCAGGAGTAAAGGACAAATCAACGTAAGGGCGACGAGAACGCAGACGTCTACGTGGAGTCGGTTTCTTAATGTTTGCCACAAATGTTGCGGTCATGATCGCCAACAATATCAACAGCCGTTTCATTCGCAGTAATTAAGGTGGCGATTGCGAAGTTGGTCAAGACGTATAGCATTGTCTTGACGTGTTACCGTCTTACGGGAACTTCCCTGTTTAGGACGGTCGGCAACGCTTTTAGTTTCTCTCAGCTGCCTTACAGGTTACACTATGGTTTCGAACTCTGGACCTTATAATTACGAGGCCGACGCTCTACCTCACAAACAAGGACACCATCCGATTTCGTAACTTGTGCAATCAAGGACTTGACCAGGTGACGCCACTCGTCACAATTCAGCCGATTCTGTAACTACATCTAACAACTTCCGTATCATGGAAATTTGCTTAGGAAATACTTTCAGTCATTTGATAACCGTGTCTTTTTTTTTTTCAGTCTTAGAGCATGAACCATTTACCACACAATCCTGATTTTTAACGACCCTGCAAGAGAAGGGCTTTTGAAAGCATTGCGGGAAAATGAGAAAATGCTGGTAACCAGCATTTTCTCATTTCCCCACAATGTTTTCTACCCTATCAAAGACAGAAATCATAATTTTAGCAGTATGTAATTTGTCGTCTGCAAATGCTTTCAATTTTGTTTTGTCCGAAAATTTGTCATTTGGTATAGACTTAAAGTGGTCTATTTCCGGCGAAAAAAATGTTAGGTGTGGGTACTACTAGCATTCAACAAACCTCGGGTGATCCGTCAATCAAGCCCTTCGGCTGTATTACGATGGCTGATATGTACCTACACAATATATTTCGTAGACGGAAACAGGCCGTGTTACCGCTATAAAAACCATTAAACTCCACTTAACCCTTAACTTTCAAACCGACAATAAAATCCTAAATCTGGCTATTTCACAGTTATATTTAGGGGGAAAATATCTGCTATCGGACAGTGTAGATCAAAGATAAGATTGCACGTTCTGATCGCCAACAATGTCCAGCAAAGGTCAGCGAGTCGCGCTTAGCAGCCTAAGGGTTTAAAATAGGTACTTGTATACGCGAATCACATTTTTCGATCGAAATCATTATTTTACATACATTCCAGCTGACAAATAGTTCGTTATTCTATTTTTCTGACGTTATTTATCAATTTCGATGGAAGTCTTGCCTATAAATTGAGACATGAAACTAACCGTTCATTGGAGAGGTCATCAGACCTCTCCAACAGTGGTGAGTTTAAAAGGCAGACTGCCACAGAAATCGCCGTCTAAATCCATTTGTTTTTGCAAAATTGTTCTGATACACAGTCTATTTCGTCATGGTTTTATAAACAAACCGAAATCAAAAAACTGAAATAGGAAATAAACGTTTTCTTTTATATGACGGATTTCCAAAAAGATTTATTATACTATATTGATAGTAAATGATCTCTCAAATAATTGCAATTTTTTATTAAACAAATAAATCTAAGCAGAGAGAAAAAAAATTCGTTAAAAAAAAAAGAGAAAGAACACCGCGGGAAAAGATCACTTGACTTGATACTATCTGGAGAATTCGTACCTTGGAGAACTCGTACCCTAATCTCGAGAGCACGAGTTCTCTGGAGAACTCGTACCCCACAAATAGATAGAAATAGGTTGATCAGTATGTTTTCAAGTTCTATTTTTCAAAACTGACTAGATTCTAGAATTTTTCTGTTTTATTAAAAAAATCTAAGGATTTATAATGATATAGATTTGATGAAATAACACACAGAGCTGCTTCTATTATGCGGGATTGCGAGAATCCTACGAAAATCAACTTATGAGCGCGAAAGAAAGTCGTGCCTCTTCGCCCTTTGTACCGCACACCTCAAAAGAGTCCGTGGTCCTTTGATTTTGGGCTGATTGCGCAGGCTGACACGGATCGATACTTTTTGCAGATGCATTAAGCGCCCTTTTCTCAGAGCATGGCTCATTTATCTACTTTCTTAAATTTTTAACGTTTAGACAAACAACCTCTTCATTTTACATGTCTGCAGCAGACAACTTTTCAAAATATTGTGGAAAGAGGAGAAGCTGTTAGTCACTGCAGTTTCTCCTTTTGTCACAATGGTTTCCATCACATCAAAGCACCATCTTTCTCATTAATTATCAAAGTTTAAATTGTCGTCTGCATGCTTTTTCTGTTTGGGACAGTAAAAAAAAATTGTTGTTTGTTAAAAGATTAAAAAATGTTACATTTATTTTTAACATGTCTGGTACTAGTTTTATGTATAGGCCACCTTTATTTGTTGTTATCAGGTAAGATTCTTGCCTCTTCAGTGGAATTAGCATATTGTATCAAATTTTAATTGAACGATTTCTCCTTTCCAAAAAAAAATTGGCTTATCTGAGCACACATTACAAACATTCATTAGAGGGTTGTTCCTTTTGAAAATGAGCTAAATTGGATAATCATCTTCGGTTTTGTGTCCTTTAATTTTGAAAAAAATATGCATTTCTGAGCATGTTAATAGCATATGGCCTACAATTCCTAGAATATCATAACAACGTGGAACATGTACTGTTTTGTGCCTTAACACCAGCAAGATTGGAAAAAAAATGTTTTTTCTCATTCATTTAATGCCTAACTTGTTTGTTTACTTCTACCAAAATATATTGAAATCAAAAGCCAATAAACTATTTGAAAACATTGATGCCGACCTCTCCTGGCTTCTTTTTTAAAGAAGCCAACTTGTTGTATTTGTTGTTGATAAGAGAAAATTTAATATTTGAGATCATGTGACTGAAAGTACATCCCTGATACGGACAAGTTGGCTTCTTTAAAAAAGAAGCCAGGAGAGGTCAGCATCAATGTTTTCAAATAGCTTATTGCATTTAATTTCAATATATTTTGGTACATGTAAACAAATAAATAAGGCATTATATGATTGCCGCTGTGTAAAAAGGAGAAACCTCTTATGAATTACGAGTACATGACAGACACGTGACCTACTTCCCACGTTTTCAAGTCGCGTGATTTTTTCCCGCGGTGTACTCTTTTTTAACGAAATTCTTTGTGTGTGTGTGTGTGTGTGTGTGTGTGTGTGTGTGTGTAGCTTTAATGAAAAATTACAACTACTGGAAAGGTCATTTGCAATCAAATCAATATAACAAATCCTTTTTGCAATCCGTCATATAAAAACAAAACGCATCTATTTCCTATTTCAGTTTTTTGATTTCGGTTTATTTATGAAACCATGACGAAACAGACTGTGTATCAGAACAATTTCGCAGAAAAGCATGGAGTTAGGCAGCAATTTCTGAGGCAGTCTGCCTTTCAAACTCACCACTGTTGGAGAGGTCTGATGACCTCTCCAATGAGGTCAGATGCAGTTACGGAATCGGCCGATTTGTGACGAGCGGCGTATCTACATATCATTCATCGTAATACCACCGAAGGATTTGATCAACGGATCACCCGAGGTTTGCTGAATGCAGATGACACACCAGTCCGAATTGCTTCCGGGTTGTAGTTTTTAAAAGTACATGCATTTCCTTTCGAAGCATCGAAGCCAAGCACCCTGCTGCACTTTTTATTTTAACAGAGAAAATAGGAGGTGTCTTAAGTGTTTCTATCGGTCATTTGATGATTTCTGTGGAAACTATGCAAGGTTGTTTTTTTCTTTGGTAACTTTTTATGCCTTTGACGACATAGTGAAACATGGTCGACAAAGGTCGTTTTTCAATTTTATTTTCAAAGGTAGTTGTCTTTGATGTTGACTAGAAAGAAACGCATCCACTTAAGGACGTTTTTGGCATTTTTGACAGCTTCTTGTGTTGGCAACTGGATATATAATCGATAGAAACAAACAGCAAAGTTCTTATTTTTGCCATTATAAGTACCGCAGAGGGCCAAAGATAGTGATTTGTACCCAGAGTGTGACACCATCAACGGATCACCAGACGTTTACTGAATAACTGAAGCTACCTCAGCCCATGGTCCTGTATTGCCATGTAATATCGCCTGGAGCTGACAGCCAACATGAAATGAGCCATGTTCTACATGTCGCATTATACCAAGCAAGTCATCACATAACCATGGATCCATAAGATCTATTTTGTCTTACAACTGACTAAAGCATGAGGTAGACTGGTCCTTTGACATGCAGAAAATTCAGCAATAGCACAAAGTTTCGACCCATGTCAGCCTGCGCGGATTGCACAGGCCGACATGGGTTGATACTTTTTGCTAGTGCATCAAACCCCCGTTTCACAGTATGGCTCAAATATCCTTTTCTCTCGTTGTTTTATATCGTGTCAGATTTTAGGATCAATAAATAAATCAATTAATACATGTAAAAACCACTTCCCAAAAGGAGCCTGACAAATCCATTTGCAGAAGGTAATGGTTAGGCCAAGCCTTTCATAATTCTTTGTGCAAATCAAGCCGAACGTTACTGAAGTACTAGGCCAATTGTTTGCAAAAGCATGTACCGCTGCCATGGTGTTTTGCCAAAACTGCTCAAAGCCCACCGGATAGGAAGGTAAAGCAAAAAAATTGAAGGTCGACAGCTGTGGAAAATGGAGCAATATCTCATTTTAAGAAATAGCTCCATTCCGCATTTTTGCTCCATTAAGCCATTACCACACAATTCCGAGTTTAAACGACCCTGAGAAAGAAGCCTTTTGAAAACATTGTGGGCAAACGAGAAAATGCTGGTAACCGGCATTTCCTCCTTTTCCCACAAATTTTCTGCTCTATCAAAGACAAATTCCATCATTTGAGTCGCGTGTAAATTGTCGTCTGCAAATGCTTTGAATTTGGACAAGTCTACATTTTTGTCTTCTGGTAAAGAGTTAATCCTTTCCCAAATGACAAGTTTTAGACTATTTCAAATTCAAAACACACGCAGACAACCAATCCGAGGTCGGTAAATATGGGCTTAAGTTCCCCGATAGGGTAGGAAACAGTGTAGAAAATGGATATTGTTTTTAATACCTTTTTCCCTCATGGTCGTTAAAACTCGGAATTGTTCGATAAAGGGTTAAAAGATGACTGGTCAAGCAACGTAAAACTCTGTATCTGTCTTGCCAATCACTAAGGTATAATATCGTCAGGGGAGAGGTAAATTATGGAATGTTAGTGGACTATCCGAAATGACAACACATAAGATTCCCTCTGTTCTAGGAGTTACTGGCATTTCTTTCCCTTTGACGCCTCCTCATTAAGTCTTCCCATGATTCCGTATTGATGCGCTGCCTCTGTTGACGTCGATACTGACGTATCAGCCGCCTTTCCTGTCGTGTCACGTGATAACGCCTGGAGTGCGCAGCCGACATAAGACGCCCTTGTGGCTCGCTGTTTTGTAGCGTGTCAAACGTGGGTAGATCTGCAAACGAAGAATAATTCCTTTACAACAACTCTGAATCGGATGCATGCTAAAACTGTTTTCTTCCTTTATATTTATAATCACAGAATAGATCATAATGGGACAGTTAGATACATCCATTAAACATAAATGGATAAAAGGGCCATGTTTTTCTAAAATGAACAGCATTTAAAATACATGTACATTATCAGTGAAAAAGATTAGTTAACGTGATGAACGCGACGTTATCCCGCAGAAACAGAGAATCGAAAAAGAATGTATTCTTACGCATATTCTAAATATAGAAAAATAACACAATCTCTAATTGGCTATATACCATTTCACAACTTGCATCATTTTGAAATTTAAAGGGGCATTTAGTTTTTATACCGCAAATACAAATTTCTTGTAAAGCGACTACTAGATATGAGCCGTGCTCTCTGAAAAAGGGGGCTTCATGCATCTGCAAACATTATCGACTCAGATCAGCCTGCGCAGTCCGCGCAGGCTGACATGGGCCGAAACTTTTTGCTACCTTTAAATTTTTTTGCATGTCCAAGGACAATTCTCCTCCAGATCTAGTCAGTTATTAGACCAAATGGATGTTATGAATCTAAAATTACATGATGACTTGCTTGGTATCATGCTTCAAGGAGTTGCATTAAGCCCCCTTTTCATAGAGCATGGCTCATATTTTTTTCTTTGCAATCATATGAACTTGACGATTACATTCAGTAAAAAGGTGCAATTGTAAAAGCTTAACCCATTACCACACAGTCCCGAGTTTTAACGACTCTGATGAGAAGGGCCTTTGTAAACATTGTTGGAAAAGGAGAAAATGCTGGTAAACAGCATTTTCTCCTTTTCCAACAATGTTTCCCACGCTATCAAGGACAAACTTAGTCATTTAGGCCACCTTTTATTTGTCGTCTGCAAATACTTTCAATTTGGACCAGTCTAAGATTTTGTTGTTTGGTAAAGAAATAAAAAACAGGATGGTCGTTTGGCAATCGTCAGCTCCGTCTATTCTTATTACATCAGACATGTCGTCATCATAATGATATGAACCCTCATAACCGACGCGTATTATTGACATTCTCACAAGTCTTCGTGAAACTCTGGTGCGAAATCTCGAAATACATGTATAAAGACGCTATGTAGCTCATTAAGGAAATAATGTTACTGTTGAAAAAATGTTTTCTTCTTACTTAATATGTCTTCTTTCTTAACTGATGGATTGCCAGCTACCGGCTTGTTTCAATCAGCGCTAAATCATTTTTGAAGTTTTGTGAGATGAAACAAATCTGAAGTCACCGTTTAAAGAGTTCTTAAGACTAAGACTAAAAATACTGTTTAGAATGGTTAGTGAATACGAACCCTGTTCTGATTTAAACAGAAAAGAATTTGGACCATGCTCTGGCAAAAGGGGGCTTAGTGCATATCCGTAAAGCACCGTACCAAGCAAGACATCACGTAATTAGGGATCCATAAAATCCACTTTGTTCAACAGCCGATTGAATCATGAGGTACAATGGTCCATCGACATACAGAAAAATGACCAATAGCAAAAAGTATCGACCCAGGTCAGCCTGTGCGGACTGCGCAGGCTGACATGGGTCGATACTTTTTGCAGATGCATTAAGTCCCCTTTTCATAGAGCATGACTCATTTTTTTCTTTTTTTTTTTTTCAATGTTACAAAAGGGAAAAAGTTACCAAATTTCAAAATTTTCTCTATTGGCTTTGCCCTTGTGAAAATAACAGCCCTGTTAAAAAAGGGAGCATTTAAGTTTTTTGTTTTTTTAAATCTCGACAAAGTTGAAAGATGATTCATCATTCAAGTAAGGCTATAGCTAGCAAATCGTCAGTAAAGAAGACAGACAAGCGTAAGAAAAAGTATTTTTCACTGGTATTTCCTAAATGGACTAAGTGGCCTCTTAAAGTTATTATCAAATTTCGTGCCACTTTTTGCAAAAATTCGTGCGAATGTCACATGACCAAAATGACGGGTTGATAATGTGGATTCTTAATCAAATCAGTTCGATGACGTCATTTCTGATCTCATAAAAATAGACGGATTCTCCGATCGCAAAGCGAATACCCCGTTGTTGAACTAAATAAAAGTGCATGATTTTACAGCATTTGCAAAGAAAAATGAGCCACGCTCTGGCAAAAGGGGGCTTAGTGCGTCTGCGAAAAGTATCGACTCAGGTCAGCCTGCGCAGTCCGCTCGGGCTGACCTAGGCCGAAACTTTTCGCTCTTGGTCAATTTTCTGTATGTCAAAGGACCAGTCTACCTCTTGATTCAGTCGGTTGTAACTACAAAATAGATTCTATGGATCTATAAATATGTAATGACATTCTTGGTACACTGCATCACGAAATTGCATTAAGTCCCCTTCTGCCAGAGCATGGCTCAAATATATTTTTCGATGCAAATATACATGTACCACAGTGTAACAAAAAATTCTGATTTACGGCATACAGTTTCAAAAGACCCGTCCTTTTATACTAGTATCTTTCAACATCGAACAAACAGCTCTGTCATCCTCTTCACGCTACTATTTGACCCTTTCACTGCTTATAACGACTTAACCTGCTTCTGCGGATGGCTTAGCTCAATATCAGACCGCACAGAACGTGCAGTCTTATCTTTGATCTACACCATCCACTATCTGACGCTAAATTATGACCAAAAGCGTCTCTTATTGTTGCAAGGATCTACTTGTATGACCTCGGAAAACGCCGAAGTTATTTATGCTGGCAGAGCGAGAGAGGGATTGACTGGGTCAGGAATTTCGTAAAGGTCGCAGTCCACAGGCGTTCGTTTTGTGACGAACTGTGCCATCTATGTAATGTAAAGTATAAGACTTAAATATAACATTATATAAATGGCAAAGGTCGTCACAAAACGAACGCCTGTGTCGCAGTCATATAGAGCTAGATAGAGGATAATCAACTGCAGTATGTCAGTAGAATTGGATGTCATCCGGTTCAACCTGTACCATACAATCACGACTTTTAACGACCCTGAGGAAGAAGCCTGAAGCCTTTTGAAACCATTGTGGGAAAAGGAGAAAATGCTGATAACAAGCATTTTCTCCTTTTCCCACAATGTTTTCTATCCTTTCAGAGACTAATTCCATCATTTTGGTCACATTTAAATACATAGTCGTCTGCCAATGCTTTCAATTTGGACAGGTATAAATTTTTCTCGTGTTGTAAAGAGTTAAAAGAGATTGTTTGGTTGAAGGAACAAATAAACTGAGATAGGAATGTTTACGTGGGGCAACTTAATCCGTTGAAAGTTACTAAGGATTTTATATAGGTTTGACTAAACCAGCGGACGTTATAGATTCAAGACCAGAATACACTTTCAGCGAACTTTCTATGCAGTCTGATCTTGATCTGTTCTCTCGTTAAAAGCCTGTGTTTTCGTCTGATGGCGCTGAACGGGTTAACATCTATTTTCAAGAGTGCAAGGGACACTTTAAGAGTAGAAGAAATCGAAAAACACTTGAAATACGAGGCAGCAAAAATAAACTATGGCCTCCAAACAGGTTTATTTTGAATATAGAGGCCCTGTCCCTTCACCTACGCCTGTGACGCAAGATACATGTAAAAAGACGCACCGGCACTCTGGACTGGCTCCCCGAACAGACTGGAGACAACAACATTGTCTGTTATGCCCATCTGACGCCGGGTACAGATACAGGCTATAGGCCAATCAGTCAGCCATTTCTCACTCCCGTTCTCAATGACACGCAGATCTGAAGAATATATAAATAATGTTTAGAAAAATTAAACGATTTAATATATATATCAGCGAATCAGATAGCTAGTCACGGAATTAAGAATAATTGATCAATACGACCCAAAATCGTATTTCTTTCTCTGTCTGGACTTGGGCTGCGCAAAATCTCTCTTATATGCTCAAACTTCCTTGTAGTTTATCGCTAGCTGTGTGGGGCGCACTAGATGTCTCTCAAATATCGCTTAGGCAGGGAATCGAACCTAGCACCTTTTGATTGGTAGTCATGTGTTTCAGCACTAATCAACCGCAGTTTCCTATTTAGTTTGCCTCGCCTCCAGCTCATATCTGTAGACATCAAAGTACACTAAACAAAACTTCTGAACGGCCACTTTTAAGCTGGAATTCCTTAGCATCCGCTGTCCAGAAAAGAGACAGTTCATTTGGTTCGATTTTTTGAAGACTAAGTGACCAGTATCAAAGCATATCTAAGCCTAAGTCTGAAAAAAGGTTCACTTGTACTTTTGAAAAGAACTCATTTAACATTCATTCACTGAACATTGAAAATTGAAAAATCATTTTTTGAAAAGTTCATGCTCCTTCTCTCGGTTTATATTTTAAAGAAAGAAAAAATCATATTTTTTCTTATTGCTGATAAAATTTCAGTAATTTATGATTCTCTTTTTAACCTTTTTTGGCTGATATGCTCCACGCATGCGCAAAACATGTTTCCACCCCCCCTTTTTTTTTTGAAAAAGACATAACTTCTGTTGGTAAAATCGAGAATCTTTTCATTACAATACCATGGCTACTGTCCAGCTATATGTTACATTTTGTTTTTATTTACCTGTCTATTGCTTGGTCAAATTTACAGCAGAAACAAAAGTGGCCAATTAGAAGTTTTGCTGAGCGTACTAATACAACTTAGAACCGCTGACCTCATTTCCATATTATGAAGCTATCCATACAAGGAGATACGAGCCTGGCGTTAAAATAGAAGCCTTTCTTGCTACAATACATAAACTCGTGTAGGCTCATTATTGGGTCTTGTAGCAGACCGTTGTTTTTGAAAAAAAAATGTGGCTACAAGACGAATACATGCAGTTTACATATAGGTGAGCAATGCTCTGTGAAAAGGGGGCTTAATGCATATGCGAAAGTATCGACCCACGTCAGCCTGCACAGTGCGCGCAGGTTGACTTGGGTCGATGCTTTTCGCACTGCGCACTGCGCAGGCTGACCTGTGGCGAAACTTTTCGCTATCGGTCAATTTTCTGAATGTCAAATGACCATTCTACCACGTGATTAACTCGGTTGTTAAAAAAAGAATAGCTATTTTGTAAACATAATTATATGATGGTATGATTGGTATCATGCATCACGGAGATGCATTAAACCCCCTTTTCAAAGAGCATGTGTTAAACATGCTTTTCGAAGTGTTGATTTCACATGATGTTTTTTTTAAGTCGTCTTCTGCAAATAAGTGTCAGTGAGAACTTAGTTAAAACGAATGAGCCTTTCGTTAAACGGAGTCAGTCAGACAAAATAAACAGACGAGCAGACAGATACTGTTTGTATCTACAGTCAGTGGCTATTATAAATATTTGATCGAATTTCCAATCCTCTCTAACATATACATGGATTTATCTCTAAGTTTACTTTTTAAAATTAACGTGGGTGAAAAAAATTAAGCTATCGTTATGAAACTTATATATAATAATAACGCAAACTAAACTTGACATTGCAACATATACCTATGTTTTAAGACTCGATTCAATACAACGATGAAAAATGTAGCCGTTTTAAAGTAAAGTTTTCGAAAACTTTTTTTTTTTTCATTTTCACACTAACGGCGATGGCGACGTCGCCAAACTTAACGGTATAATGCCGCCATAAGGTTCCAAGGCGCTGGGTAAAATTTGAGTCGGGTGAGGAACAACAATTGCATATCAGTTTAAATATGTCCGGTACCTCTAGTAACCTCACTTTTAATAACCAGTTTAGTTTTCCTTAAAACTTATATAATTACATGTTCAGAAGCAGGATTGATAATTGTCTTGCACACTGAAAATGCAAGTAAGTCAATGGGAGTTCGAAATTTGATAAAATAGGTTGGCCATCGGCTGTAGTCCACCTACCAGTTCGCACGACATCACATGTCGTGTAGAAATTAAGCACACTCTGCACATTTTGGTCCAAATGTCCAAAGTTATAATTACATTTGGTACTTAAACATTCGGCATACTTTAAAATCACCGGTGTGCGTGCTCTCTCAATGTCATACCGCTCCCTCCACGGACATAGAGATCGTGAGCACTGGTCTCCTCTATCACACCATAATGAAGACAATGACCTAGGTTTTCGTGCACTTTTTGTCTTGAAAAAACTGGCGTCCGCCTCAGACCTCATCACCCACTCTTCGACAGCGCTACGATTGTGTACAGTGGGATTTAAACTGCCATTCTGATGTTTGTTTAAGTTACTAGATCTAGAATCATTTAAACTGTACGTTCCGATGTTATCATCTATCACCGCAGAGTTCTCCTCAGGTCCCTCGACCGTCGCGACCCCGGCAAGAACCCTTTTACACAGTACATGTATATATACATTTGGTATTAAAAATGAAAAAAAGAAGCACGTTTTCACCACAGAAATTGATTTATAACTACGATGTTGGATCATCCTGTTTGAGTAAGTCAGTATCCTTGATCTGTACAAACCATACAATTATATGTAGTATATATATATATATCGTCCTTCTACATCTATTTCAACGTGACAAAATCTCTTAACTCTTTACCAAACGACAACATTATATACTGGTCCAAACTGAATGCATTTGCAGACGACAAATAAAAAGTGGCTCAAATATTGGAATTTGTCGGTAAAAGGATAGAAATCATTTTGGGAATAGGAGAAAATGCTGGTTACCAGCATTTTCTCCTTTTTCCCAAAATGTTTTCAAAAGTCTTTCCCTGCCGGATCGTTAAAACCTGGGATTATGTGAAGAGTTAAACGAACGACCCCTTTTTAACAGCACCAGGAATACTTTCGAAAACGTTTTAGGAAAAGAAGAAAATGCTGGTGATCACTTCTTCTCCTATAATGTTTTCTACCCACTCAGAGATAAATCCCATCAATTTAGCCACGTTTAACTTGTCGTCTGCGATTGCTCTGAATTTGGACAAGTCTAACTTGTCGTTGTCTGGTTAAGAGATATCGGTGGGTATAACAATTTATTATCAAAAATGACAGCGGAAATCCTTGCTCTCTTTCATCTCTTTATCCATTTAACCCTTTACCACGCGTGAAAAATTTTAGCCTTGTCCAAACTAAAAGCACTTTGCAGACGACAATTTAAGTATGACTCAAATGATGGAATTTGTTTCGATGGGGAAGAAAACATTGTGGGAAAGGAGAAAATGCTGGTTACCAGCATTTTCTCCTTTTCCCACAATGTTTTAATAAAAGTTTCATTCTTTGGGTCGTTAAAACTCTGGATTATGTGGAAAAGGGTTAACCCTTTACTAGACAATCCCGAGTGTGAACGACCCCGAGGGTAAAGTCTTCTGAAAACATTGCGAGAAAGGGAGAGAATGCTCTTTTCTACCAGATCAAAGACAGAAATCATCATTTTAGCAACATTTAGTTTAAATTCAGTTTGGTCCAGTCCAAAATGTTGTGGTTTGGTAAAGACTTAACCAGATCAGTGTCGGCAGGGATTAAAGCTCGCAATGGGCTTCAATGGTATGAAACCCAGGAAAGAATAAGCACGTGAGCTGTAGCCGGGGTATAACTGAAATATTGTTGAAAGTGGCAGGTAACGGGATTCGATTGAAATCACCAACAAACATTTAAAAAAAAAAACAAGCAAGCGAAAGAACAAACAAACGCAAAGCGCATATATTGTATAATAAAGATTTGCTATAGGTTTGCCAAGAAAGTGTCATTTGACACTGTTATTACAGAGTTAGTTTCGTTCAAAATTTCCCCTTGTATTACACTAAGTACAACAACAAATTAGCCATGCTCTAGTAAAAGGGGCTTAATGCCTCTCCGTGATGCATTATACTAAGCAAGACATCACATAATTATGGATCCATAAAATCCATTTGAACAACCGACTGAATAATGAGGTAGACTGGGCCTCGAACATGCAGAAAATTTAAAGATAGCGAAACACTTTGGATCTGAGTTGATACTTTTTGCACTTGCATTTAACCCCCTTTTCACAGAGCATGGCTTACCTCTTTTGTCACGGGGGGGTCCTATGTGGTTCATCGGTAAAGTGTAGGACTCGTGACCCGGAGGTCCCCGAGTTCGAGCCTCACTGTCCTTGGGCAAGACAGTTCAGAGCCCTAGACTAGTATTGGTAAAACCAAGGAAATACATGAAAATAATATTGAAAGCAGCGTAAAACACCATTCACTAAACTCTTTTGTCAACTCTGGTTATTTTACATTTCTAAAATTAGCAAGTTTGGTAATGGATTGGTGATTTGATGATACCAGCATACGAGCTAGTTATAATTGACAACAATTGTTCAACCACGTCCTCATCTTTTTTCCCCGCGCAGTTTGCGAATGTTACGCGCATCTCCCATGCACGTGTATTTTGTTTGTTTGTTTGTTATTTCAGTATTTAATGTCATTTTTCAACATTATTTCTGTCATCCATTGGCGGCCAGCGCACATATTCATGCTTTCGTAGAGTTTCTTTCACATATATGTCGCACAACAATTTTCCAAGCCACTGGCTGCTTTCCCATATAAATGCCAAACAAACAAGACATCCCATTCACAGTTCTTTCGCTTCTTACCTCTTACTTCGTGAGGACCCCTAAACTGGTCCCCGCTGTACATATATAGACATGACCTTCTCAACTCTTTACCGAACCACAAAATTCTAGACTTGTCCAATATGAAGGTCTTCGCGGAAGGCATATTGAATATGGCTAAAATAATGAGATATGTCTCTGACAGAATAATAGAAAACATGGTGGAAAAAGAAGAAAATGCTGGCCAGCATTTTCTTCTTTTTCCACAATGTTTTTCTTGGCCGTTAAAAGCCGGGGTTGTGTTTTAAGGGACTAAAATTGTCTCGGCAAAGTTGAAAATGTAGACAAAGATCAGAGTGCACTCTCTTTGCAGTCCATTCTTGATGTACATTTGCCACACTATCAAGTGTGCTTGAGGGTTAAAGGTAATTTTGATTTTTTACCATCACAATGCAGATGAATGTTAGCCAAAATACACAAAATTTGACTAGTGAGTAGGCGACAACTTAAAACAAAAACATATTGACAGATGGAGAAAATTGCGAAAAGCTCTCAATTTAGACATTCGTGATTTGTATTAATTTTCTATTGTCATTTTCCGCATTGTTTTCTGATTATTTGGTACACTCATCCGCCTTTGTATTGTTTTGAAATCGGATGTGAAATATCTAGTCCTTGTGTCACCGAGATCAGCTGTTGCTGCTTTTACAGACAGTGTAGATCAAGATCAGATTGCATATAACATAGAACGTGCAGTCTGATCTTTGATCTACTCTAGCCGCTTTTGCTCAGAAATTATGGGGAAGAACTATGAATTTGCAGTTTAATCTATCATTCGGTCCTTGTTTCTAAACTCAAAAGCCGATCCTATGCAGTCTGATCTGGTTCTGCGTTGCCCATGGAGGCAACCGCAGTTGCGAAAGACTACACTTTAACTCCTACCAGGTGAGGACATTTTGATCTTGTTTAGACGATGTTTATGTGGAAAAGCAGCCAGTGACTTGGAAAGAATATTGTGCACTGTACTGGTAAAAAGAAACCACAGGAAAGCATGAATAAGTGCACTGGCCGCAGCGATATAACTGGAATAATGTTGAAAATGGCGTAAACACCATACAATCAATCAATCAATCAATCTAAACTCAAAATATCTGTAGAGTTTATTGGGCGCTCTTCTTATTAACTTGAATAGTATAGTTCTGCTCTTGATATTCACGACACAGCAAAACACCAACCTGGAAATGATGAAATCACAGGCGCTTGTTTTTTGTTAACTCTTATCCTGCTAAATAACTTAAATGAATTTTTCAAGCGGACTAACGCTATTTCAAACTAATTTTCGGAGGAAAAGATCTCCCTATCCGACAGCGTAGATCCAAGGTCAGACTGCACGTTCTGTGCAGTCTGATCTTGATCTACATTGCCCGCAAAAGGTCAGTGAGTCGCGCTGAGCAGCCTAAGGGTTAACAACACGTTGTCCTCTATAACATGAGCTGAGCTAAAGTTACGATTTTTCCGACGTAGATGACTGTGGCTTTTGACCTACTTCGTCCAGTGTCTCTTTCGCCGTCTGTTTGTCGTTGTTGTTGTTTTGTTTTGATAGAATTTGTATGCACTGTTTAATATCAAATGATATTGTTATTACTGAGGATGAATTCCATGCATTTTTCCAGTGTGAGCAATTTTAAGATATCAGGCAAAATTATCTATATTAACTGGTATGATGGTCGGAGGGATCGAGCAGCTTTCAGCAGTCTAATGGGAAGTACAAACTTTACCACTGCAAAAAACATAGCAGTTTATATCACAAAGCTGTTAGAGCAAATTGATGCACGTTAAATTCAAGGGGCAGCAGAATCTATAATTATTGATCATTTGTACTTTTGTGCAAAATGTTGTATTCTGGGCCGGTGGCCTTTTTCTACAATAAAAGCAGGTTCTGTTCTCTTCTGTTCTGTTTTGTAAGATTTGAGCTATGCTCTGGAAAAGGGGGTTTAATGCTTCTCCCCGATGCATCGTATCAAGCAAGTCATCACGTTATTACAGATCCATAAAATCCATTGTGTCTAACAACAACAGAATTATGAGGTAGGATGGTTCTTGGACCTGCAGAAAATTCGACCATAAGCAAAACGTTTCGACCAAGGTAAGCCTGCGCGGACTGCGCAAGTTGGCATGGTTGATACGTTTTGCAGATGGATTAATCCCCCTTTTCACAAGAGCTTGGCTCATAGATCTTGTTCAAACTGAGCAAAGCTTCCATCGTTGATGCAGGGAGGTTCGGGGAAGGAAGGGACGGGTCTTGAAGACTGGCAAACCCATGTCACGATACTCCGCCTTACTGAAAAAATCTGAGTAGTCCAGGAATACGATTATCTGAACTGACGCCGTTTCATAACTGAAATAATGCTGCCAGTGTTCTCGCTACCCCTATTTCATAAAATTTTTAATACTATTGTAAATTATCTTGGACAGCCTTGAACCACTATTTAGCTTTTGCCAAACAATCTCGTGTTTTAACGATACTAAGGAATAAGGCTTTCTGAAAACATCGTGGGGAAAGGAGTGAATGCTAGTTACAAGCATTTCATTTTTGTTTTCTGTTTCAGTCATTATTCCCTAATATTTTAGAAACAAATCCCGTCATTTGAGTCACATTTATTTGTCGTCTTCACTTTGGAATTTTAACTACTACTTCTTTAACTACTACCACCACTACTACTATTAAATGCTGAAGTTCTGATGACTGATTTCACATGCAACTAATCGAAGGCTTGAACCATGAGACAATGATAAACATGTACATGTTGAATCTGGGCTGCCAGGACTGGTTATGTTTCAGGGAAATAATCATCGCGAGTGCTTTTTATTAAAATTAAGATATGCTGCACAAAGAACTTTGTGACCAGAAAAACTTTTTTGAAATTTCAAGGTTTATTCTAAACTAGGCTAGAAAAAAGATTTATAGATCTAGTTATACTTTAAGCCCAAACAACCCTCGCTTACGGCCCCGATTGAAAAAAAACTTCAAAGGCTGAAAACACCGTGGGAAAAGGAGAATATGCTGATAAACAATGTTTTCTCCAGTCTTCACATTGCTTTCTACGCTTGTATAGACATTAGCAATCATTTGAGTCACATTTATTTTGTTGTCTGCAAATGTTTTCAATGTGGATGATTCTAAAATTTTGTCGACTTAAAAAGCAAACAGCGTTATCGTGAGCCATCTCACGGAGGGTAGTTTTCACGTATATGTATTTCTTATAACGCCGTCATTTTTGCGGGAAATTAAAAACTGAAATATGGCGGCCACAGCAACTCAACATGCTATCACTTTAAAAGGTTCTACAGAAATCGTGGCAGAGTTCTTTGGTAAAATCTTATGTGGTAGTTAGTAAAAAATTTTCTGTAGATATATTATTAACAGTTTTGTTCAAATGACAAGCGTCACTTTAAAAGGTTCTACAGACATCGTGGCAGAACTGTAGATTCTAGATTTTTTAACTCTACAGTAGAGTGTTGTTCAGATCTGGCAAGCATTTGAACGACAGCAGGCTAGACATAAATGCAATAATAGATCTGAACCATGCTACAGCACCCTCAAAACTGTATTGTTGTGGTCCATTTTCCTGGTTTTGAAGGTCCACTTCATTTATTTATCCCCTTCACTCTTTTTACCATACATCAAATTTATGGACTACCTACCATTGTGATAGCAATTGTCAATGATATGTGGCCCAAATCCTTTTACCATACATCAAATTTAAAGACTACCTACCATTGTGATAGCAATTGTCAAGGATGTGTGGCCCAAATAATAGGATTTTGAAGTGAAAGAGATCTTAATGTTGAGGGTAAAAGAGAAAATACTGCCAATTTCTTCTTTTTAGTGAAATGTGGCAAAAAGTCTTCTTGGTGGTTGTTTAAATACAAAGAGTTAGCCCTTTACCAAACAACTCCATGTTTTTAACGACTAAGAACGCCTTTAAAAACTTCGTTGGGAATTGATAAACCAGCCTCTCTTTCTAGCCTGGCTGGGTAGCTCAGTGGTTAGTGTATCTGACTTGTGACCTGGTGGATGTGGGTTAGTCTCAATAATGAGATGTTTGTGGTGCTTCTTTTCACATTTGGACAATTACTGTGCACCGCACCGTCTCAAGTCTGGGAATTTTCCAGTAGCAAAACTAAGCACTGTACTGACTGTCTGTTTTGTTGGTTAATCTGTATTGCAGAAAATGCCATTAATTTTTAATAACACAAATGACCAAGGAAAAATATTAAACCTTTCATTACCAAAAGCACTTGTAGAGAGTCGTTTATAACTTGTAATTTAAAAAAATAAATGGAAATTATCACGCTTGGTGGCCATTTTGTCTCTATCTAGGTGAACGTAAACATCTCGGATGACAGATGAATTAAACTGTTTTTTCATTGTATAGTGTTTAAGTTGGAAATATTTGTGTTTGAAACGAAGGATGATTGAATATGTAAGCAATATGTATGTTCAAATTCTAGTTTTGTACTCTATTCGTGAAAATAAGAGAGTTGCAAAGTGTACAAAATCTGTGCGCAGATTTCACCTCTGTACCTGGAGGTGACCAGTCAAAAATTAAAATCGCCCTCGGGGACATTTATCTGTACTAGGTTGTGGGTTTTATACCTGGTTGAGGCAAACTTTCTTTTGGGTGGTTTTTTGCCCCTCACCTCTGATGCATGTGAGAAAATTAGTGACATGGAAAGAAAATTGTATCAGCAGTTGTGTGAGAAAGCCAGGAAACTCATGCATAGGTGTACAGGCCACCGTGACATGACCTAAGCTGTTAAAACGGGTTTAAATTCCAATATAAACAGTTCTTTTCCCATTATGTTTCTGTCATATATAAAAGGAAATGCCACTATTTTAGCCACGTTTAAATTGTAATTTGCAAAAGCTTTCAATGCGGATGAGTAAAAAATTTTGTTGTCTCGTAAAGATTTAAAAGCTTAACACTTTACCACACAATCCCGAATTTTAATGACCCTTCGGAAGAAGCCTTAGGAGAAATTCTGGTAACCAGCATTTTTTTCCTTTTCCCACAATGTTCTCCACCCTATCAAAGAAAAATTCCACCATTTGAGCCACATTGAAATTGTCTTCTGCATATGCTTTCAGTTTGGACACGGCTAAAATTTTGTTGTCTGGCAAAGGGTTAAATCATGTTTTACCTATTTTATTTTTGACCTTTCAGATTATGGCATAAACAGTATTTTGTATCAGAGAGGTATCTATCCACCAGAGACATTCACATGGGTGAAAAAATATGGTCTAACACTGCTTGTCACCTCAGATGAAGGAATTAAGAAATACTTGAAACAGGTCATCACACAAATAAAAGGTAGATCTAAATGAATTGCTGTATACTTAATACATAAATACCCCTTACCAGATAACAAAATTATAGGCTTGCCCATTTTGAAAGCATTTGCAGATGAGAACTACACATGGTTCAAATGATGGGATAGAAAACATGGAAAAAGATTTTCTCCTTTTCCACAATGTTTTCAAAAGTCTTCTTCCTCAAGGTTGTTGACACAGGATTGCTTAGTATAACATTAATATTCCTGGCCTTTTGTTACGTAATACACTGTGTTTTGAGAACAGGGTGGTCCCAAAATTCAGTGTTAAAATCTTGCCAAGCCTGGTAGTTCAATTTTTATGTGAATAGCGCCATTCTCCCTGTCCTAGGTCTGGACCCCTATGAGCCCTGCTTTAATGAATTTAAGTGGAGTAATGGTGTCTAACATATTCTCAAAATGGGAGTACCACAAATAACTTGGATATACTGTTACAGTCTGTAACAGTACTGTATATTCTGGATAATGACTGTCTTTTAACTCTTTACAAAAATGGCAAAATTTAGCACTTGAGCAAATTGAAAGCATTTGCAGACAACTAATTAAATGTAACAGAATTAGTGATTTCTGTCTTTGATAGGGTAGAAAACGTTGGAGAAAAAAGAGAAAATGCTGGTTACCAACATTTGTGGTCAAGGGTTAACCAGTAGGAACAAGGCCGGGCACCAGATGATACCGAACTTAGGCTCACCAACCAGTCTAAATTGCATTCCTAGTCTTATTCTAGATTTAATATGTAACATAATTTCTGACTGGCTAAACCATTTATCAGAAATTGCGTTACTTGGAAACTTAGAACATTCTTGAGAAAGAGTATAAGAAAACAATGTTGATATTAAGAATTGGTTGGCAAATACAGCTCCTGGGTATGGTTTCACGAAGAAGCTTAACCCTTTACCACATAATACCGCCTTTTAATGACCCTGGGAAAGAAAGCCTTTTGAAAACATCGTGGGGGAAAAGGAGAAAATGCTGGTAACCAGCATTTTCTCCTTTTCCCACAATGTTTTCTACCCCATCAAGAGAAAACTGCACCACTTGAGCCACACTGAAATTTTCGTCTGCAAAATTAATGCTTTCAATTTGGACAAGGCTAAAAGTTTGTTGTCTGGTAAAGGGTTAAGTCTCTTATTTTGCTCATATCCACTACTGGACTCAGCTTCTCATTCAAGTTGAGTTCGATATTTGAGACATGTTTTACTAACAGTAAGATACGTATGTAACAGTCTCAAGTCCTGTGCTGACAACACATTTCAACTCAACTCTGCAAAATGAACAGACTTATTTCTGTTAACTCTTTACCACACAGTCACAGTTTAAACGACCCTGAGAAGGGAGGGTTTTGAAAACATTGTGGGAAATGGAGAAAATGCTGGTTACCAGCGTTTTCTCCTTTTCCCACAATGTTTTCTACCCTATCACAGAAAGAAATTGTCATTTTGGTAACATTTATTTTGTCGTCTGCATATGCTTTGAATTTGATCCATTCCAAAATTTTGTCATTTGGTAAGAAGTTAACAGACTTTAGTCCATTAGTTTGCTTAGCTGTCAGAGTCTGAAACATGTCAACTCATGATTTGAGAATGTTACTACAGTCTGTTGATGTTAGTGAAATATGTCTCAGATAACAAAATCAGCTTAAGTTGGAAAATGAGCAGACTTGAGCAAAAAAGGAAGACTTACGTTTTACTCGTGAAACCGGGTCCCTGTTAATTTGTCCTCAAATTTCTTAAAGAGAGAGATCATTGTGAAACAGTCATTAGGTATCCTAAAGCAGCTGTAGGTTATCTCAGTATGGTCTTCAGGATGGGCCCAAAATTAACTGGCTGATAAATAATACAGAGCAGGGATTTACTTGTTGGAAATATCCATTTCAGTTATTGAGCAGCCACATAGTTATTCCAGTACTGTAGGGGCCTATCATAGACCGATAAAGAACTTACAGAGTTCCAGACAGAGGGAGTGATTTTGATTTCAAAACTGAAAATGTTAATTATTCTCCACTAAACCCTATGTTATGGGTACTCATCAGAATCATCTCATCGAGACATTTCTAATGAGTCTCCACTTCATGTACATAGGGTTTGGAAGAGAAATAATGGGTTTAGATCATTACCATCATTCCCTCTTATCTGGAGCTCTTAACTCGTACATCGTAGACAAAGGACAGACAGTTGCATGAAAACAAAAAAAAAATATATATTGTTTTATAAACAGCATCGACTAACTTTGTTTGAAAAGGAGTGATTGCTTGTTACAAGCAGTTGCTCTTTTTCCCACAATGTTTTCCTAAGTTATCACTTTCAAGAGCTAGAAAGTAACCTGTGTACAGTAGTGGGTGAAATTTATGCATAGAATCTAGATAACTACAACTGATTATCTCCCTTATTCAGAATGGCTTATGGACATGACTGTTAGTAAACTTGTGGTTGTGATTAAAAGTTTGAATACAAATGAGGTGATGGAGCGTTGGCAGTTTGATGTAGAATGTGACAAAGGGGCAGCAACTGATGGGTAGGTAGTGTTTGAAAAAAACAGTTTACTTTTGACTTAAACAGCCAAGTAGTGTTTCTTTCTTAAATTTTTTGCATGGATGTTTTTGAAGAAGAAGTTTAGGTACTGTCATAGCTCTGGTGTCGTCTGTGCTGTGCAAAAACTTTGATATTTCATCAGAGTTTTCCCATGACAACAAAAATAGGGGGTCATTGTGACCCCCTAGTCATAAATAAAGGGGGTCATTCTGGACTTTAAGGGGGTCACAAAAAATGTAATTAGGTTAAACATTAAAGACTACTATGTATGAAACAATGAGTGTTTTTGTGTTTCTTATTCATCCCAAAGCTTTATATAACCTGTTTATGAATTATTGAATGATGTAAGATACATTGTAACAGTAGGGATTCTCTGTATAGAGGGGTTTACAGTCTAGATGACATCTTCTTCATGGAGTATCTTGAGTATGCTTTATTAAAAGCCTGGTCTTAACAGGCAAAATTTCTCTAGCAGCAGACAGGCAGTCATTTATTTACATAATTTCAATCTTTCAAGGGCATCAATGTGACCACAGTGTTTTGGTGACGCACATTAGAGTTGAATTGTGCAAGTTTGTGCAGCCACTCTCTGTGGTAAAGGGGTTATTGTGTTTTCTTTATGTCACAGGAATCAACTGTTTAATTGATACAAATAGCTTGTTGTCGGCCAGATTTGATAAGCTCTATTTTGTGTGTTTTTTTTAAAATAGAGAGTATCCATCCGACAACAAACTATTTTCACAAACTAAACGGCCGATTCCTATGTTTTGATACGCGGGTCGCATTCATGCCACCGTTTTTGACAAACATTTAAGCATAGATCTATGTCTTTAGCCAATTTTCAGTAAACCTCAGGGCCTTGAAATGTTTTTCTCTTTACTCGAACAAGGCGATCATCATCCGATCGTTGTTCAAGGTCTTTTTTCCTTGCAGACAGCAAGAATGATGCCAATTTTGACTGAGCCATATTGCTTTCATTAGAGATCAACTGGTTTAGTATAGATGAGTTTAAAGACCTACGGTATTCTCGTAAAATTGATACACAGTCTAGTGTTTCGTCCCATTTTCTTCTCATACTTAAGCTTTCTTATGTACTTGCGATTTAACATTGTCGGTAGCAAAGACGACCGTAATGTAACCTTTATTGTATTTGTGTCCACAGTGACGCACCATTGAAAAAAATATGAGTCATTTTCCTTAAAAATGTGTCAAAACGCATAAAATTGTGCGTCAAGGAAAACCCTGTTTTATAATATCTCTGTTATTACTGAAGATGTTTGCTTCAAAGTTAGACAAGCTGTTAATTATCAAAAAGGGAATCCTATAAAAGAAGGATAGGTAACCATCAAAAAGTATTTTTGACAGATTTTTGCCCCTTTTTTGATTGAGAATTTTCACTGGAAAAAAAAAAGCATCCGCAGCCGTGCATTGGCACCCACATGTGGTGCTATTGTTTCATCAACCATTTACCACACAACACCAAATGTTAACTATTCTGTAGGACAAAGTCTGTCAAGAACATTGTGGGCAAAGGAGAAAATGCTGGTAACCAGCATTATCTCGTTTGCCCACAATGTTATCTATTCTTTCAGAGACAAATTCAGTCATTTTAGACACAGTCAATGTCGTCTACAAAAGCTTTCAATATTGACTAGTTTAAATTTTTTTTGTTTATCCCCTTTCCCCCATGTATTACTTGTTTGAATTAACTCTTTTTGCAAAAACCCCTACTTTTAAATACCTCCAGAAAGAAGGCTTTCTATTCCTGTATTGATATAAATGGCAATTGTGGTGGTTACAACCATTTTCTCCTTCTTCCACAATGTTTTCTACCCTTTCAAAGACATAGCCCATCATTTGAATCACATTTGTCTTCTGCTTTTAAATGTAGGTTTAGTCTAAAATTTTGTTGTTTTGTAAAGCTATGATGCATCTTTGTAATGCATTTAGCAAGTGAGTCATTATATACAATAGATCCATATATCTAAAAATAAGAGGTAGACTGTTCCTTCAAATGCAGAAAATTTGCTAATTAAAAAAAAGTCTCAACCCAGGTCAGCCTGTGCGGACAGGCTGAAATAGTAGATACTAGTAGCAGATGCATTAAACCCCCTTTTCACTGAGCATGGCCTTTTCTTTCTTGCACAGAAAACCAAGATCAAAACCAGAGAAAGAAATAAATGAAGAAATAAAGGCAGTTATCAGACAGATAACAGCATCTGTAACATTTCTTCCACTCATAGAAGAACCATGTAAGTAGGCAGGTTTTTTCGGGATTTTACTGTTTACCAATTAATCCTGTTTTAAGGATCCTGATAAAAAACGCTTTTGAAAGAACTATAGAAACAGGAGAAAGTGCTGGTGACCTGCTGGGGAAGGGCGATTTTTCAATGACTTTGCAAAAGTTGAGGGAAAAGAAGTAATGCATATCACAAGCAGATCCTCCTTAATTTTGCAACAACTTTAATGTGTATGGTAGGTTACAGTCATTTTCAGCCATATCTGGCTTACGTCATTATTGATGCAGTCCCGGTTCCTTGAACAAAGTTGTGTTTGTCAACTTTGACTTTTATGTCTGCTTCATGTAATGTAATGAACAGCCATTCTAACCTTTAAAGCACCTTTCAGGACTATATTTGCCTTTGCAGCTAGTGTAGATCAAGGTCAGACTGTACAATGTGCAGTCAGATCTTTTATCTACACTGTCCACTTTGTTAGATCATATTAAACAAAAGCAATCATGAAATTGCTAATATTCGGCTCCTATTTTGGCTGAAAATGTCAGTTGGGTCTATTTGCTGCTCTAAGGGTTAATAATTTAAAAAATCATTTGCAACAAAATGAGAGAAAAAAGGAATGTTATCTGCCGGGGTGGCATTATTGTGAAGGATAGTCAAATCTTGATGAACAATTATTGTAAGTAGCATTCATTTTCTTGTTTTTGTTCATATTTAATCTTTTACCACACTGCAAAATTTTAGTCCATATTTTAAGAAATTACAGAACACAATTTAACCCTTTACCACACAGTCCTGGGTTTAAATGACACTGAAATAGAGGCCTTTTGAAAACAATGTAGGAAAAAGAGAAATGATGGTAACCAGCATTTCCTCCTTTTCCCACAGTGTTTTCCGTCCTATTACAGACAACTCTCACAATATGAGCTATATCTAATTTGTGGTCTGCAAATGCTTTCATTTTGGACAAGTATAAAATTTTGTCGTGTGGTTAAACGATTTTGGAAGCAAAGTATTTGTCCTTGAATAGGTAGAAAACATTGTGGAAAAAGAAGAAAATGCTGATTACAGGCATTTTCTCCTTTGCTTACAATGTTTTCAAAAGACCTCTTTATCAGCGTTGTCAGGGATTGCTTACCACACAATCCCGAGTTTTAACGACCCTGAGAAAGAAGCCTTTTGAAAACATTGTGGGAAAAGGAGAAAATGCTGGTAACCAGCATTTTCTCCTTTTCCGACAATGTTTTCTACTCTTCCCAAAACAGACTTCAATTTTTCAGTCACATTTATTTTGTCATCTGCAACTGCTTTCAATTTGGACTGGTCTAAAATTTTGTCGTTTGGTAAAGAGTTAAATTGAAAAGATTTCTTTGTTGTGTTTACAGGTAGTTTCGATCTTCTAGTGTACACAGACAAAGATTTAGTTGTACCAGAGTCTTGGGGTGAGACCGGCCCCCAGTTTGTTACTAACTCTGAAGAAGTCCGATTACGTTCTTTCACCACAATGATTCATAAAGTTGATGCTATGGTTGCTTACAAGAAGAACTAATGAATATATCAAAATAGGACTTAAATTTTGTGTGTTTTGTTTGGTGCTTGTAAATAATAGTTTTGGCCGTTACTTCATTGGTATTTCGTGTGTACATAGACATATAATGTAAATGTAAATGGTTATCTCTACATGTAATGTAAATGTACATGGTTTATCACTACATGTGATGTAATTGTAAATGGTTACCTCTGTGCCACATAACCAAATTCTTAATTGGTACATATTAAAGGCATTGGCAAACAATAATTAAATAATTTGGCTTAATTCATGGGAATTTTCTTTGAAAAGGTAGAAAACATTGTGGGTAAAAGGAGATAATGCTGGTTACCAGCATTTTGTCATATTCCCACACTGTTTTCAAAAGCCTTCTTTCTGAGGCTGGGAAAGGGGTTACAAAATAGAGGATTTTTCTGGTTCAGGTTTGACCCTTCTCCTTGCACAATAAATGTCATGTAAACAGAAGGTACGGACTGGCTAATTGCAGTCTCAGAGATATGTGTGTCAGAATGCCTTAAAAAATATCAGACAGTGTAGATCCAAGACCAGGGGTTGCTTCCACCAACCATTTTAAATTGCCTTCTTAGTCTTATCCTCAAGAGTTTTTAAAAATTTCAAATTAACAAAATTTTTGATTGCCTGAACCAATTATTTTAGCCAATCAGAAATTGCAGTACTTTCTTTCAATTGCATATTAGATAAAGAATGCAATTTAAATTTGCCGGTGAAAACAACCTCAGGGCTCATATTGACCAACTGTTCAAAATTGCCTCCCCAATCTAATTCTTGAGAATTTTCCAATTTTTAAAGTAATGCAATTTCTGATTGGCTACACCAAATGGTGTTGCCAGTCGAAAATTGTGTTAGCTTCTAAAGTTAGGATAAGACTAAGAATGCAATTCAGTATGGTTGGTGCACACTGGCCTTGGTTGTTCAATTTTCCTATTTGATCTTGATCTCAATGTCCAAAAAAAGCAGCTAGAATTAACTTTGGTATCAGTTGTTAAATGGTGATGGAAAAAGTTATAAATTTAACTACAAATATAAAGACATTAAAAAAAAAAAAAGTAAAAAAAAAGAAAAGTATAAAAATGCAATAAGAATGAAGTATACTTAGTCTTATAATTAAACTGATGTACTGTTACATATCTTAGTGATTTCATTTTTAGCTCACCTGAGATCCAAGGTTGAACCCATATCCAAACAATCCTATGTTATAAAAACCTGAGGAAGAAGTCTTTTTGAAACATTGTGGGCTAAGCAGAAAGTGATGGTAACTACATGTAGAATGTTTTCTACCGTTTGAAAGACAGATTTTCATTCCTTCAGCCACATTTTATTTAATTTTGTCACCCCTGCATGCTTTCAGTTTGGACAGTCTGTAATGTGGTAAAGTCAAAATCATGGTTCGGCATCCATCATGTGTCATCTGTCATCAAAATGTATCATCGTCATCGAAATGGTTAAAATAGGTGACGGGACCCTCAAGGCTGCCAAGCCCTTTGTAACACACAGAACTTGGAAACAGCTCGGCTAATTACTGGTCGAGGAGTTATGATAGTCATTGCAAACAGGATTCATTCCTCTCACTGCTTATCATTGCTTAGGCAATGCGAATGTGGTAAAGCAGTCAGTGGCTTGGAAAGAATATTGTGTGAAGTACTGGTAAAAAAACTCCGCCAAAGCATGAATAGGTGCACTTTCTGCGGTGATATAACTAAAATGGCGTTAAACACCAAACAGTCTATCAGAGCCACAAATACTCAGTTGAGTGATACACGGCCATCATCGCCCTCTTGTTTATAAAATGTTATAAGAGTTAAAATGTTTTAAACATAATGGTTGGGCATTTTGGCACTTTTGTATTAACTCTTTACCTAACGACAAAATTTTAGACAGGCCCAAATCGAAAGGAATGAAATTCGCTGAGGAACTTTACTAATTGCTAACGCTGATATTGAGCAGTCTGGGTAGATAAGTTGGCAAACTCGTCCTGTAAGCGAGGGGTCTCTGGCGGTCCCAGATTCGAATCTCGAACCTGGCGGGTGTTTTCCCTTAGAATTGACCATATTGGTATCAGAATTGGTTTCGAAGACTATGGGGGAACTAAGAACCGGGAGAGTGGGACAGCTCCCTAAAAATACATGGGGGCGGAGTGTAATGAAAAACGGAAGCAATAATGTCAAGCATTCCGGGTAGCCCAGTGGCCCTGTAATCAAGGGGTCGGGGTTAGAGTAAGGACACTTTCCCCTAGGAAAGTACTGCATCTCTTTACATGTACTATGTATATACACACAAAGGTTATCTTTTATCTCGCTCTCACCAGCTGACTATTTAAGCATTGTCACGAATTTTAATTTATTTGACGTTAAATAATGCGATGTTAGGATATATGTCTTGGTTGGATATATGTCTTGTACCATCACATTAATTTTTGGTAATCTTAACTCTTTGATCGAACTAGTGACTGCAAGATTTAACCCCTTTAGCACCACAGGTGAAAACACCGTTTCAGAAAGTCCGCACTTTTGCGTTTTTGACGCGCAAAATGAAAGCCTGACGCAACAAAATTAATACATCGCTTCTTCCTTGACACAACATAAATCAGAACTAAAAAGGAACATAAAGGATTGATTCAATTAATATATCTAAACGTTTTCTCCGTGTTTAAGACCCTGCTCGGTAATGGTCACCGACTCGCTAGAGTAATCGGGATAACAGACGACAGTTTCTACGGGGTCATTGTTTTCAACCTTTACCTTTAATACTACACTCTCATTTAAAACTTTTAGCATTATGCGACCTCTACAAACTTGCAAAGGCAAACGACACGTGAAAAAAAAAGGTAAAAGACCATGGCGCGTAAAATTTCTGAATGACCCCCCCCCCCCCCAAAAAAAAAAATAATTCCAAACAGCGTGTGACAGGTGACTCCAAAATCTATGAGGTCGTTGAAACGGTGAAAATATGGGTTTAAAAGGACAACAAAGGTTAAGATCAGTCTGCATGTTCTGTGCAGTCTGATTTTAATATTTACTGTCCACTTGTTTAGCCAAGCCCATATGTTAAAGTGTTTTCTTGGTTTCCATGGATTGTATTTTCTCCCGTCGAAAGAGGTCGAGTTTATAAATCTGGCGTTTGGAACCAGGGGGTACCTAGATCGATTCGCCATCTGTACAAATGTCTTTGCGACGACTGATGACTGTCGGCGAAGGATCCATTCCTCTCTCACCGGTGAACCACATGTAAAAGAAGTTTCAGGGAGGGATGCATCGATAGGTGCGCTGGTCGCCGCGACATAACTGAAGTAATAATGAATACTGAATAAAACGCCATTCAGACAAGGACAATTAAACAAAATGATTTTTGACAATCTTGACGTGTTGAACACCAAAAGCAAGACAACACATTTCTATTCAGTGACCATAATGAGACATCACGCTAGTGCGACTGATCTTGCCAATCAAACTTTGTATGAAATTTTGCCCACGTGATGGTAATTTGGTCATTTTATTGGTCAGTTATCGTTACCAGTGTCCAATAGAAGAACTATCGTTTTATTATTACTTCAGCGCAGAGGCAATAAAAAAAGGCACATTTCTTCGCCGGAAGTACACCGTTTCACCGTTATCAAAATTGTAAAGCCCCTCTTAAAAAAGAAAATATGAGTCACAATTTTCTATCGATATCTTTGACAGATCGATAGATGTGAACAACTTCACCGTGGCTATTCAAGTCGTTGATACGCGATTTACATGGGCGCCACCATGCTTAAGATCATGTGACTGGTAGTCAAAAATGGAAACCTCCCTTATACGGACGAGGTTAGATGTAGGTACGGAACCGGCCGAGTTGTGGCGAGTGACTCCTAATCTAGAATAAGACTATGAATGCAATTCAGCATAGTTGGTGACTATGAATGCAATGTCGAATACTAGTACATGTAATTGGTGACACCGCCTAGATTGAGCATTGAATCCACGCAAAATACTGGTGCATCTGACATTTCATTGAAAAGAAATACCTCGGCATTGGCCTTTACTTACACACAAGCCCGATTAATGCTGAAACAGGACAGCCACGATCGTTATTTATGATAGTTCTGAATCCCGTCAAAGATCAAAATTATGAGCTTGTGAAGAAGATTGAATGCATAGCTCTATGTAAACTGTGTACTGGAAATGTGCTATAACTTTTATGTGTATGGTAGAACGTTAAAGCCATTTTCAGCCATATCTTGGTTAGGTCATTATATAGGGGTAAGCTAATTGTTAAACGACTTTTCCATGTAGACACTTGAGTCCTAGCAGTACCTTATTTGCAAAAGGAGGGGGAGAACACACACACACACACACACGCGCGCGCGCGCGCGCGCGCGCACGCACGCACGCACGCACGCACACACACACACATATATATATATATATATATAGTTACAAAACAAGTTGCTTAACTGGTCAATGACAGAACACGTTTACATGAACCATGCAGATGAATATTCATTAACGAAAATTGAAAGTTTAAGATTGGTATCCAATCGGATGATAGACCCACCAGTAGTGCAACGGAGACTAAAGACTGGAGTTTGCTTACATGTTTACTATGGAAGAGTGATTAAATGGACTTTTCACAAAACATTTTCTGTTATATTTTTTCAGGTATCTGTCTCTTGTGTTGACAACTAAGCTTTTGCGGACGCCATAGGGTCAAGATCAGACTTCACATTACGTGCAGTCCGATCTCGGATCTACACCAACCGTTGCTATTAGATATGAAGCGAAAAACAGGTTAATCTCCAAATGTATCGGGATCGACCGCGTAGGCTAACCTGGCCCGAAACTTTTTGCTTTGGTCAATTTCCTACATGTCTAAGGACCATTCTACCTCAGGATTCATTTATTTGGATTTAATGGATCCAAAGTTATGTGATGACTTTCATGGTATATAATGCATTACGGAGATACATTAAGCCCCCTTTTGCCAGAGCATGGGTCAAATATAAAGACTCTACTTCTTTCGAGAAACACCTTCAGACGGACTTTTATCTGATAGGCTCGACAAAACATGCGGGCGAAACAGATCCAAAATCAGATTGCACATTATGGTCAGTTTGATCTTGTTCGACGCCGTCCGCAAAAGCACACGTTTCCGCTTATGGGACTGAAATGTTAAAGTTTGCGTTCTAATGTAGTACAGATATAAATATTCGAGTAAGCGTTCTTTAAAACGGCAATGGCGACGAAAAAGACCCCGGATGAGATTCTACAAGACTTGGGTGGATGTGGACGGTATCAGTGGCGGCTAACAGTTCTTGTGCACTCCATCAAGACGGTAATTTGCTGGAGTACAATGTCAATGATCATTATGGCGGCGAGGCCAAACTTCTGGTGTGCGGACAATGGTGTCACCGGAAATGAGTCATTATATCTCAATGCATCACAAGCGACACAAAGAACTAAGTGTATCACTTTGAACGGAACGAAATGTTATAACTTCGAGTATGATGAAAATTTGAATAGCATGGTCAGTGAGGTAAGCAGATATTTTTCTTTTAATTATTATCAAGCCGCCCACTCACAGGCACAAATTTTACACCCGGATGTATTTCGATATATGGAGTAAATAAACACACAAAAGTTAAATAAGTCTATCACACGCTGATAAAATCTATAAAACTATTTTTGTAGGCACCACACAGGCACTTTCATTGACAAACTTTGCCCTAAGCTCTGTATAATCTAGCTTGTACACATCAGTTTCAGAATTTGTTATATAGAGAGCGAGGTTTGTCAAACAAAACAACCAGAACAACTACACCCTCTACATAACCTACCTTGTTTAAAATATGAGTCTCAAATTTTAGATTACATAACAACAACTTCGTCCTCTATATAACCTAACTTGTATATAAGTCTCGGATTTTAAGTTATACAGGTACAGGAGTTTGTAAAACAACATCACCTTCGCCCTCTATATGACTCGTATAACCTAACATACATATTTGAGCCGCAAGCACTAGGCTATATAGAGGGCTCAGTTTGTCAAACAAAACGGTACTGACAACTATCTTCTATGTACATAATAACTTTTATATATGTAAGATTCTCAAACATAAGGTTATATAGATAGCTATTTTTTTTTTTTCAAACAAAACACAATTGCATGCGATTCACACATGCTTGTTACTTGCTAAACTGTCCTTTCTGAGTGTGCACGCGCATGAATTCCCCCCTCCCCCACAATGAAAAAAAAAAATCTGAACCATCGACAGTCCATGATTGGCCAGGATGTCCTAAATAATGTATGAATAAGATTTTTCCCTATCCTAACACTGGACTGTTACGGTAATCGATTCGCGTTAAAAAGGAAATGATACGAACCAGACACATACGACAAAGGCGCCTTACCGGTGCACTGAATGCAGACAAACATACTAAGGCATCTAACTGGTACATTTAACTTCTAGAAATGTTTCGGTTTCAGATCAAATACCTGAAAAAAAAAAAAAAAAAAGCTACCCAACAATTCGCTTAATCTATCTCGTTTGCATTCACTAAAGGAAGATACTTATGCTAGTCAGTAAGAGCGGAACTTCTGCAGACATTGTTAAAGTGACATGATCATTTGTACGTCCGTTTTGATCATCAATTCTAATGTGAACTCTCTGTTCTAAATCCCAAGACCGGTCATTTTATTGGCCAAGACATTCTGCCGATCAGATGGCTTGTCCTGGAATTCATAATGTAACTAACACTTGAGAATGCTCAATTCCTGAATACGACTCTTGTTACTTTCAGTTTAACCTTGTCTGCGATGACGGATACATCCCAAGCACGATGATGTCTATTCAAATGGCGGGAACGTTGTTTGGAAATGTTGCTGCCGGACAAATAGCAGACCTGTTTGGACGCAAACCCCCATTCTTCGCCTCACTCATTTTAATAGCCGTATTCAATTTTGTCGGATATTTGTCGAGTAGCTGGATAATGTTTCTGGTGGTAAGGGTTCTGATCGGTATTGGCACAGGCTGTTTCTTGACCATACAGTATAGTATACTGTCAGAGTTTACTTTGGCTAAGTGGAGAGCTTGGACGATTGGTTTTCCGTCTTGGCCAATGGAACAATGTTTGCTGGCTCTCATAGCATGGTTATTAAAGGACTGGAGATACATACAGCTAACAATTTCACTGGTGACTATACCGTTCCTCGCATCATGGTGGTGAGTAGGCTTTTACATATAGGCAATCTACCACAACTTTTGTAAGGTCGACACATCGCCTCTGGGAACAAACTTTAAGAAAAAGTGACTTTGAAAAGGTACTTGTGAACCAGATATGGTCAAAACATGTTAAGATGATTACGTACATACAAAGAATAGCCTTTGATTCCTATCCTAAATCACTGGGGGCTGGACACCTGCTCTCCCCCACCCCTTCATGCTCCTACGGTTTGATAGAGCACATAAAAAACTCTCTTCGCTCACAAGGATTAAGAATCAATTAACCCTTAAACTGCTATATAAATAGAATGAAGATTTCCAGCCAATAGTATATACCGAAACATTGCGATTACAAAGTTCTTGATGCTGGAATAAAACTCACTGTATCGGACAGTGTAGATCCAAGATCAGACTGCAAGTTCCGTGCAGTCTGATCTTGATCTACACTGTCCGCAATACAGCATTGAGTGGCGCTTAGCAGCCTAAGGGTTAAGGAAATCATTTTTCCAGTACCCCTTTGAAACATTTTTGTAGGCACACAACTTTGTAAATACAGTTACGAAATAAGGATTATTAATGGCTTGGATTTATTACCTGAAAACATGCGAAAGAAAAAAAGAACATTGCTGCTGAAGAAGAAATTGCCACAATTCTTTTTAAAATGACCTGCTGCAAGACAAAAAGTTGTTTGCTTGCTGCAATGTACTAGTTATCAGCTTGCGGTAATGTATATAAGCTAGCATCAATATGTTATCAGCTCGCGGCAATGTATTATAGCATCAACATGTTGTCAGCTTGCGGTAATGTATATAGGCTAGCATCAACATGTTATCAGCTTGCGGCAATGTATATAGCATCAACATGTTATCAGCTTGTGTTAGTGTATATAGGCTAGCGTCAATATGTTATCAGCTCGAGGCAATGTATATATAACATCAATATGTTATCAGCTTGCGGTAATGTATATATGCTAGCATCAACATGTTATCAGCTTGCGGCAATGTATATAGCATCAACATGTTATCAGCTTGCGGTAGTGTATATAGGCTAGCATCAATATGCTATCAGCTTGCGGCAATGTATATAGCATCAACATGTTATCAGCTTGAAAAACAACTGAGCCAGGCTCTGGCAAAATGGAGTTTAATGCATTTCCGTGATGCATTATACGAACCATGTCATCAAATAATTATGGATCCATAAAATCCATTCTGTATAACAACCAACTGAATCGTGAGGTAGACTGGTCCTTTTACATGCAGAATATGGACCAAAAGCGAGAAGTTTCGACACAGGTCAGCTTGCGTGGATTGCGAAGGCCGACCTGATGGATACTTTTTGCCGATGCATTGAATTAATGTAAAAGCCCCCGGACGAGATTCTACAAGACTTGGACGGATGTGGACGGTGTCAATGGCGACTAAGAGTTCTCGTGCACTAAATCAAGACCTTTCACCGAACATGGCTCAAGTCTCTAAATACATTTTTTTCTTCTTTAGGTTTATTCCCGAGAGTTTCCGATGGTACATCGCGCACGATCGGGTTGAGGACGCCGAAAAAATAGTACAGCGCGTTGCTACACTAAATAAGGTCCCGATGCCTGATATGGATAGTGTGATTATGGGCGAAAAACCCCAAAAGGATACCAAATATACGATAACACATTTGTTCAAGTCCAGATTTTTGATTCGTGTCACGATCTTGTCTACAGTAAACTGGTAAGCGCATGCGTAAGATGTAAAAGTTTCACATTACGCTGGTGTTTGATATTTCTGTATGGTAACAAAGTACTGGCCTTTTCAAGTTAAAAAAAAACTTATCTATAGCTGGAACATAAGTGTCTTCTGTTTTTCCTTTTGTGAGGAAACATCAGAAATATATGAGCCATGCTCTGGCAAAAGGGCTTAATGTATCTCCGTAATGTATGACACCAAGTTACAGTAACAGGTCATCACGGCATTATACATCCCTATTCTGTTTTGTATAACAACCGACTGTATAATGAGGTACACTGGTCCTTTGACATGTAGAAAACTGACCAAAAGCAAAAAGTTTCGGCCTAGGCCAGTCCGCGCGGACTGCGCAGGCTGACTTGGTTGATCCTCTTTGCATTAAGCCTCCTTTTCACAGAGCATGGCTCGTACACTTGTTACAATTTTACAATAATTGAAGACTCACTTTTTGCAGATTTTTCAAAGGGAATGGCCAAATCTAAGTTGTGAGAACTTGTGGCCACACCAATCGCCCGACATGTATAACTTCTTGTGTGATGTACACATATTGTTTGGTTTATATAAAGATGGCAATAAAATATGTTTAAGCTAAACTACTGACCTTTTCAAACAGGGCTTAGGCAAAATGCAGTAGGGGTTAAAATATGCACATGGTGTGTTCACTATTTTATCTTTTCAACCTGTCCTTTGCGCGATAAATTGGAAGTTTCGTTGCTCTCTTTTCCTAGATCTAATTACTTAACCCTTTACCACACAATCCATGGTAACCAACACTTTCTCCTTTTCTCACAATGTTCTCTACCCCATCAAAGACAAATTTTTTTATTTGAGCCACATTCAAATTGTCTGCAAATGCTTTCAATTTGGACAAGTCTACTTTTGTTGTCGTGTGGAAAAGATTTAAATAATAATCGAGTCAGTCCCATTGCATGGTACATGCATTCTAACCTCCAATTCAACATTGTCGGTGACTGCAGTCTCTGTGTAGTGAGATGTCAATAGCTATAGACCGTGAGTGCTGTTCAAGACGAGTAGCCAAGTACCCGAGGTATCTTTCATACGGTTACCCGGGTATAAAGTTTTTACTCGATTCAGCTTTATTGTATTTAGCAAAACAATTTTCACCAAAAAAGTTGAAATTGATAATTGATTGATTCTTTCGAACAAGAACTATATATTCACGGCACTATGACTCTGTATTTTCATTTCCTTCTAGGATGGCTCTCGGCTTAGTTTCCTACGGTTTGAGTTACGGCATTTCTGCCCTGTCCGGCAACATATATCTCAACTTCTTCCTGTTTGCTGTCACCACGATTCCAACGAAGGCCATTTCAATGTGGCTCAGTAACAAGTGGGGTTTAGACTTTTTGTATTAATGAACCTCCAACACTTTTTAAAAGTAGATATGTATTTATGTACTGCATAGACCCGCAGCGCAACCTCTACATCCACCCTAAAAACCATTATGGCATAACTACAACCCCTTCACCGTGCTCCATGCTTGATCGTTAGTTCCAGGGACACTACATACGGCTGAGTCATGCTCTGGCGAAAGGGGTTTAACCCTTTCCCAAACAAGCCCTGGTTTTCACATGTCTGCAGTACAAGTCTTTTGAAAACACTGTGGGAAAAGGAGAAATTGCTCGTAACGAGCAATTTCTCCTTTTCCCACAGTGTTTTCTACCCTCTTTGATAACTTTCTGCCATTTTCATCAAATCTGAAATTGTCGTCTGCAAACTCTTTCAATTTGGACCAGTCCAAAATTTGTCGTTTGGGAAAGGGTTAATGTATTTCCGTAATACATTATACCAAGCAAGTCATGGATCTATAAAACCCTTTTTCTTACAATCGACTGGTTCTAGAGGTAGAATGGGTCCTTTGCCATGCAGAAAATTTATAAGCAGCAAAAAGTTTCGACCCATATCAGCCTGCCGGACTGCGCCGTTGACCTGGGTCGATACTTTTTGCATATGTATTAAACTGCCTCTTCACCAAACATGCTCATAATACAGGGACAGGCAACGGTATCACTCGTCCAGTTACCTATCTAGAGTTTCTGAGTCTCCGCGTGCGAAAAAAGACGATACTCTATCCATGCAGGTATTTTTTTCAACATGGCACTGACTTTTAGATGATAAAAACAAACGGTCAAATTGCTTCCACCTGTACTTTCATTTTTAGTATATGTTTGGGTTTCAAATTGCACTTTTCAAATCCTCTACTGAACGGTATACAGTTGGCCTACTGTTCGGTTCGGCCACTTATTCAGCAGTGAAAAATCGACTAATTATAGTCATGAATTTATTCAAATATTATTACTATGATTACTAACGACATCCCTCCAGTTTATAAAAAGAAAAAAACGCATTCTAGATTTAGTTTGAAGCTATTTTATTAAAATAAGGTGTCTATTGGTTTGAAACTTACGACATTTCGGACGTGTAGAACTCTCTCGTTTAGGCCTATGGTATACATTTACATCTTGGTCAGTTCTAATGTGTGAGAAATTGGTCATGTACATCTAAATACATGTTTGTATGTTACGAGATGCTTACAAAAGTGGGTTTTGTTTTGGCTTTACTTGTACCAATGACACTTTCAAAGTAATTACTTTACCAAAACGAATTTTACATCCCTGCTGGTATACACTGTAGGAAAAGGAGGAACCAAAATGTGTAAAATGTGTATGATGGTTTTTGTTCGGTTTAAAATAGCATGAATATTACTGGATAAAAGGATGTAAGCCATTCTGTGGCCATTATCTCCTTGAAGCATTATACCAAGCAAGTCATCATATAACTTTGGATTCATAAAAACCATTTTGTCCAATAACTGACTTAATCATGAAGAAGACCAGCTCTTACACGCAGATAATTGACCAAAAGCAAAAAAGGTTTCAACCTAGATCAGCCTGCGCGGACTGCGTATGCTAACCTGAGTCGATACTTTTCGAAAAGGCACATAACGATCTTTTCACAGAGCATGGCTCATACATATTTACAGATGGCTTGACCAATTTATCTGGCCGATATGCGACATAACTAGAACATCAACTAAGCATGGTTTTAATTAACTTTTTCTTATTGTAGAATTGGCCGACGAAAATCTTCTATGCTGTGCTTTGGTACCGTGGCACTCGGTGGTTTTATTGTGGGCATTGTCCAAAACATAGGTACAGTGTTACACTATTGATCGGAGACAAAGCATAGCCTACTTCGATACATTCTTACGTCCGTTGCCGCGGAGATCCGTTTCATGTGCTTTGATCAGGATCATTCGGCATACCTCGGGTGATCCGGTGATCAAATCCCTCGGCTGTATCACGTAGCTTGATATGCACCTACACGGTACATTTCGCACATCTCCGGAAGCACACCGCTTTACCGTTGTTAAAATTGTAAGGCTCCTCTATAAAAAGAAAACATGAGTAAATTTTCTGGCGTTATCTTTCTAAGAATATTTCAGTCGGCAAACAGTTTGTACATCCATTTTTTAGCGTAGTTTATCAATTCCGTTGCGAGCTTTCATCGACAGATCGATAGAAGTGAGTAACTTCATGGTGGTTGTTCATGTCGTTGCTAAGCGATCTACAGGGGTGCCGCCATGTTTAAGATCATGTGATTGGTAGTTCAAAATGGAAGCCTCTTTGATACGGACGAGGTTAGATGTAGGTACGGAATCGGCCGAGTTGTGACGAGTGGATCAGGATTAGATAAAATACATAGAGAATACGTACATAGTGATGTCGTATATCAAAAATATCTGAAAAATATCTTGGGAGAATTGATAATTGTCGAGCCTGGTCGAGACAATTATCAATTATCACAACCGAGTTAGATATTTTTGATCTACGACGACACTATCTGCGTATTCTATTTATCTTTTAACGTCTGATTTGTACTCGTTATGAAAAAGATGTGAAAAATGTTGCTGACAAATACATGTTGAAAGTTCATTTATATCGAAACTCCCATTTTAAAGTTGCATTACCCACGTATAAACTACTTTATCGTAGTAATTAGACGTCCGAAAATTGCGATTGCGATCGCTTTGGATTATTCTATTTGAGAAAGCGCAGTAAACAAGCATTCAAATGACGTCACGGGCAGGAATTAGGTAGGCAAATCATCGGAAAGTAGCGCGCGTGCTATGACATCGTTCTTTTTTCGCCGGCTTTCTGTAGTAATCGGTACTATTTTTGGGATATATTTCATTCATAAATGGTGATAGGGGGCGGAGTCACTGGAAATTACTGTTCTATAAATATCCGTGGTATACCAAAAATCTATAAATATCCGTGGTATATCAAAACAAAAATATCGCATGGGTGTTATTGCATGGATATCCGGTTAGTTGAAGGATAAAATTAATTAGTCTTTGTCCTACTTTTTCGTCCAATCAGAAGGCTTATATTTGAAAAATTCCAACTGTCTATTTCCTTTAAACTGCCTCAAACAGGGTTTATTTTGACCATTTAATCAGTTTTAAATGTCGCGTTTATTTGGGTTTCCCGCGCTGCGTGCATAAAACCCGCCTCTCTCATTAATATTCAACTACCATTTAAATTTACACATACAAGTACTGAAAACTCGACAAACGCTCTGGAAGGAAGAAAATGAGAAGACACAACAATGTTTTTTTAAAACTCTGTCACTACCAATGTCGCATTGGGAAGACTTTGCGGACAGCGTAGATCAAGATCAGGCTGCACAAAAGGTGCAGTCTGATCTTTGATCTACACCGTCCGCTATCTTGTGGTAGTCTTCAACCACAAACGAGAAGGATGCTTATAGACCATGTGAAAAGTCGGCTCCTTTAGTTGGCAGCGAAAGAGTTAAACATAAGTCAATCAGTCTATATTTTGAAATATACAGAAAACCCATATCGTAGTGAACTAGTTTATTGCGGTGTCATATCGATACAGGCATTTAAAATGAAATATCTGAGCCATACTCAGTGAAAAGGGGGCTTAATGCATCTGCAAAACGAGTATCCGGACAGCTCAGCCTGCGCAGACTGTGCAAGCTTGCAAGGCCCCAACTTTTTGCTTTCGGCCAATTTTCTGCATTTCAAATGACCATTTTACCTGCTTATTTCGTCGGTTTTCAGAGAAAATGGATTTTATGGATCCATAATCATGTGATGTCGTGCTTGGTACTACGCATCATGGAGGTTCAGCAAGCCCCCTTTCGCCAGGGCATGGCTCGTATTCTATATGCCTATAGCATTTTTTTCCGTCCTTCATAATAATTTGTGAATGAATGAAGCGGGAAAATCCACGTAATGTTAGATTTAGCATTATTTTAGCAATTAGGGCGCGTCTTGCGAACGATGAAACGGGAAAGTCCATATATGGTTCCATTATTTTAGCGATGATGCAATTAGGGCGTATCTTTGCGAATGATGAAGCGGGAAACTCCATATATGGCACCAATGTTTTAGCGATGATGTAATTAGGGCGGACAACGACTAAGTTAGACGCTGTGAAGAAAAAAATTAAACGATTTAAACAGCCACAGTCGGTCGCTACGCTCCCTCCTTTTGGCTGTGTAAATCGTTAAATTTTTTCTTCACATCGTCTAACTATTACATAGTATACAAGTCAGTTCGGAACACGATCTTTATCGAAGTGGTTTCACGAAATATGTAGATGTCTCGCGTTAATCGTTCGAACCACTAATGGTGTTTTTTGTTTGCAATACATGACTTTGCCAGCATAGGAATATAAAGAACTTTATCTGAAGAGATTATAACAATATCTGATCGATGAGTAATTAATTATGGTAATGAAAGCATTATGTCCTGTTGACGTCATGTGCACTGTGCGTAAATACGTCATAAACTTGACGTTTTTTTTTTTACCAGAGGAAATTTTGAGTAGATAGATGATAACTTTTTATAACTGTCTTGAAATCATGTAAGAAAAGTAGAAATGTTGGTGTTCACAAAACAAATCCCTATCTCAAAATGGATCCTTTACCAAACAAACCGGTGTAGCCTATTGACGACCCTGGTGAATTTCAGCTTTTGAATTTTAGTAAATATGGTAACCAGCATTTTTCCACGTGTTTTCCATCCTTTCAAAGATAATACCTATGATTTGAGTCGTATTTCTTTTCGTAAGTCCATTTTATCTTATAAGCGACTGAATCATACGGTAGACTAGTCCTTTGACACGCAGATAATTGACCGATAGCAAAAGGTTTCGACCCAGGTCAGCCTGCGCGGACTGCGCATGATGGCATTGGTTGATGCATTTTTTTTTTTTTTTTCCCATTTTTGGATGTATTAAGCCCCCTTTTCACAGAGCATAGCTCGTATGTAATCGGCATGCCTATTGTTATTTCGTTTAACAACAGATACAGAGTACAGGGATTCTCTGACCAATGGTTTTGCAATAGTAGCTAATATAGGCGTTACCACAGCCTGGGGGCCAGTACAGACGATGACGATCGAACTTTACCCAACCGTTATCAGGTAAGCAGAAGACCTTTACAGGTGAAAAGTTTTATGATTTCGTGTTTGACAGCAACAAGAAATGTAGCGAAAGTGATAAATTTGTGAAAATTTCGACTTACTCCATCAACAAACTGTTTCTTTCTACTTTGGATGTAAATGTCAGAAAGCTGTCTTCTGGTGTATGTACACATTTCAAGCTGAACTACATCTGTGAACCTACACGGTGGCCGTGAGAAATCATTACCTAAGCTATAATGGGGTAAGAAAATGAGAAATGAAGCCTTAATATACTTATCAGATACTCCATCGCAGTGAAATGTGCATCCATTAGTACAGATGGCTGCATGTGATTGTACTTCATATATGATGCCATTGAATTTTGTTTGCGCGTGGTTCCGGTAGTAGGTCTCCAGGTGCCTTTAACTTGAAGAGCCCCACTAATTGAAATAATAAGTGAAATGTGAAACAATTGCATAAACTTAATTTGGCCACTTTTTTTAGATTGCCCTTCTTTAAACTACAATTCATACGGCAATAATCAATCTACATGTACATGTATTTTCATTACGAAGGTAATTATCTATTTTCATTGCGAAGGTAATTAATAATTACCTGCGTTTGCAGGAAATTTACGAAAACACAGAATAAGTAACCACGCATTCCCGACTTTTACCAACCCTGAAAGAGACGTCTTTTGAAAACATTGTGGGAAAAGGAGGAAATATTGGCAACCAGTATTATCCCCTCTTTCCACAATGTTTTCTATCCTATCAAAGGCAGACATCATCATTTTAGCAACATTTAGCTTGTCGTCTGCAAATGCTTTCAAATTGGACCAATCTGTCGCATAGTAAAGGGTTAAATAAAATGATTTAAACAAATATTCATTGCAATGCAGAAAATTTACTAGTAGTTTCGGAATCGGAGATTCAGTGTATTGTAATAAGGTCAGATATGACCCAATCGTACCCCAGCTGAAGACGACATCGACGTGTGTGGGACCTTCCCAAATGCCACTGCAAATTATTATTGACTTACAGGCTACTCAGCCATTAACGAAGTAGTACCAAAGGGTTTATTTTCGTTGTTATTTTTATTTTTTAAACTTTTGATAAGTTAACCAGCAGGCTTTTGAAGCTCCATTGGTCTATCACGGAACACTAAAATTTCCTTGATCGATGACTTTTGCACATTGGTGCATCGCCTGTATATCACGGAATACTGAAATTTTCATGTACACCATTAACTATAAATATTACATTTACGACCGCCTCTGTATTGTATTATACGATAAAGAGACAGTTCCAATGTGTTATTTATAGTAACGATATCCAACAAGGAAATTTCGTTATCCCGCAATAGACCAATGGAGTTTCAGTGGCCTGTGGTTAACCGAGTATTATCTACTTTGCTCAATTCAGAAATATATTTTTTCAAAGTTTGATTGGAGGATGAACGCCGAAATACCGTAATATATATATATATATTTTTTAACCATAGATCTCCATGTGTCATATGTAAAACCATTTTCTTTAGGCTTTATATATTCATTTCAATAAACATTCTTGTAAATAAGCACGTTGTTGCCTTTCTGATCAAGGTTGTTTTTTTTTACTTTTATCATAGGAGTCTAGGATTCGGCTGTTTGAGCACACTAGCACGTTTCGGCGCCATTGTTGGACCACAGTTTGTTTACATGGTATATGATTTGTTCTTCTTGTATATTTAACCTTTTATCAAACAATCCTGTGTTTAACGACCCTTAAGAGGAAGGTCTTGGATAGCACCGAGGGAAAAGGAGAAATTTTGATAGTCATTATTTTCTCGTTGTCCTTCAGTATTTTTCAATTTTTCAAAGACCAACTATATCATTAGAAGATGTAATTTCTCCCTTTTCCACACTGTTTTCTCTTGTTTTTTTTTCTCTTTCGTTGTTACGTGTCAGTTCTTAACTTATGTTTATCACCTTCCTTTTTACATTGGTACTCATACCACAATCCACGTAAATTGATGATGATGATGATGATAATGATGATGATGATGATAATGATGATGATGATGATCATTATTATTATTGTCTTTATTATTATCATTATTGTTATTACACAGGGATCTTTTCAATGTAGTATGCTGCAAACTCCTTTCAAGTGATAAAGAATAACTTTTTTTTCATCATCAGAGTCAGTATACCCCAGGGCTGGTCTACTTTGTTTGCGCAGGAGTGGCATCATTGTGTGTAATTGGTCTCACCGGACTTCCGGAAACAATGGATGAAAATTTGAGCGATAAAATAGCCCCGAAGAAAACTACGAACATTCAGTTTGAGAAACTTCAGAAGAATGATGTTGTATGAGAGAGAGAGAGATTACTACAAGATATCCGAAGAAGACATCGTAACAGTTTACATTCAGCGTTTGGTATATTCGCCAACAGGATTTTCAATTTGTACGAGAAGCGCATCATATTGCCATCTGCAGACGATTTCTCTCCATTTTCCTCATTTCTTTTTCTTACGTCGTATTAATTAACGTTTGGCTTCTTCGCCAACAGAATTTTCGGCCCTAGTGAAAATTTGGTCAAAACAAAGTAATATTTTAAGCAAGGAAAAAATCTTTTTGAATGACATAATAAGTCAAATGCCTACTCACACGAAAAAGAACGTATGCACTTGATTAGAGGGATTTTTTTTATAATCAAAGAAGCAAAATATGGGCGAATTTGTTAGAAAAAAATGTTTTGGCAACACGATGTTTAAGCTTTTGATTGATATTTGATAAATTTATCAAACATCGTTTTACATGTGAATAACGTAGGGCTGAAAGGTAAAAGTTGCAGATCTATAATGTTTTGTGCCTGCTTTCTTTGTCTTGGGAAATTTGGCAGATGACAATTAATCAAAATCTGTCGTAGCCTCCTCGTCTACGAATCGACACAAGTATTCTAATCCGCATGGACCTGACGGAACGTCTTAGGACGTCGTCAAGAATGATTTCTGCTAATTATAAAGTTTCATTTAAAAGTAAAACTTGGTGTAGCCAATACATATTTGGACATTTCGTTGTAACATTTGCCAATATTTTATCTCTATAAGTGTACTATATAAGATTTCTTGTATGCAAGCGCATGCTTCCTTTTTTCATGCGAGTATAGAAACCTTTGGAGGGGGGGGGGGGGTAAAGATTTTTTTTGAAATTTTACACAGTGCTGCTGGAGAATGGTTTCAAAAGTTTTCTACTGATGAAGCATATGAAGTTGATTTTTTGTGGTAAAAGGTTACTTCAGAGCAATAAGAATATATCTGTGGGGGTGTTAATAGATCTTCGTGATGCGTTATACCAAGCAAGTCATCATATAATTATGATTCCATCAAATCCATTTTGTGTAAGAGCCGACTGAATCATGAGGTAGAGTGGTCCTTGGACATGCAGAAAATTTTATAAATAGCAAAAAGTTTCAACCCAGGTCAGGCCTGCGCGGACAGTGAAAGCTGGCCTGAGTCGATACTTTTTTTTGCAGATGCATTAACTCTTTCACTATTAATGACGTCTTAAGGAATGTGCAGTCTGATCTTTGATCTACATCATCTCCTATCTGATGCTAGTCTATGGCCAAAGCCAACTTCAACAACAGTGGATGTCGACTTTTAGACCTCGAAGAAAAGTCAGTTTTCTTGAGGTTGATAGTGAATGGGTTAAGCCCCCCCTTTCCACTGAATATGGCTCATATCTACATAATGTAAATAGTTTTGGTAGTACCAGAGCTTTCATTCACAGTATTTTAAAATGATTCTTTTTTTATTTTTGACCGTTTTTACACTTATCCGGTGAAATAACAGGCATTTGTATATTTCTTACAAAGTTCGTCGTTATAATTAGGTTATGGATAGCAAAGTTTGTAAAAAAAACCACTTGTTTTTAACCAATTGTGATGGTCAAGTTGGAAGGTTCTTTAGCCATTATATAGGTGTCTTCAGTTTACATCTTCACCAATAACACTGTACACCCCTGTTCTTTTGTCATTTTCCTCTACCTTTTTTCTAAATTGACTTTCATTTTTGGCCTGGACTTGGCTTGCCTAGCCCAAGGCCATAGGAATCGTATACCAAAATTTCAACCCCATCCAAGCATTTATGGAAAAACCCGAGTCAAGCATTTACGGGAAAACCCGAGTAAAAGTGAAAAGTACCGCCTGCAATCCATCTCACTACACTGACGGAAATGACCCCTTTAAATAATAAAATGTTTCGACTTGAACATCACAGTAAGGTTTAATTTCACAACCAACTTGGGTAGATGTGCAATTTTTTATCATACGAAAGTGTTGACTGAGAATTTGGGGCCCTCATGAGGTTATTCATAACTGCAAATTCGTGCACTTAACAGTGAAAGAAACAACTGGCAAACCTCGGGTGGTCGTTGATCAAATGTTTTGATGTAGGAACGCAATAGACCGAGATGTGACGAGTGCTGTTGCCGAGCACTAATCGGGATCGTTCGTTTATCCTTCTTCTACACACTATGTGAATGAGAAATGATAGCGTATTTCACGCAGACGATGTGCTCTTTCTCTGAAGAAGGTGTCTCAAAACCTCGGCAAGATTTTAATTTTCGTAAAATTACTGTGCACCTCGTGTCTGAAGTCATAAGTATGTATTTGATTGGTATATATGCCTTATTTCTTCCTGTCAGAATTGTCCAGATAAGACATCTCGGCCCATAATCATTTCGACCCATAGCAAACTCGGAACATACAATACCAAATATGTATTACAGTTTGTAACATGAGCCATTGAAAACCAGTTAATCTCTAAATAACGATGAAATTTTAGACTTGTCTAAATTGAAAACATTTGCGAACGACAAGTTAGATTTAGCTGAAATGTTGGTTATTGGCTGTGAACGTGCAGAAAACCTTGTAGGAAGAAAGAGAGCATTTTCTTTTTTTTTCCAAAAAGGTTTTCATGAGGCTATATCTTTGGAGTCCTTAAAACTCGAGAATGTGTGGTCAAGAGTTAAATAACTGGTGGGCGTTTTATATCGAAGATCAGACTTGACATTCAGTGCAATCTGATCTTGATCTCCATAGGTATTTAGGCTGACCTGGGTCAAAACTTTTTGCTTTTGGCAAATTTTCTGCATGTCAAAGGACCAGTGTACCTCACGATTTAGTCGGTTGCTCCAAAAAATGGATTTTATGGGCCATAAATATATGATGGCTCGTTTGGATTGATGGATCACGGAGATAGATTAAACACCCTTTTGCCAGAGCATGGCTCATTTGTGTTTTCCATAATCACAACAGGAGCTCTTCAAATTTATCCATCCTAGGTGACTTAACTCAGATGAGGGCTTTAGGTCCAACAGCCCTTTTGTTCCTGAAAATCGGCTTTCCAACTTGGTTGATCATGGCAGCTTAGAGATTCCACAGACTTTCAATGCGAAAGTTGAAAAGTGGCATTTACAGCAGATATTTTGACAAAACTTTTATAGAAATGCACCTTGAGCAGTCTTGTATCATCCATATGATTTTATTCAACTGGTAGTCTTTAGCTCATTTGTTTACGAAGAAAGCGTCATGCTATTGTCAAAGCCTATGCGTCATTGTCGTCGTGCAAAAACTTCGACATTTTTTTAATATCTCTATTATTCCTGAAGATATTTACTTCAAACTTGTACAAGTTATTTACTGTCAAAAGGGGTACCCATATAACAGGGCAGGTATCCATCAAAATATTTTTGACACAGTTACGCCCCTTTTTTTAATTGCTTTAATTTTTCAGAATCTTTGACATTTTATCATATCTGTCATTAATGAAGATACTTACTTCAAACTTGAACTTTTCGTTAACTGTTAAAAGAGGAATTTATATCAGTATAACAGAGGTAGGTAACCACCAAAATATTTTTGGCAAAGTAATTAGTTATGCCCCTTTTTCGATTGAGAACTTTTAGCTTAGCTGTTTTTACAGACATGGGATTTTCATCGCCCTGGTGTCATCATCTTCGTCGTTTGTGTCGTTGTCATGCAAAATATTTGACATTTCACAATATCTTCGTTATTACTGAAAATGTTTACTTAAAACTTGGACAAGTTGTTAACTATCAAAAGGGAAACATAAACAATACGGGTAAACAACTATCAAGTTATGCCCCTTTTTCAACTTTGTGTTTTCACTGAAAATCAACCGAGCATTGGCGCCCGAATGCGGACGTCTGTTTATTTGTTGCCATAGAAACCAAAACTTAAACCAAAACTTGAAAATAAAAAGAAATACGTAAAAGATTGTCTTCTCAGACACCAAATCGTGCTCTGTGATATTAGCTTTTAAAGACTGTGTTTTTCCTTGTCATTGCTCAAAGGACATGGTTACTATTTCAACCTATAGACTGAGTGTGGTAAAATGAAAGAAAAGTATGATTCATTGCTTGGCCATTGTGCATTTTTGCACTTTCAAGAAATATTACCTGCTGTTGCACGCTGCTCATTTTGGTTTGTTACCATGATTTGTTGCCAAAGCAAAGTAAAGAAAGAAAATAGGAAGCAGAAAATCCTTTGAAAATTATCTACTTTCAATCCATAAAGACCATGAGACCAAGACTATACAAAAATACTCATTATATTGGCCTTTACAAATTTATGTTTTTCTATTCTGTTGTAAACTCCACAGACTGTCAGTGTGAGACATGTAGATATTCTTTTATTAGTCTGTACAAATGTGATAGCAGTTTTTAAGCCTGTACAAATAGAATAGCAACTTTGAGCTTTTGGGCCTCAATTTCCTATCCCCGACCTGATGCGCAGGCCTTCAGCGCTTTGATTTGTATTTTATATAATACTGTTGAATGAAGTACATGTATATTTAAACTAAAGTTTGTAAAATAAAAGTGCCTGTAACTCGATTCAATAAATACAATGAAAATGAAGACGCTTGGTTGGTTTAGTTTGGAATAAAAGATCCAAGATCAGACTACATCTTCTATACAATCCTGATCGTAATCTACACTGTCTTCAGAAGCATATATCTCCTCTTAAGTTTTTGCTTTTTTGTTTTGCCCGATTAGTATAGTAGGACAGCCACGCTTCTTAGGCCTATTTGTGATAGTTCTGAAACCGGTCATAGATCAAAATTATGACCTTGTGAAGAACATTGAATGAAAAGCTCGATTTACACTGTGTACTGGAAGTTTGCTACATATTTCATGTGTATGGTAGGAGGTTACAGCCATTTTCAGTCATATATGGGTTAGTTCATTGTAATTATAGGTGTAAGCTAATTTTTGAGCGACTTTTCCATGTAGGCACTTGATTCCTAGCAGTAACTTATTTGCGAGAGAGAGAGAGAGAGAGAGTTACAAAACAGTTGCTAGCTAGGTCAATGACAGAACACGTTTAAATATGAACCATGCGGATGAATATTCATTAACGAACACTGAAAGCTTAACGTAAAACTGTTATCCATTCGGATGATAGACCCACCAGTATTGCAACGGACACTAAGACTGGAGTTTACTTACATGTTTACTATAGAATAGTGATGAAATAAACTTTTCACAAAACATTTTCTGTCATATTTTTTCAGGTATCTGTCTCTTGTGTTGACAACTAGGCTTTTGCGGACGGCACAGAATCAAGATCAGACTAAATAGAACGTGCAGTCCGATCTTAGATCTACACCGACCGCTGCTACTAGATAAAAAGTGAAAAACAGGTTTATCTTCAAATGTATTGGGAACCTCCTATCAGACGGCAAAAAGTCGATTTGATTTAGTTGGCAGTTAAAGACTTAGTTAACTCTGTAAGAACCAAATCATTAATGAACCATGCTCTGTGAAAAGGAGGCTGAATGCATCTGCAAAAGGTATCGACGCAGGTTAGCCTGCGTAGTCCGCGCAGGCTGACCTGGGTCGGAACTTTTGGTTTTGGTAATTTTTCTGCATGTCAAAGAACCAGTGTACCTCATGAATCTGTCGGTTGTTCGACAAAATGGTCTTTATGGATCCGTGATTATGTGATGATTTGCTTGTATTATGGAGCATGGAGATGCATCAAGCCCCCTTTTGGCAGAGCATGGTTTAAATACAAAGACTCCACGTCTTTCGAGAAACACCTTCAGACGGACAAATATCTTAAAGGCTTGACAAACTTTGCGGACGGTAGAGATCCAAAATCAGATTGCACTTCATGGCCAGTCTGATCTTGATCTATGCCGTCCGCGAAAGCTCATGTTTCCGCTTATGGTACTGAAATGTTAGTTTGCGTTCTTATGTGGCACAGATATAAATATTCGAGTAAGTAATCTTTAAAACGGCAATGGCGACCAAAAAGACCCCGGATGAGATTCTACAAGACTTGGGTGGATGTGGACGGTATCAATGGCGGCTAACAATTCTCGTGCACTCCATCAAGACTGTAATCTGCTGGAGTACATCGTCAATGATCATCATGGCGGCGAGGCCAAACTTCTGGTGTGCGGACAATGGTGTCACCGGAAATGAGTCATTGTATCTCAATGCATCACAAGAGACACAAAGAACAAAGTGTACCACATTGAACGGAACGAAATGTTATAACTTTGAGTATGATGAAAATTTGAATAGCATTGTCAGTGAGGTAAGAATTTTTTTTATTCTTACCAAGACGCCCATTTACATGCACAAATTTCACACCCGGGTGTATTTCGATATATGGAGTAAAAATACACAGAAAAGTTAAATAAATCCTAACACATTGGTAGAATTTATAAAACTATTTTTATAGGCACCACACAGGCACTTTCATTGACAAACTTCGACCTAAGCTTTGTATAATCTAGCTTGTACACATCAGTTTCAGAATTTGTTATATAGAGAGCGAGGTTTGTCAAACAAAACAACCAGAATAACTACACCCTCTACATAACCTACCTTGTTTAAAATATGAGTCTCAAATTTTAGATTACATAACCTAACTTGTATATAAGTCTCGGATTTTAAGTTTTACAGGTACAGGAGTTTGTAAAACAACATCAACTTCGCCCTCTATATGACTCGTATAACCTAACATACATATTTGAGCCGCAAGCACTAGGCTATATAGAGGGCTCAGTTTGTCAAACAAAACAGTACTGACATAATATACTGTACATAATAGCTTTTATATATGTAAGAATCTTAAACATAAGGTTATAGAGATAGCTATTTTATTTTTCAAACAAAACACAGTTGCATGTGATTCACATATGTTTGTTACCAAACTAGAAATGCTTAGGTGTCAGCTCATATACCTGTGAAAGGCTACCCAACAATTCGCTTAATCTATCTCATTTGCATTCACTAAAGGTGGGGGGTGGGGTAATTATGTTGGCCAGTAAGCGCAGAACTTCTATGGACAATGTTAAAGTGACATGAGCGTTTCTACCTCCGTGTTGGTCATCAGTTCTAATGTGAACTCTCTGTTCTAAATCCCAAGACCGGTCATTTTATTCGCCGAGAGATTCTGCCAATCAGATGGATTGTCCTGAAATTCAGACTGTAACCAACGCTTGAGAATGCTCAGTTCCTGAATATGACCCTTGTTACTTTCAGTTTAATCTTGTCTGCGATGACGGATACATCCCAAGTACGATGATGTCTATTCAAATGGCAGGAACGTTGTTTGGAAATGTTGCTGCCGGACAAATAGCAGACCTGTTTGGACGCAAACCCCCATTCTTCGCCTCACTCGTTTTAATAGCCGTATTCAATTTTGTCGGATATTTGTCGAGTAGCTGGATAATGTTTCTGGTGGTAAGGGTTCTGATCGGTATTGGCACAGGCTGTTTCTTGACCATACAGTATAGTATACTGTCAGAGTTTACTTTGGCTAAGTGGAGAGCTTGGACGATTGGTTTTCCGTCTTGGCCAATGGAACAATGCCTCCTGGTTCTTATAGCATGGTTATTAAAGGACTGGAGATATATACAGCTGACAATCTCACTGGTGACCATACCATTTCTCGCATCATGGTGGTGAGTAGGCGTTTACGTATATGAAATCTACCGCAACTTTTGTAAGGTCAACACATTTAACCCCTGGTTCAAACTTAAAACAGAACTGACTTTAAAAGGTACTTGTGACAAGAGAGATACGCTCGTAGTCAAAACATGTTGAAATGATTGCGTGCATACAAGAAAATAGCTTTCGATTCCTAACCTAAATCATAGGGTGCTGGAGACCTGCTCTCCCCTACCCATTTATGCTGGTACACACGTGATAGTTCACAGTTTGATAGAACACACACACACACACACACACACACACAAAACCCTCTTCCCCCACAAGGATTAAGAGACAATTAACTCTTAAACTGCTAAATAAATAGAATGAAGATTTCCAGCCAATAGTATATACCGAAACATTGCGATTACAAAGTTCTTGATGCTGGAATAAAACTCACTGTATCGGACAGTGTAGATTCAAGATAATAGTGCACAGAACGTGCAGTCCAATCTTTACACTGTCCGCAATACAGCACTGAGTCGCGCTTAGCAGCCTAAGGGTTAAGGAAATCATTTTCCCACTACCCCTTTGAAGCATTCTTTTAAAGCACACAACTTAGTAAATACAATTACGAAATAATGATAGTTAATGTGGGGTAGGATTTATTACCTGAAAACACGTGGAAAAAAATACTGAGGAAGAACTTGCCACAATTCTTTTTAAAATGGCCTGCTGAAGAGTTGTTTGCTCGCTGCAATATACATAGCATCAACATGTTATAAGCTTGAAAATAAGTAAGCCGCGCTCTGGCAGAACATAGTTTAATTTATCCCCATGATGCATTATACAAAGCATGTCATCACATAATAACAAACTGATTCATCAGGTAGACGGGTCCTTTGAAATGCAGAGAATGGATCAAAAGCAAAAAGTTTCGACACAGTATCGACTGGTCGATACTTTTTGCCGATGCATTAAATTAATGTAGCACGCGCGCGTGCGTGTGTGCGTGTGTGTGTGTGTGTATGTAAGCGTTCTTTAGAACGGCAATGGAGACCAGAAAGACCCCGGACGAGATTCTACAAGACTTGGGCGGATGTGGACGGTATCATGGCGGCTAACAGTTCTCGTGCACTCCATCAAGACTTTTCACAGAGCATGCTTTAAGTCTGAAATTAGCTTTCTTTCTTCTTCAGGTTCATTCCCGAGAGTTTCCGATGGTACATCGCGCACGATCGAGTTGAGGACGCCGAAAAAATAGTGCAGCGCGTTGCTACACTAAATAAGGTCCCGATGCCTGATATGGAAACTGTGATCATTGGAGAAAAACCACAAAAGGATACTAAATATACGATAACACATTTGTTCAAGTCCAGATTTCTGATTCGTGTCACGATTTTGTCTACAGTTAACTGGTAAGCGCATGCGCAAGTTGTAGAAGTTTCACATTCCACTAGTATGTGATATATCTGTATGGTAACAAAGTACTGGCCTATTCAAGTTGAAAGAACTTATTTATAGCTGGAACATAATTGTCTTCTGTTTTTCCTTTTGTGAGGAAACATCATAAATATATGAGCCATGCTCTGGCAAAAGGGGCTTAATGCATCTCTGTGATATATATAATACCAAGCAAGTCATTACATTATTATACATCCCTATTCTGTTTTGTATAACAACCGACTGTATAATGAGGTACACTGGTCCTTTGAAATGTAGAAAATTGACCAAAAGCAAAAAGTTTCGGCCCAGGTCAGCCTGCGCGGACTGCGCAGGCTGACTTGGGTTGATACTTTTTGGATTAAGCCTCCTTTTCACATAGCATGGCTCATATACCTGTCATAATTTTACAATAATTGGAGACTCACTGTTTGTAGATTTTTTAAAAGGAATGGCCGAATCTAAGTTGTGAGAACTTGTGCTCAGACCCTTTTGCCCGACATTTATTTCTTCTCGTGTGATGTACATACTGTTTGGTTTATATAAAGATAGAAATAAAATATATTTAAACTACTGGCCTTTTCAAACAGGGCTTAGGCAGTGCAGTAGGGGTTAAAATATGCACATGATGTGGTCATTGTTTCATCTTTTCACCCTGTCCTTTGCGCGATAAATTGGAAGTTTCGTTGCTCTTTTTCCTAGATCTAATTACTTAAATAGTAATCGAGTCCATCCCATTACATCTTCTATGTATTCTTACCTCCAATTCCACATTATCGGTAAATGCAATCTCTGTGTAGTAAGATATCAATAATTATAGACTGTAGGCCTACATGAGGGCTGTTCAAAACGAGTAGCAGAGTACCCGGGGGGTATTTGTCAAACGGATACCCGTGTATAAATTTTTTACTCGTTTCTGCCCTATTGTTCTTAGCAAAACAATTTTCCCCAAAATAAATTGATAACTGATTGATTCTTTCGAACAAGAACTATATATTCACGGCACTATGACTCTGTACTTTCATTTTCTTCTAGGATGGCTCTCGGCTTAGTTTCCTACGGTTTGAGTTACGGCATTTCTGCCCTGTCCGGCAACATATATCTCAACTTCTTCCTGTTTGCTGTCACCACGATTCCAACGAAGGCCATTTCAATGTGGCTCAGTAACAAGTGGGTTTTAGACTTTTTGTATTAATGAACCTCCAACACTTTTTAAAAGTAGATATGTATTTATGTACTGCATAGACCCGCAGCGCAACCTCTACATACCCCCGCCCCCCACAAAAAACCCGTATTGGCATAACCACACCCCCTTCACCATGCTCCATGCATGATCATTAGTGCCAGGGAGAGTCATGCTCTGACCAAAGGGGTTTTAATGTATTTCCGTAATAGATTATACCAAGCAAGTCATCACACAGTTATAGATCTTTAACCCTTTTAGTCTAACAATCGCCTGGATCTGAAGGTAGAATGGGTCTTTTGCCATGCAAAAAATTAACAAGTGGCAAAAAGTTTTGACCCATGTCAGCCTGCTGGACTGCGCCGCTGACATGGGTCGATACTTTTTTGCATATGCATTAAACTGCTTCTTCACAGAACAATGCTATTACTTGCCCAGTTACCTATCTAGAGTTTCTGAGTCTCCGTATACAGTGCCGCGTGCAAAAACAAAGACGATACTCTATCCGTGCCGGTAACTATTTCGCCATGTCACTGACTTTTTGATGATAAAAGACTCGAAATCACGTCAACAAACTGTCAAATTGTCTATGTTTGGGCTTCAAGTTGCACTCTTCGAATTGCCTACTGAACGGTGTACAGCTGGCCTAACGCTCGGTTCGGCCACTTATTCAGCAGTGAAAAATCAACTAATCATGGTCATGAATTAATTCAAATGATTACTAACGACACCCCTCCTGTTTGTAAAAGGTGCATTCTAGATTTAGTTCGAAACTATATTATTAAAAAATAAACATAGGTTTAGAAATAACAGTTCGGACGTGTAAAGCTCTCTCGTTTAGGCCTATGGTATACATCTACGTCTCGGTCAGTTCTGATGTGAGATATTTGTCATATACATCTAATACCACGGACAGGTTCAAAGCAATCACTTTACCAAAACGAGTTTTAAATCATTGCAGGTATAAATTGTAGGAAGATGAGGAATCACTTGTAACAGACAAAATGTGTACGATAGTTTTTGTTCGGTTTAATATAGCACGAATATATTGCTAGGTAACAGGATTCTCGTAATTCTAGGTAATAAGCCATTCTCGGGCAAAAGGGACTGTATATGCATCTCCTTGAAGCATTATACCAAGCAAGTCATCATATAACTATGTATTCATAAAATCCATTTTGTCTAATAACTGACTTAATCATGAAGAAGACCAGCTCTTACCCGTGATAACTGACCAAAAGTAAAAAAAAAAACGGACCTAGATCAGCCTGCGTAGACTGCGTATGCTAACCTGGGTCGATACTGTTTCCAAATGCATTAAACCCCCTTTTCACAGAGCATGGCTCATACAGCTTGACCCATTTATCTGGCCGGTATGCAACATAACTAGAACATAAACTTAGCATGGTTTTAATTAACTTTCTCCTGTTGTAGAATTGGCCGACGAAAGTCTTCTATGCTGTGTTTTGGTACCGTGGCACTCGGTGGTTTAATTGTGGGGATTGTCCAAAACATAGGTACAGTGTTACGCTATTGATCGGAGACAAAGCATAGCCTACTTTGATACATTCTTTTGTCGGTTGCCGTGGACATCTGAATCATGTGCTTTGACCAGGGTCAGACAGAATACAATTAGATAGTATACAAGTCGGTTCGGAACACAATCTTTACCGACGTGGTTTCACGAAATATGCAGATGTCTCGCGTTAATCGCTATAACCACTGTTGGTGGTTTTTGTTTGCAATACATGACTTTGCCAGTGAAGCAGTGTCAAAAACTTTATCTGAAGAAATCATAACAATATTTCATCGATGAATAATTAATAATGAAAGCATTATGTCCTGTTGACGTCATGTGCACTGTACGTAAATACGTCATGAACGTGACTTTTTTTTTTTTTACCAACAGAAATATTGAGAAGACAGATGATGATAACTTCATATAACTATCTTAAAATCATGTAAGTGGTGTTCACAAAGCAAATCCTGATCTCAAAATTAATCCTTTTACCAAACAAACAGGCGTATTGATGACTCTGAGGATGTAAGCTTTTTAACAGTAAATCAAAGGACTGATAGTCCTGAGAGTCGCCTGGATGGTAATGGGTTAGAAGTTTTCACCCTTTTTTGTTCAAATATAGTAAAAGCATTCGAGATAACAACCGTAAGACAGTATTATATGCAAGCAAGTGACTTCATTTAAAAAATGTTTTTCAAAAGGTACAATCAATATAAAACAAGTCATTTCGTTGAAATGATATCCACCGCCTGAAAAAAAAAATTTTTTTTTTTTTGATCGAAACATAATTATAAGAGGTATTTTGTTTTGCATGTAAATGGCCTTTTTTGTTATTGGTGAAAATATACATTAAGCCCCCCCTTTTCCATGATACGGCATTTCATTAAATAAAAACAAATACTGATTGTTTGTGGCTTACGATAAACAATATAAATATGAAATTTCATAAATTTTGTCCCGTAGTTAAAGAGATTGATCCAGAATGGAAATATACATCAAACCCCCTTTTCCCGTGACACCGCATTAAAAACAAAAAACAAAATCAAACCGAAAAAAATCAAGTCCCTTCTTCCATGACAAGGCATTACATTTAAAAAAAGTATATCGGCGAACTATTATGAGGACTACATGTATGCAGTTTCATTAACTTTCGTCAAAGGTTTTAGAACATATCTGTCTGGATGGACGGAAGATCGGACGGACGAACGGACAGACGGACAGACAACATGAAAACCATATCTTCCCCCCCCCCCCAAGCCCGAAATTCAGCGGGGCGTAATAACTGTCGAAGTTAAATCAATATTTACAATTCCTCCCTAGCTTAATAATGCCTGTAAAGAATTTGGACAAAAGTTAGGCTTCTAGGTTGATAAAAATGTTTTTTCTGGCGCAGAATCTGGGTGGCTTAACTTACATGTGTATCTTAATTCTTACACATATTGCTAAAACAAGCAATCTAAATAATTTCAGTAGAATAGGGCATACATTTTCTCCCCAGATTTAGAGCAAGTTGTTTTTATATGACACAAATTTTCTAAAATTGGACCACATGGTTATACATATATCGTTTAATTTGAATAATTGTCCTATCCAAATACAGGATACTAGATATGAAATTTGGGTACAATTGCTTATACAGTTTCAGAGGCGGTTATCTTGAAATGTTACTACTCATTTCTCAAGCTTCTGTGAAGTTTATAGAAACAGAGCTGAATGACTTGAACAATTTTACAAGAGGACCATTTAGGCAACATTAATATGGAACTCAATTGAACTTTGTCTTCTGGTATTGGATCTAGTGACACACCTTTAGACCACAAATACCCTTTTGCAACTCACCCATATCTAATCTAAGCAGTCTGACAAAGTTCCGTGAGTATCGGACTGAACATAAATGGATTCTAAAGCACTAGATCTATTACGGTTCCGTCTGATTTGACCTAGTGACAACCTTTTTCTTTTAACCCCCGATGACCTACTTTCAGTTTTGTAATAATTATTATTGAGACAAACAGCCTGGCAATTTCATGATCATTGGACTGATATATAGCCTCAGGAGCACACACAAATATTTGACTCAGTAATCTACTTGTCCTTTGGAAATAATTTGTATTTGTTGCTGTCCGGGTTCAAGTTTTGTCCACAGTGGACTCTCGGAATGTGGCTGCTACAGCTCAAGAAAAACAATATAACCTAATGGCATGATTATCAGCCTTTTAACTTTGTCTCTGTTTTATAACGTCCCAAGAATTAGAACTACTTCCACACCAATTGAAAATTTTAGAGATCTACATGTATATTGCTTTGGCTTAAACTAAATGTTTGCGATTCGCTCTAAATTACGCTTTATAACAACCCTTTACAAGATTACAAACACTCCAATAAAGAACTTGTTGTTAGAGTGGGTTAACACTGATCTGTTCTATTATATTTGAAATATAGTGGAGTAAAAAGTCAAGTTTTCAGATTGCTGGTTGTTAGAACTGCGTAGTTTCAAGTCGAATTCCCGTGTGAATTCAGATTTTGGCAGTTACGAAAGCACCTTATGTTCTGACACCCGAACTAATAAATTGTTGTTTCATAAATACTAGATCTAGGTTTATCGCACAAACACAAAAAAACAGCAGACTTTTACAAATTCACCTCTTTAAGAACGAAAAACAATTAATCAAACACGGTATACTTTAAACACTCTCTCTGCATGGATCGGCGAAGCGCTAGGTCAGTATACGCTGAAAATAAGGGCCTCTTCAGCGACTGATTCATAAATATGTAAATTTATAAAGAATTCCGTGGTGCAAATGACGTTATACGTCACGTGATTATAAGATCTATATTTGTCGCACAGCTACATTCCAGAAAGCACCTACAAAGCGACGACTTGGTACAGCCTAGAATCGTGCGTATTGCATACGCTATGTTCGATCTCTGTGCACCTAGAATATTGGTGTGCAAAGTATTTAAAGTCTAGAATAAAAAGCTCTGAAGAAGCAACGTGTAAGAATGCCTAAGAAGGCAACGCGACCATTCCAAGTCGTTATAGATTTGTTTAAAAAAATAGCCTACTGTTGGGAAAAATTTCCATTGAAAGCTTCCATGTCAACTCTGTATCGCCTTTCGCTTTCCGACCATAGGTTGAGTGTTGAATTGTAATAAGACTTGCAAAAATTAAGGACAGATTGTAAGATTTAGAGTGTACTTCTAATGGGTAATTATCAAAACATTTTCACTGAGAATTGTCCACAAATAGAAGCGTGCTGTAGTAAAGACGCTTGTCGTCGGAGAGTATTTTTCAGCGTGTCCGCAAACTTGTTTAGGTCACGACGGCTATTTTTAGATACATACATAATGCGATATATTTAGAGATGACGTTTGTGTAAGCTATCGTGTACCCATGTGGACGAAATGATTGTTTCAAAGGTTTGAACCATTAAATAGCTCAGTCTTTACAGACATATTCATTATCACAAAAGCACAATTGTAAGTTATTTACGACAGAAACTGGGTTGTTTACCGAATAATTAGAAAACTATGTTTCATCTCGTAAACCGGAACTCGGCCAGGAAGCAGTACAAGGCCGGAGGTATGCCTACGTCACCCCATAGATCAGGATGATAACAATGAGAGCCTGGTTGCTACGCAACCAGGCGACTCAAAAATGGTAACCAGCATTTTTCCATTCCCACATTTTTTCTACCCTTTCAAAGAGAATACCTATAATTTGAGTCGTATTTCTTTTTTCGTCTGCAAATCAATTTGGACAAGTTTAAAAATACGTCGTCTGGTAAAGGACAAAGCAGTTAGTAAATCTATATGAGCGATGCTCTGGCAAAAGGGATTAAATACATCTCCGCGATGTATCATGATTACACCAAGGAAGTCATCACATAATTATAGATCCATAAAGTCCATTTTGTCTCAGAACGGACTGAATCATACTGTAGACTAGTCCTTTGACACGCAGATAATTGACCGATAGCAAAACGCTTCGACTCAGGTCAGCCTGCGCGGACTGCGCATGATGGCATTGGTTGATGCATTTTTTTTTTTTTTTTCCATTTTTGGATGTATTAAGCCCCCTTTTCACAGAGCATAGCTCGTATGTAATCGGCATGCCTATTGTTATTTCGTTTAACAACAGATACAGAGTACAAGGATTCTCTGACCAATGGTTTTGCAATAGTAGCTAATATAGGCGTTACCACTGCCTGGGGGCCAGTACAGACGATGACAATCGAACTTTACCCAACCGTTATCAGGTAAGCCGAACACGTTTTTTACAGGTGGAAAGTTTTATGATTTTCGTGTTTGACAGCAACAAGAAATGCAGCCAAAGTTATAAATTTATAGAAATACTTCGACTTACCCCGTTAAGAACTTTTTCTTTCTACTTTGGATGCAAATGTCAGAAAGCTATCTTCCTGTGTATGTAACCTATTGGTTAAAATAAACGTCATGTAGAATTTGATGGTATTTCGGGCAAGCGGCCTTGTAGTTTAAATCATTGCCAAGGCCCGCATCATGATTTTAGTCAACTCGTTGCGTAAAAAAAAAATAAAACATAAGTACTCGTGTAATCCTCTACTTCTGCTATAATCGCATTCTTAAGGATTTGACAGAATTGAAATGTGAAACAACTGCATAAACTAAGTTTTTTTTTGATTGCGTTTCTTTTAACCACCATTCAAAAGAAAAAAAAAAATCAATTTATATTTAATACGAAGGTTGTAAGAAGTTACGTCCGTTTGAAAGAAGTTGACGAAAACACAAAATAGCTAAATAAAATGAATTCAAACAAATACCGGAATCGCCATTTCGGAATCGGGAACTCTGTCTATTTTAATAAGGTTAGATAGGACGCAACCGTACCCTATTTGATGGCAACTCCATAGAATGGACGCATGTGTGATCTTCCCACATGCCATTGCAAAATATTAAAGCGAAAATTGAAAATTGACTTGCAGGCTATGCAACCATTAACGAAATGCTGCTAACAAAGGGTTTATTTCCGTTTTTTTTAACTTATGGTTAGTTCAATCCCGACTTTTGACAATCCTTGGGAAAAAGGCTTTTGAAAACATTGTAGGAAAAGGAGAAAATACTGGTAGCCAGTATTTTCTTCTTTTCCCACAATGTTTTCTGTTCATCAAAAACCAAATTTCAATTTCATGTGTGTGTGTGTGTGTGTGTGTGTGTGAGAAAGAGAGCCGTGCTGTGTGAAAAGGGGACTTAATGCATTTGCGAAAAGTATCGACCCAGGTCAGCCTGCACAGTCTGCACAGGCTGACCTGGGCCAATACTTTTCGCTATTGGTCAATTTTGTGCATGTCAAAGGATCCAGTATACCTTATGATACAGTCGGTTGTTGGACAAAATGGTTTTATAGATCCCTAATTATGACATGACTTGCATGGTATAATGCATCACGGAGATGTATTTAGCCCCCTTTTGCCAGAGCATGGTTCATATTTTTTCAGTTTGGTAGCTTGATGAACGCCGAAATACCCTCATTTATATCGTTTTCTTTTTTACCATAGATCTCCATATATCATATGTAAAAAAAAAAACTACCCAAATGCAACATAAGTCTCTCATCCTTCGAACAATATTTTAAAGCAATAAATAACCCTCAATCAACTTTTTATCAACCAGACGAAGATGTACTTCTATTCGACTCTTTAATTATCGATTCCGAATTACAAGTAATGTTTGATGAACTAAATGCCGAAATTTCATCGCCAGAGATCAGCAAGGCCTGTAAAGTATTAAAAAATAATCGCAGAGGGGGGACCTGATAACGTTATTAACGGTTTTTTTAAAATATTGTTATAATGATCTGGAGCCCTACCTCAAGTCAATTTTCAATAAATTTTAGACATGGGTTATTTCCCTTCGCAGTGGACAGAAGGTTATATAGTACCACTATTTAAGAAAGGCAACGCAACTTTACCCGAAAACTTTAGGCGGATTACTTTACTTAGTACTTTTGGAAAACTATTCACAAGGATTCTTAACAAGAGGTTTGCAAAATTGGCCGAGGATTATCACGTTTACATTGAGGCTCAAGCAGGGTTCCGAAAAAAAAAAAAAAAAAAAAAATGAGTACACTTGATAATATATTAATTGTTATTGTTTATGTATTAATCAACAGGTTCATAAACAAAAAAAAAAAACAAAAAAAAAAAAAAAAAAAATATATATATATATATATATATATATATATATATATATATATAATTTTTGTCTTATCGATTTTACTAAGGCATTCGATTTAGAAGTGAAAGAGAACATATTTTATAAAATCTCTCTGCTTTAATATCAAATCCAGACTTAAATCTAACAATGACAGAAATGAAAGCTTCAGATGTTTTTTGGGGGCGTCCCAAGGGGACTGGTTGTCCCCATTCATCTTTGCAATGTATGCGAATGACTTAGAGGAATATCTGAAATGAATTTAAAGGTATTAGAAATGCTACAAATATTCCTCCTTCTATACGCAGATGATATGGCACTTTTCTCTGATAGTGAAAACGAACTCCAAAATGGATTAAATCTGTTAAAAAGCTATTGCGACAAATGGAAGTTGACAGTTAGTCAATAAAACAAAAGTAGTGGACTTTCGTAAAGGTGGAAAGTTGTCGAGTAATACCTCATTTAAGTATGATGCAACAGAACTTGTGATAGTGAGTAAATTCTCCTACTTTGGGATTACCTTTTCTTATGGAGGGTCTTTTCACCACACCTTTGAAGAAATGGAGGGACAAGCATTAAATGCAATATTTGCGTTAAAGCAATACTTAAAAGTTTTTAAAGATATTTCAATCAGTCATGTTCTAGATTTATTCGACCAGTTGATTGTCCCAATTTTAAACTACAGCGCAGAAGTATTCGGCTTTGATGATAGTGATAAACGAGAAAAAATCCACACACGTTTCTGTAAACAACTCTTACGCATTAAATTGCAGACATCAAATAACTTCATCTACGGGGAACTTGGGAGGGTACATTTAAAAGTAAAACGCAAGTCAAACATAATCAAATATTGGTTAAAAATAACACGGTTAGATTAAAGAAAATACCTTAAACTAGTCTACCAGCAAATGCTTCACGATATGAACGAAAATGAAAATTTAGACAATTGGGCTTCAAAGGTTAAATTTCTCTTAGAAAGCACCGGATTTGGCTACGTTCATGAAAACTTTCAAGCATAGAGTCAAGGACATATTTATTCAAAATCGGGAAAATGAATAAAGGTTATCATCAAAAGCCACTACGTACAGTTTATTTAGCTCATTTGAAATCAAGACTTATCTTAATACTATAACAGTGAAAAAATACAGAGTAGCTTTAACCAAATTTCGATTGTCAAGTCATGATTTGCAAATTGAAAAGGGCCACTGAATAAAAACCCATACAAATTCTACGGCCCGATAGACAATGTAACCTCAGTAACTCACTGGAAGACAAATTTCATTTTTCATTTGAGTGCCCCCTTTACGCTGAATTACGGTCAAAATATATCAAAAAGTACTACCGGTTATGGCCCAATATTCCCAAATTTGTAGAATTATTAACAAACTCCAATAAAAACACATTGATAAAACTTAGCATATTCATCTATAAAAGCTTTGCAAAAAGAAAATCCGTGATAACATGACAAAAAAAAGGACGCCTTTTTAAATATTAGCAACAGTTTATCACTGGCAACATTTTATTTATGTGCATTTAATAATTATACAAGAACATATGTGTATACTTATGTAAACAGGTACCATGATGCAAAACATTGTAAATACTACAAGGAAAATTTTCATTATACTATGATGAATTGTTTTCCAACCATTTACAAAGCATCTCGGGTTTCAACGCCCTGAACATAGATATCTTCTGAAACATTGACGGAAAAGGAGAAAATACTGGTTACCAGCGCTTTATCCTTTTCCTTCATAGTTTTGTTCTACATCACGAAAGACAAATTTCACGTTTGTAGTAACATTTATTTTGTCGCCTGTAAATGCTTTCTATTTTGAACAGCTAAAAACAATATTAAATATTAGCCTAACACCTTTTCTCCAATTTTCCTTTCATTTTTCTTTTTCTTTTTTCAATTTCTGCCTGTCTGACTTTCTTGTGTCTCTCTGTTTGCACATCTATCTATCTTTCTATCTGTCAGTTTGCCTGTCTTCACCGGAACACCATAATTGTATACATTTACTTATTACAAGTTGTTTATAGTATATGCATGCAATATGGACAATTGTCTTCGCAATAAAAAAAAAAACCTTGAAACTTGAAACTTGTAAAAAGAACCTTTTTTAAAGCTTTATCTTAGTCATTTGAATGATCGTTCTTGTAAATAAGCTAATTAAGGTTTTTTATTTACTTTTATCATAGGAGTCTAGGATTCGGCTGTTTGAGCACACTAGCACGTATCGGAGCTATTGTTGGGCCACAGTTTGTTTACCTGGTATATGATTTGTTCTTCTTGTATATTTAACCCTTTACCAAATAATTCTGTGTTTAACGACCCTTAGGAGGAAGGCCTTCGAAAGCATCGTGGGAAAAGCAGAAATTTGGTAGCAATTATTTTCTCTTTTTCCTACAACATTTTCTAATCTTTCCAAGACAAACTAGATGCACCCTCCCCCTTCTCCACACTTCCGCCTTTTTTTTTCTTTCGTTGTTATTGATCAATTCTTAACTCACGTTCATCATGTTCCTTTTTTATATGGGTACTTATACTACCATTCACGTAAATTTAAGATGATGATGATGATCATCATCATTATTATCATCATCATCATTATCATCATAATCATGTATTGTTATTATTATTATCTATAATGGCTGAAAGCCAGCAGAGCTTATGTCATGGCGTGGTTTCCGTCGTCCATCCGTCCGCCTGTCCGTCCGTTAGTCTTTTTCTTGTTTACGCGATAAAGTCTGCTTTTGTGATCAGATTTTCGTGAAACTTGCAAGGTTTGTGTATCTCATCAATAGCTTGAATCCTATTGATTCTGAAACAAAAATCTGACCATAAGTAGGTCTATGTGAAAAATAGCGTAGCCATTTGAAATAAAAACATTTCCATTTCTTATTTACGCGATAAAGTCAGCATTTGTAAACGGATCTTCATAAAACTTGCACAGTTGCTTTATATCATCAACAGCTTGAGACCTATTGATTTTGAAAAAAAAAAATTCAGTATGGGAAAAGTATCCATTTAGAGTTGAAAATTCACATTTTCTTTTCACGCGGTAGTCAGTATTTGGGGTCGAATTTTCATGAAACTTGCACACTTGCTTTGTATCATCAATAGCTTAAACCCTTTTGATTTTGAAAAATAATTTTACAGTGGGTATGGGAAAAGTAGCCATTTGAAGTTGAAAATTTATATTTCTTGTTTACGCAGTTAAGTCCGCACTGATCCAATTCTTTTGAAACTTGCAAAGATTATTTGCATCATCAAGGGATTGTACCCTGTTAAAAATGAAGAAAATCTAGCAGTCAGTTTAGGAAAAGAAGCCATTGGATGACTTAGTATTGTATACTCAACATAGCCCTCATTATTGGTCACATTTCTTTAAACTTCCCGGGATCGTTTTATACATCGTGTAGATCTACGGAAACTCCATCATATTTAGCTGGTTTTCAGAAATTGTACTTCAACTACTTATGCTACTTTTGTGGGTTCAAGCCCAGTTGCAACAACATCGCCTATTTTTGTGTGTGTTTGTCTTTTTCCTTTGTGCATCATGAATTCATAACTTATGTTAGAAAAGAAGAAAGCAAAATCACTGCAAATAGTGCGATTCAGACACCCAATGGCCTCCAGTTATTATTACACAGGGATCTTTTCAATGTTGTCTGCTGCAAATTCCTTTCAAGTGATAAAGAATAACCTTTTTTTCAGAGTCAGTATACCCCAGGGCTGGTCTACTTTGTTTGCGCAGGAGTGGCATCATTGTGTGTAATTGGTCTCACCGGACTTCCGGAAACAATGGATGGAAATTTGAGCGATAAAATAGCCCCAAAGAAAACTATGAACATTCAGTTTGAGAAACTTCAGAAGAATGATGTTATATGAGAAAGAGAGAGAGAGAGAGAGAGAGAGAGATTACTACAAGATATCCGAAGAAGACATCGTAATAGTTTACATTCAGCGTTTGGTATATTCGCCAACAGGATTTTCAATTTGTACGAGAAGCGCATCATATTGCCATCTGCAGACGATTTCTCTCCATTTTCCTCATTTCTTTTTCTTACGTCGTATTAATTAACGTTTGGCTTCTTCGCCAACAGAATTTTCGGTCCTAGTGAAAATTTGGTCAAAACAAAGTAATATTTAAAGCAAGGAAAAAATCTTTTTGAATGATATGATAAATTATAGGCCTACTCACACGAAAAAGAAAGTATGCACTTTATTAGGATTTTTTTTTATATAATCAAAGAAGCAAAATGTAGCGAATTTGTTATAAAATAGTATTGACTACACAATGTTTTACCTTTAATTTGAAATTTGCTAATTTGAAAATTTGACCAAACATTATTTTACATGTGAATAACGTGGGGCTGAAAGGTAAAAGTCCCAGATCTCTAATGTTTTGTAACTGCTTTCTCTGTCTTGGGAAATTTGGCAGATGACAATTAATCAAAATCTGTTGTGGCCTCCTCGTCTACGAATCGAAACAAATATTCTAGACCGCATGGACCTGACGGAACGTCTTAGGACGTCGTCAAGAATGAGTTCTGGTAATTATGAAATTTCATTTAAAAGTAAAACTTGGTGTAGCCAATACATATTTGGACATTTTGTTGTAACATTGCCAATATTTTTTCTCTATGAGTGTACTATACCAGATTTCTTGTATGCAAGCGCATGCTTTCTTTTTTCATGAGAGGATAGAAACCTTTGTGGGGGGTAAAGATTTCTTTTGACATTTTAATTTGTAATTGCTTCTTTTTGCATAGTGTTGCTGCAAACTGAACTGGTCCCCGTTGTAGATATACATATTAAAACTGGCACAGGCTATTGTGTCGTTGCTTTTCATTGGGCTACACGTATATCACACAGTAGCCAATCAGAGCTGCATACACATTTCCAGTTTGGCTGTAGAGGTAACTGCGATTTTTTGCACAATTTGAAATTGGTAATGGAAACTAAAAGGAATGTTAGCAGACGTAAACATAAAAGGTGATACCAAAAATACAATTCACGTATTCGTGAGGTCAAAAAAAAATCGGAAAATCTTCTGCTCTGGATATGAGAGTGACCTCCCATGAATCTCTATTGGTGTTGCGTCATAGCTGTTCTAAAAACAGACGGGCAGAATTCCGCCCGTTTTCAGTAGCCTGTACCGATCCCTATACATTTGCTGTATCAGGGGAGGTAACCAGTCTAGCTGCAGACTGCAGAATGGTTTCAAAAGTTTTCTACTGATGAAGCATACTATTATTAAGTCGCTTTTTTGTGGTAAAAGGTTATTTCAGAGTAATAAGTCTGAAGAATATATTTATGGGGTGTTAGTATCTTCGTGATGCGTTATACCAAGAAAGTCATCATATAATTATGATTCCATCAAATCCATTTTGTGTAAGAGCCGACTGAATCATGAGGTAGAGTGGTCCTTGGACATGCAGAAAATTTTATAAATAGCAAAAAGTTTCGACCCAGGTCAGCCTGCGCAAGCTGACCTGGGGCGATACTTTTTTGCATATGCATTCAAACCTCTTTTCACAGAGCATGGCTTATACCTACATAATGTAAATAGTTTTGGTAGTACCTCTCAGTGTTGCACTTCTAACCAGAGCTTTCATACACAGTCTCTCATAATGATTATTTTTATTTTTAAGAGTTTTTACACTTTTCCGGTGAAATAACAGGTATTTGTATATTTCTTACAAAGTTCGTCGTTATAATTAGGTGATGGATAGCAAAGTTTAAAAAAAAAACCAACACTTATTTAATCAATTGTGATGGTAAAGTTGGAAGGTTCTTTAGCCATTACTTAGGTGTCTTCACTTTGAATTTTCACCAATGACACTCCACACCCCTCTGTTCTTTTGTTATTTTCCCCTAGCTTTCTTCTAAACTGACTTTCATTTTTTGTATTTAGTAATGATACGATCATATATTAACCGTTACCCTAAATTTGGAAAAGAACTTTATAAGCCTACGCTTTCGCACTTATCCTTTTCTTCGGTATATTTCTCATATGTTGCATTGTATTGTCTTTTGTAAACTAGTATACATGTATTATACTGTTGAATAAAATATGTTAAACTAAAGTTTGTAAAAAAAAAAAAAAGTGCCTGTAACTCGATTAAATAAATTCACTGAAAATGAAGATTTTGGTTGGTCGTAGTTTGAAATGTAAATGATCCAAGATCAGATTGCATCTTCTATACAATCTTGGTCTTAACCTACAATGTTCTCAAAAGCTTATATCTTCTCTTATGGTTTTACTTTTTTGTTTACTTGTCATTTAACGCCGTTTTCAACATTATTTCGGATATATTGCACCGGTCCGTGCACCTATCCAAGCTTCCCAATGCCAGTACTTCTCACTACATTCTTTCCAAACCACTGACATAAACATAAACGTCGTGGAAACAAAGTTTAACGGTGGGAAAAAAGAATAATGTTGAAAATGGTGTTAAAAAAACCTAGCGCAAAAGAGGGACACTTGAAGGAAGGGAAAAAAAAAAAAACACTTTCATATACTGTGTAAAAATCTCTGAGAAAAGGAAACCGCTTTTTGTAATATACCATCGCTCCCTGTTCGACACCATGGCATATGAACCATGCTCTGTGGGAAGGGAGCTTAATGCATCTGCAAAAAGTACCGACTCATGTCGGTACCTTTTCCTCAAGTATTAGGGTCCTACTTCAAGAATGAACATCACTGCTTGGTTTGTTTGGCGCACGGTTAAACTTCAAGGTTTTTAGGTCGGACATGTTTATGAATATGCTAATGGTCAGGTCGCTTGTTCAGGCTCCAAATATCTATACAGATGCCCCACAATGGACAGTGAGTTATCTTCTACGTTTTTATCCCAATATATTCTAAGTTCTATTGTTTCAATATCGTTTAAATGCATTTCCTTCAGAAGAAGACAGTGTTTGAATTTAATTTTCTCAATAAAAGCAGAAATACTAATGGTGAAGTGTATGATGATGTTAATGCTTATGTTTGTGTCGATTACAATAATAATAATAACAATGATAATAATTATAATAATAATAATGTTGATGATGACGATAATTTTATTCTATAGCAGTCTACCAGTAAGAGCAAAGTTTCGTGCTGATGTCCAACTTAACATGTCATAAAAGATGACACAAAAGACAACACCCGATAAAATCCTTGAGGACCTTGGTGGATGCGGAAAGTTTCAATGGCGACTGACGGTGCTCGTCCATGTTATGAAGGCGCTTGTATGCTGGAGTATGATGTCTATGGTACTAATGGCCGCCAAGCCGACATATTGGTGCAGCGATGATCAGTTTGGTACCGAACTTGTAGAGAATCCTAGTATCACGTGGATCAAACCGAACATGTCAAAACTTGCAGGTGTTTGTGTTGATAGCAACGGAACTCGATGCTACAGTTTTAGATTTGCACGAACAATGGAAACGATTGTTACGGAGGTAAGTCTACTGTAAATACCATATCCGGGTTAATACCCAGTCATATTTTCTTCGACAGAAAGCATTAACACAGTAATTTGGAAAGACCACTAGCTGAAGCAGGCTAGACTCCTTTCTGTGCCTAGTGTATATTTGTACGTGTAAAACATATTTGGTAATTTAACGCCCTTTGCTACCATAGCGCAGCTTGACGAATCTGAGTTACAATGCTTTAAAAGAGGCAGGGTCAGTTCGATTTAGAACAGAAAATTGATCGCTAACTTTTCATGGTTTAGGATTTTTATCAATTAATTCGTTGCAGATTGAAAAGTCGCTTGCTTGAAGTGTGTGTATACATTTAGTTTACTTGTGTTTATTTTGATTAAAACTTCTATACATAACAAACAAATAACTGAATATAAGTATTTTACGATAACTATCAAAATAAACGAAAAAGCACTAGCGTGACTTACCGGTTGAACACAATTTTAACACCAAAGTGACAGACCATAACTACACAGAATCCCAAGTCACATACAAGTCACATACAATTCCAAAAACTGTACACTTCCGGTCCTACATTGTGATTAAATAGGTGTCTACAATTGAAATCTTCACCAATAACACTCCACACCCTACTGGTTTTCTGTTATTTTCCCCCTAACTTTTTCTCAAAAATTAAGGTAAACTGTCTGTAATGACCATTATTCAAAATTTGGAGAAGAACTTTATAAGCCTAAACTTTCATTCTTATACTTTTCTTCAATATATTTGTCATATGATTGTATTTTCTTGTGTGTGTGTGTTAACTGGTATATCATACTGATGAATACTATGTTTGAAGCAATCAAATTTTATCATTATAGGATCTTATGATTTCATTCTTGATCCATGGTCAGCATCACATGGAGAGTGTTCAAATTTTCGACCTTACTAAGAACTTTTCCCTCGGTTTTACACTTTACCAACACTGTCTACTTTATTTAAACTTCGTTTCAGTTCAGTCTGGTCTGTGACAAAAGCCACATTCCTAGCACTACGATGTCCGTTCAAATGGGCGGCGTTCTGATAGGCAATATGGCGGCAGGACAAATAGCAACTCTGTATGGACGAAAATGGCCTCTGTACACTTCAATGGTTATACTGGTTGTGTCTGACTTTATCGCCTACTTCTCTATCAACTGGATTATGTTCATGGTTATGAGGTTCTTTATTGGAATTGGCTGTGGGTTTTTCCTGGCAACACAGTTCAGTCTCTTATCAGAGTTTACTTTGGCGAAATGGCGTGCTTGGACCATTGGATTTCCTTCATGGCCGCTTGAGCGTTGTATTCTGGCTTTAGTTGGATGGTTGCTAAATGACTGGAGGAGTCTTCAGCTTACAATAGCATTGGCTGGTTTACCGTTTCTGGCTACTTGGTGGTAAGTTGCACTGAATACTGCAAATGTTATTTGACTTGCTGACTGAAGTGATTAATTAAGAAAGTTGGTTTTGTTTTGATGACTCTTGTCAAAACTTACATATTCTAAAACACATCTAGCTTTCGTGAGTTAGACCATACTGGTGTAAATGTACAATTAAAATAACTTTACAACTGAAATCCTTGCACTTGCAGTTGTCACTATAAACAACTTTTAATCCTTAAAGTGCCAGTGACAAAGTTTCTTGCTCTTGAAGACGTAAGATTAAACTGTGCAGGGCTTTGAACTCGCTTTCAGATACTTTATCTTCCCTCTGCAGTGTTTTTTTTTTCTTTGAAGACATGTAAGATCAATGTAAGATCAAACGGTACAGGGCCTTGAACTCGCTTTCAGATACTTTATCTACCCTCTGCAATGTTTTTTTTCCCTTATTATTTTATCTTTAAGCTATTCTGACCAAGACAGCCCTAAAGTAGCATGCAGAGGTGCCGTCTTCACTTCAAGCATTTTAACCTGCATTCCAATTTTAGTTTAGCCAGTACATGTAATTATTATTTTCTAAACTGATAAACTGAACATTGGACTAAGAATCCACTTTAGGATGGCAGGTGAAATGGGCCCCGGTCCTTTTATACTGACTGAAAATATCCATATTATGAATTTGACTTTAAGGGGATTAAAAGTGGTCACTACCATGGAGGTTGTGAATGTAACGCACATAGAATACTTAAAATTTGCATTCTCTACAGGTGTTTACCTGAAAGTTTTCGATGGTACATAGCCCATGACCGATACAAAGATGCAGAAAAGATTGTTCGAGATATTGCGAAGGCCAACAGACGTCAAATGCCAAATATGGATGAAGTCATTGCCGATGAGAAACCCGAAAAAGACACCAAGTACACCCTCAAACATCTATTTCAATCCAAATTTCTTGTCCGTATTTCTCTGTTGTCGATTATCAACTGGTGAGTAATTTAAACATTTCCTTAGAAAAAAAAGTTATTTTTTCTGAAGTTTAAGGTTTGTTGTATTTATTTTGCAGTTTTGTAACAAAACTTTCAAGTTTTGTATGGAAAACAAATACATATACATGTATTAAAACTTCATGTTCATCGTTCCTTTGTCAGTGTTTTTTCAGCGTGAAAAAGTATGGCGCAAATCTTCGTCTGAACGCACTTTGATCTATACGAAGTAAACTTTTTTTGTAGCACAATCTTGGAACTTGCTGAAAATGAGAAAATAATTCTTTTGTCGTAATACTATCCTTGTTTACACATCCGAAAGACTACCACTATCGATTGCAATCTGGATGTTCAACATCAGACTGTCCAGTAGACGAAGTGGATATTCTCAGTCGCTAGAAATAACCAGCATGTTGCATGTTAAAGTGATCCTAGCATCCTGGTGATTAAGGTACATGTATAATGTATCTGGGTAATAATAAAAGTTTCGCATTGGGCTCATCTATAAGAAGAGTTTAAGTAGCTATGGGCTATGGACAAGCTATTAGTTGTATTTTTCTTTCGATGTAGCAGACAAGTTTATAACTTACTTCATAGTAACGACATACTCAAATCAATCAACAGTAATTTGGAAATGGTAAACCATGTGGACATGTTTATTCTGCGGACTCTTGCAGGCCTATTTGCGGGCACATTTATATACCAGCGTTGCTACCACTTGTCTCTAGCGCTTAGGAATAGATTTAATAATTGGTGAGAATCGGAGCATGTTTTCAACGAGTCTCAGTTCGGATTTCGGAACAACCATAGTACAACGGACTGTGTTTATTTACTTCACTCTACTATTCAAAATATTTTACACAAAAAGGCTAAATTGTATTGTGCTTTTATCGATTATCAGATGGCGTTTGATACCGTAATAAGAGATGCACTATGGTTGAAATAGACGGGGCTTGGCATTAGTGGATGTTAAAACTAAGCTTTCACTATTTGATACATTGGTCGTTCCTATACTCCTTTACTGTTCCGAAGTGTGGGGAATATATATCTATAGAGATATTGATAATCTTCACATTAAGTTTTGTAAAATAATTCTTGGGGTAAACTAGACTGGTATCAGTCCGTTAAATAGAGCATTTTCATTTTTAAAAAAATCATAAAATAAAACAGCAGAACAAAATACACTCATATAATGTTCTCAAGGTCTGATTTAACGCCTGTATTTTAGATAAAGAGCAAGTAACATCATATATTCCTGAGGGTTTACAATAGTTGTGTACCTTGTTTATTAGAATGACTAAAATGCAGGGCCTGAATGCCAGGCAAGGGGTAAACAAACAAACGTCTAATATATCTATTTTAGGGGAGCTTGGCACGTATCCGCTCTCACTAATTTGTCAAGAAAAAGTTTTAAAAAATTGGACAAAAATAATAAATAATGAAAATTCACTATTGTATGGAATATTCGCTGAACAACTAAACAGAAATAATGCGAAATGTTGGGCATACTCAGTCAAGAATTTTATAGATAATCTAGGTTTTAGCAATATATGGGATAATTTTGATAAAAATATTAATTACCTCCCTTTGTTTAAACAGAGATTAAGAGATCAGTATTTACAAAATTGCAATCATCAACACAGGAGCTCCCCAAATTATCTTACTATAGACAATTCAAAAGCAATTTCAGTAAAGAAAAATATATTGATATCATTTCAAATGATTTCTTGAGAAAATCGTTAAGTCGCTTTCACATGTCCTCCCACTGCGTAGAAATTGAAGTCGGCAGATATACTAATATTCCAAGAAATGACCTTGTATGCAAAATGTGTTCTGATCATCAAGCTGAGTCAGAATACCAATTCTTATTGTGCTGCCCGTTTTATTCGGATTTACGCAAAAAGTATTTTGGTAATATACCCCATCCTAATATGCATACTTTCATCAATATACTATCATCAAATAGTATAAATAGTGTGCTAAATACAGCTAGGTTTTCAAGAGATGCTTTCAAACTTCGTAACAGCCAATTATCATAACAAATTTAGTGGTTGAATTATCCTTTTGATGTTTAATACTATCAAACCCACTTCACTGATCACACATTTAATGATATATTTGAGCATAAACATAAACTCCAGTGTACTCTCGGCATTGAATGTTACTTGCATTTTCCTTTTCATTGCATACTATGAAATGAATATTTCATTGCTATTTTAAATATTTTGAAGCGTTAAGCGCTTTCTTTTCTATGTCCTTTGTATAATATTTCTATATTTCATTCAATCTACATGTTCTTGATATATTTTTTATTATGTATTGTTATGGCCAAAAGCATTACTTGTGCTGATTTGCCGAATGAATGAATGAATGAATGAATGATACACTTAGAAAATGAATAAAATAGGTTTGTTTAGTTTAAATATATTTTATTCAATAAATGAATGGGGTCGGGCAACAAGTTCTTGCAACTTAGATTCAGCCCTTCCCCTACAATCAAATAAACAATACAAATAGACAGATAATGGCAACAAAACGTATAAAATACAATGTGTGGATAACAAAATGAGAGAGAGAGAGAGAAAGAGCTGTAAGGAAACAAAAAGAGAAAGAGGGACAAAATGATAAAGAAAGGAAAAAATCTGAACAGGATAGAGCGAAAACAGAACTTAAAAGAATAGAAAAAAGGGGAGTGAGGAATTGAGGAACGATGCTCTGTGATGGATGCCTGCTATTTTGATAAGAGGCTGTAAATTATTTTACTGAATTTGAAATTATTACTCAAATAATGAGCAGTTTTCACGAAATAGATGATTACCCTTTTCTTGTACTAATTGGAAATTTAATATTTTTAGGCCTAATCCAAACACCAATTACTGTTTGAGTCCACATGCATTTTCGAACACATCAGTTTTACCAGCTACTGTTTCTTTTTCAACGATGATTTGAATTAACATGTAACCTTGAAATATATATCTAACTGAAAAGTTCACAAGTCACTGGTATGCAAAACAACGAGGAAAGAAGGCGTGATTACTTTTCATTGTTTCTATTTATAGCGAACCACAAAAGAGTTTCTTTATTCATATCCAAGTAACTCTTACGCCGTTTATCTTTTTTTTTAAGATCTGTTGTTTTTTTCTTGCCATATATAAAGATACTATAGTTTAAAAAGCGGTAGTGGACATTCTGATTTAAGATTACGGTCGAACATACACGAACGCCGTACGTAAAATAATTCTTACGTTGCAGTTGTTTTTGAGATAAATGATACCCGAACATTCCCTGCCATTCGATGCCTTTAAATATTGCAGGTTTACTCTTGGAGTTGTATATCATGGACTTAACTATGGGGTGTCAGCACTCTCTGGCAACTTGTACCTGAACTTCTTTCTGTTCTCGGTGTCATCAGTACCTACCAAGGCTTTATCAATGTGGATGTCAAACTGGTATATATAAACATTGTGCTCTCTCTCTCTCTCTCTCTCATCGCTCAATCGCTCACGAGACAGCAATAAACAACTGATCCTGAGTAAGTAGAGAAAATTTCTTTAGTTTTTGTTTTGTATTTTATACGGTATTTTCCTATGATCGCGCAGTCCACTTAGTAAGACATCTTGCTTACTAGTACATATGTATAGTCGGACAAATATTTGACACTAGTGAACGTGTCTTTCTTTAAAAGACACGAAAAACAATCCCCTTCTTGTGAATACTGTAAAACAAATGTGTAATCAAACTGCTAAATAAGAAGAAAATACGACTATAGATAAGACTTAAATGACATTAATTGGTCCCGTTACGAAATCGATCAAAAATCTTTTTCAGCATTGGTAGAAAGAAGACATCCATGCTTTGTTACGCGACCGTGGCGTTAGGTGGATATGTTGTGGGAATAGTACAACAGACAGGTACATAGTGTTTATGTGTAAAGGTAGAATGTTCTTCCTCTGACGTAGCAAATATTTTACAATACTCTAAAATTAGTGGCCACTTCTATTAAACAAGCATCCCGTATTAAGCAAACTTACGGAGTTCCCATAGAAGTGAAATATGTCGAAATGTACCTGTATTAAAATAACAATAGATGCCAAAAGTACACGAAATGGGTGTTAAAATTCATTTAAATTTAAATCATATTATTGAAAAGTATGGAAATTATTGTGAAGATGACAACTTGCTATTGTACGGTCGGTCCAAATGTTAGTCGTTGGCAGTGAAATTAATATTAAAACCAACTTAAATGCTGCCAGGTCACTCTATCTTTTGTTCACTTTTTACCTGATTTTGAAATTCATTTTTCTGCCAGCGACTTGCACATGGACTGACCACACAATAAGAGATTGTCATTTTCACAATATTTTCCATACTTTTAAACGGAAAGATTTAAATGTATTTTAACACCTACATTGTGCTCTTGGCCGCTATTGGGCCTTCAAGAAAGCAACTGTCACTGTCCTCTAGGTGCTTGTTGAATACAATTTTGTATTGTATAGTTTTATGTAGTATATAGTTACCAACAAGGTTAATGTATTAAACTTTTACCAAGCAATCTGGAGTTTTAACGACAGGCAGCTTTTCATACATTGTGGGAAAAAGAGAAAATGGTGGTAACCTTTCGAAGGCATCATTTGAGCAACTTCTGATTTGCCCTCTGGAAATGCTTTGAATTTGGACCAGTCGAAAATTTTGTCGTGCGGTACAGGGGTACAAGTATTAGAATATGTGGACGTTAAGGGGTTTTTTAACATCATACGAAACGATCCCGTGAACGACCCGAAGAAAAATACCTTTGAAAACGACAGTAGAAAAAAAGGACAAAATCCCAGTTACCAGTATCTTCAAGGCATCACATGATCATGGATCCATTAAATCCACTTTCTTTAACAATCGACTTGATCATGAGATAGAGAATGGTCCTTGGACAAACGGAAAACTGACCAATAGCGAAAAGTTTCGGCCCAGGTCAGCCTGCGCGGAATGCTTATTAAGACACATTAAGACCCCTTTTCACAGAGCATGACTCATATAATACATGTACTAATGAGTAAAAACCTGTTTCTCTAGATACTGAATACAAGAACCTTCTGACAAACACATTTGCCATCATAGCGTCAATTGGAGTAACAACAGCGTATGGCCCTGTTCAGACAATAACAATAGAACTCTATCCAACTGTTATCAGGTAAGAGATCATCAACATAGTATTTCCAAATACTGAATACAAAACGAAGCAGACCAACAGGATAGTAATAACCGCGTCTCTCGGTGTAACAACAGTCTATGGCCCTGTTCAGACAATGAACAATTACAATTTATCATTTTATTATAGAACCGTTATCAGGTAAGAGGTCATCGACGTGCCAGATTTCAGTCATTCCAGATACAAGAACAAGCTGACAAACAGTCCAGCAATAACCCTGTCTGTCGGAGTGACAATGGTATGTAGCCCTGTTCAGATCGTCTCAATTGAAATTCCGACTTTTATTAGGTGGAAGATCAGTTATATCACACAGGCAATATATCTCTAATTGAAGGTTGCAAAAGGTGCCTAACATACCAACAGTTTCCAATGTTTGAATTATTTTTCAGCATATATGCACCTCTTACTTTAAGCTAATTTAACCATGTCCTGCATTATTGAACTATATCCGCCATATCCAAAGGAGTTGATCGTTTGCTTATCTGTTTTCTTGACAGAAGTTTTAATCCAGTCTTGCCTTTGAGGACATCGTCGATAAAACTCAGTATGTACAAAACGATCTGATCGTGGCGCTACATACACGAAGTCTGGCCAGCACTGCCACCAAGTTGCAGTATTTTGGAGTACTTTTTTACTTGCTATGCCAGAAACTTCATATTTCATAGATAGAAATTTTATTGGTTTTGTATGTATTTCAAAATATTCTAATGGCTTGCGATATCACAGGGTAGAATGTGGATTCTTTCTGGTGGGACGTCAACAATGCTTATCTCTGTTGTCATATCTACTATTTTGTCATTTTTGAGTTTTTTCTTTGATCAAATCATAATCATATACAGTTAAAGAAAAATTTAATCGAAGTTTTTGCCTCTTTGTTACGTAATTCAAAAATAATTACCTGTACATTTTTTGATATTTCACTTCATTGTTTTTCAGGGCACTAGGTTTTGGATGCTTGAGTACGATTCTCCGTTTGGGCTCTGTAGTGGGTCCTCAACTTGTTTTTGTGGTAAGATTATGGTCTTTATGTGATATCAGCGCGGCTGCATTCTTCCCTACAAGATTAAATCTAACTAGATGGCAAAATTTAAAGTCGGTCCACATTGAAAGCGTTTTGCAGATGACTTGTAAATTCGATAGGGCTCAAATGAAGGGATTTGTCTGTGAAAGGGTAAAAAACACTGTAGTAACAGAAGAAAATACGTTCCTCTTTTTTCTCTTGAAAAACTTTCACTCTGAGTGTCGTCAAACTTTTTTGACATACTTGTCAAGCACCAGTTAATTGATTTCGCGATGACTAAGTATTCTTGGTTTGTCAAAAAATCTGAATATTGCAGATGCAAGGTCATTTTTTGAAAAAAAAAAAAATCATCGCAACATTATCAGATATTGTAGATCGAAGATCAACTGCACGTTCTGTGCGGCTTCATTCTAATCTTCGCCAAGTAGGTTACAAAAGCGCGTGGCATGATCATAGTTCTTTATATTTATTAATGTGCAGAGTCAATACATCCCGGGACTGATTTACTTTTTCTGCGGAGGAATCGCTACTCTTTGTGTCATTGGGCTGATGGGACTTCCAGAAACTATGGATGGGAATCTAAGCGATAAGATCGACAAGGGAAAAGACGAACACGATCAGCATACATCGAAAGAGAAGAATGGACTTGTGTAATACTTTGAGATTATAGAGTATAAATGCAAACGTAGACCAGAGTCCCGTCATTACTGGCTCTATACTGGCGGTGTAAACTTACATTTGGCGTTTATTCTGGCGCTTTTTATCTGTGTCACCATATTAAACCATCTTCATCACTTTACGTAGGGTCGTGATCTATTGAACACCACCGCCAAGAAAAACTCACCTTTACGCAGACAGTATTGGGAGGGATATTTCAAAATTGAAGAAGTAATGGCTTTGTAAGGAATGTTCAAAACTGTCCAAGTTACCAAATTAAAGTTTTAACAAGACCACAAAGTATGAAATCAATTCAGCACCCTATATTTCATTCCAGGCATCTGTTTTAAGTGGTATTTATTCATATATGCGTATCAGCAAACATGACTTACCATAACCAACAAAGATATGTACTTAAAAATAAATGTAACTGTGAAAACCAATGACAAATTATCTTATCAGATGAAGAAATCCTTAGCTTTACAATCAATAAAAGACACTCACCTCTAGAACTGACGTAGAGAGCATGTCCAAATTCTTAAATATCCAGTTATCGAAAAACAAGCATTAGATCTAATGACTATCAGCCTTTTGAAATGAACCATGCTATGGCAAAAGGGGGCTTAATGCATTTCCGTGATCCATTACACCAAACAAGTCATCTCATAATGAATTCATGAAATCCATTGTCTCTATCAACCGACTGAATTATGAGGTACACTGGTCCTTTGACATGCAGAAAATTGACCAAAAACATGAAGTTTCGGCCCAGGTCAGCCTGCGCGGACTGCGCAGGATGACATGGTCTATACGTATTGCAGATGCATTAAGCCACCTTTTCACAGAGCAAGACTCAAATGTTATTTATATCATCAACATGACAGACTGTCACACAGTAGGGTCATACAGGGAAACATAACTCAAATTGACCGTGATTGTCTTTGCCTATGAACTGAACTGAACTGAGGTATCCCTTGATCTCATGGTAAGTGGGATTTTTTTATCTTAGATATTGCTTTCAAAGTTAAGAAAAACGAGAAGCTTTTAAGTCGGTTAAAACTGGAAATTCTAATGTCGAAATAAAACTTATGACAGGTTGAAAGTGACCTGCAGAGAATGGGTACACACAATCAATCAATATTGCGTACTGCCGCCCACGGCTTGCAGAACAGATATAGTCTTCCTCTCATACCTCTCATAAGAGGTTGAAACAGCTCGATCAGTAGCCGCTGTCATGACGTCAAAGGATACCTCGTTTCAGAGGCAACCGACTGGTTTGTTGGTGTATGCAACAGCCAGATTCTAATTTCCAACCCATTTCATATCATTCACGCCAGAAAATCAAACCCGATAAAAATACAGGGGTCTGCAACACTATTTTTTCATATGTAGCCTTATTTTGAAATCACTGGTTTACCTTGAATAAGTTATTTCAGATAGTCAGTGCAGATCTGTACAATGTCAAAGTTCTATCAGCGTGGCCATTTTGAAATACATGTATTACTGCAGGGTAACTGCAGGAACTAATTTGAATGGTGTTTCTATGGCCTGCTTTTTTTTTTTTTGACAGATTTTAATCTTGCATGTCCAAAACAGTGTTCCATGTGTAATTTTACCTTCAGTTTAAAAACATATTCTGCGGTCATCTTTATACAGATGTAGATTACACGAGAAGAAATACAAGCCGGCAAAAAGGTCAGGCCACAAGTTTTCAAAACTTAGATTCAGCCATTACCTTGAGACAATTTTATCTTCGAGCATACGTTAACAGAAACCAATATCATACACATCAATGGTGCGAAAGGTGAAAATTTATTGTGTTAACTTACGTATAGGTTTCATGGTGTCTGCGTTTTGTCTTTGTTACGTTAAATGACCTCTGTTCATTTTAGTCTAAATTCTGCTGATCTCGCACGACAAACATTTTAGTAAAGAGCTGTTTATTCTTTACATTTTAAGATTACTCTGTGTTTATTTGTGGAAGGGTAAACTACAACATTTTCATTCATTCTCCATGGTGATTGGCCCATTTTGGTCACATGACTAGTCTTGAAAAGTACATAAGGCGGCAGATTTCAAATGTAGGCAGTTTCCTCGAAACGTCAGAGCTGTAGAAAACTAAACCCTTATCCTGCTACGTAAGTGAAATGAAATTTTCAAACCGATAGTAAAAACCCGAATAATTTTATTTCCAACTTATTTTTTTTTTTTTTGGGGGGGGGGGGGGGGGGGAGAAAAATATCTCCTTATCGGACAATGTAGATCAAAGATCAGACTGCACGTTCTGTCCACAATAGGTCGGTAAGAAGGTCAGTAAGTCGCGCTTAGCAGCTTTAGGGTTAACAGTGACTCCGAAACTATGGATCTCTACTGCTCAGCTCAATATTTTCTGTAGGCCCTATTTATAGAATAATCAAATAAAGCAGAACTAAATATACCTTTTGAAGTCCGATATTCTATACCGTCATATACAGAAACCAAATTACGGCAGTAACGTCAGGCAAAATGCCTTTGCCAAAAGACAAAATAATAGATTGAGAAACCCTTCAGAAACCATTTTGAGGAAAAGAGAAAACGTTGGTAACCAGTATGTTGTCTTTTCCCCACAATATTTTCTACACTTCTGAAAGTTTTTGGTCACATTGAATTTGTCATCTACAAATGCTTTTTACTTCTCAATTTGGACACGTCTAAAATACTGGTAAAGAGTTAAGTGTATTTATAGTCTGTACAATACATGAAGCCTTGCCATTACTAGAGAGATATATATATAGAGAGAGAGTACCACAGCATTCATATTTCTAAATCCAATTAATAGATTAATTTATTGATTGAGCGGTGTTTTTTACTGCTTTCAACATTATTTCAGTCAAATCGTAGCAACAGCTCACTCATTCACATTCGTGTATTTCCTAGGTTTTACAAGTCTGGGTTTGAAATATACTCCCATGAAAATCCAGTACTTCGATTGACGATTGAACCCGAAGCCTTCAGCTTCATCAATGGACCACCTAGGATCCTGTTGTTGATTCATAAAATTGAGAACCCAGTTCAAGTAAACTTCTTTTCGGGTGATGGCCTCATGTAGTATCTTATTTATTTCTTTACCACACAATCCCTAGTTTAATGACCCTAAGAAAGAAGCCTTTGAAAATATTGTGGGAAAAGGAGAAAATTTGCACTTTGATGCATCTATGCAAGTCGGCTAGGCGCTTTGCCGTTATTGTCGGGCTTGTCATATTTGCTCTCTGATGCACCTATACAAGTCAGCTAGGCGCATTGCCGTTATTGTCGGGCGTCTCTTATTTGCTCTCTGATGCATCTATGCAAGTCAGCTAGGCGCTTTGCCGTTATCATCAGGCTTGTCTTATTTGCTCTTTGATGCATCTATGCAAGTCAGCTAGGCACTTCGCTGTAATCGTCGGGCTTGCCTTATTTGCTTTTTATAATGCGTCTAGGCAAGTCACAACTGTACACCTAACCCTTTACCAAAGAATCCAGGGTTTTTATGATCCTGAAGATGAAGTGTTTTGAAAACATGGTGGGAGAAGGAGAAAATGATGGGAAAAGGAGAAAATGCTGGTAACCACCTTTTAATTTGAAGTCCAATATTTTGTTGTTTGGTAAAGAGTTAATATGACTTGTCTCACTGAACGGAAGTGCGTTCATGGTGGTTATACCACAAATCATGGTACATTTGTTTTTCGACATTTTAATATACTTGAAGTACATAACAATAACATGCATATAATTCTTTACTAGACAATAGTAGCTTAGTCTTGTCCATATCAAAAGTGGCTAATGTGATAGGATTTGGCTTTGATAGGGTAGACAACATCGTGGGAAAAGGAGAAAAATACTGGTAACCAGCATAATTATTCTCTTTTTCCCACAATGTCTTCACAAGCCTCTCTCTTCAGGTTCATTTTAACATGGGATTGTTAGATAAAGGATTAAATCATTACAAAACGAAACAAAAAAAAAAAGTACACCAACCCTTGTCTCTGAACACTAGACAAAATATGGCACAAAGAGACTTAATATATAATGACCATGATGGTTATAATGTGCTCTGGTGAGCCGAATAACTAAAGAATGTTTTTTTCTACTAACCCGTGTCCATTCTTTGAACATTTAACTCTTTACCAAACGACAAAATTTTAGACTAGTCCAAATTGAAAGCATTGCAGACAACAAAATAAATGTGACTCAAAACTTGAAATTTGTTTAGGTAAAGATAGAAAACATTGCGGGGAAAAGGAGAAAATGCTGGTTACCAGCATTTTCTCATTTTCCCACAAAGTTTTCAAAAGGCCTCTTTCTCGGGGTTGTTAAAACTATGTACTGTATGGTAAAGGGTTAATCTTTCTTTCACAAAATTTCATGTTCCATGGACTCTAAACAGGAAGGCTTTTGAAAACATGGTTGGAAAAGCAGAAAATGCTAGTAACCTTTATTTTCTCCTTTTCGCCCCGCAATAATTTCTACCCTTTCAAATAGAAATAAACTATTATTTGAGCAACATTTGATTTATTACCTGTAAATGCTTCCAATATGAATAATTTCAGTTTTCATTATGTGGTAGAGGGTTTAATTGTGTATCTATAAATGAGCCATACTCTATGAAAAGGGGGCTTGATGCACCTCCGTGATGCATGATACCAAGCCATCATACATCCTTAAAATCTGTTTCATGTAACAACCTATTGAATAATGAGGTAGACTGGTCCCTAGACGTACAGAAAATGGATCGATAGCAAAAAGTTTCAGCCCAGGTCAGCCTGCGCAGTCTGCGCAGGCTGACCTGGGTCGATACTTTCTGCAGATGCATTAAGCCCCCTTTTAACAGAGCACAGCACAAATGATTTGACTAAAATACCAACGGTATCTAAAATACACAGATAACAGACCAGAATACATTTCCTGTATCAAGCATGTACTGGTACGCAGTGTAAGCTTTCCATATCACACATATACATTGTGCAGATCATCATTGTGTTTACAGACTACTTACTAAGAATTAATGTTTGACTTTTTTCCTTAACTCCCCAAAATAAGCGGCTCTCTTTTCTTTTCTTTGTTATTTATTATGTGATGTTTTCTTACAGTTGGAAAGGTATATACTAAAAGAAAAATTACAACAGTCTGCATTTCTGTGTGGTTGGATCAGGTCTGCTTGTGTGTGTAAAAAGATTTACATCAGATACGACCTTCACTCTCATCCGATATGTACCTCTTTACACACACGTCTCGCCCTGCTGGGTAGCTCAAGGGTTAAGGTATCTGACATGTGATATGGGAGTTCCGTGTTCAATACCCAATCAAGGTAAACTTTCTTTCTGGCAATTTTTCGCCTCTCACTTCTGATTCATGTGAGAAAAGTAATCAGTGACTTGGAAACAAAGTTGTGTCTGTACTGGTGTGACAAAGCCAGGAAACACATGCGTAGGTGCACTGACTGTGTGATATGACCTAACCCATTAAAAATGCATTAAACCCTGATAAAAACAAATACGCACATCTCGACCTGATCTTGTTGTGTATGTAAAGAGGTTTTCATTTGATTCTACCTTTGTTGCCATCTGCCAAGAACCTTCGTACACATGCAATTCTACCTGATCCCACCATGCAGAAATGCACGCTGTTGTAAAATTCCATATATCTTAGTATATCTCCTGAAGACACCTTTTCTTGCTTTCAGCAGCCAGCTTTTGAAAACACTGAGGCAACTGCACCGGTTTAGCAAACTATCCATGCAAGATGCACACTTGCAAAAAACTGCACACATATTTTTAGGATAACAAGACAGAAACACAAAGCAAAATTACTGTAAATACAAACCTACAAAAATAATTTTTCTTTTTAAAAACAAAATCGCCCATAACCAGTATTCATGATCTAAACACTCAAAGCATGTGATAGTAAAAATATAACTGGGCCATGCTCTGTGAAAAAGGAGGCTTTATGCATCTATTAAAAAGTGTCAATCCACGGCAGCATGCGCAGTCCACACAGACTGACAAGGGTTGAAATCAGTCCATTTTCTACATGTCATAGGACGGTCTACCTCACAAGTCAGTCAGTTGCTAAACAAAATGAATTTTATGGATCCAAAATCATATGATGAATTGCATGATTTATATACATCAGGGAGATGCATTAAGCCCCCTTTTGCCAAAGCATGGTTCATTTAAAAAAACAAATAAAAAGTTGCTAAACCATAAATAATATCATTCATTTAGGATATCCAAGTCACATTCTATGCCTTTCAGAACTCATAAAAGGCATTAACACTTCATTACTTACAGCTATGTAACTCTTTACCAAACAACAAAATTTTAGACTAGTCCAAACTGAAAGCATTTGCAGACGACAAAATAAATGTGACTCCAATGTTAAAATTTGTTTTGGGAAGGGTAGAAAACATTGTGGGAAAAGGAGAAAATGCTGGTTACCAGCATTTTCTCCTTTTTCCACAATGTTTTCAAAAGGCTTCTTTCTCGGGGTCGTTAAAAGTCAAGATTGTGTGGTAAAGGGTTAAACTCTTTACTAAATGACAAAATTCTGGATTGGACGAAATTCAAAGCACTTGCAGATGACAAAATGAATGTAGCTTAAATGATAATTTCTGTCTGAAATGTTGGAAAACAGTGTGGGAAAAGGAGAAAATGCTGGTTACCAGCATTTTCTCAATTTCTCACAATGTTTTCAGAAACCATTTTTCTTCAGGGTTGTTAAAACTTGGGATTGTGTGGTGGGAGTTAAAAAGCTGTCTTACAATTCTTCCATAATCAAAACTTTCATTTTGAAGTAAGAAAATAAAACATTCCCACCAAAACCAAAATAATATTTATGTAAATTTGAGCTCATAAATACCATCAACTGTTTGTTACTTTCAGTTCCATTTTACCGTTGTTTTCTCAATTATTTCAATGGTCAAAGTTTCCAAATGAAGTAAAACCTTTATCCTTCCGATCAAGAGTTGCAATCTAGTATTTTTTTTTAATCTTCAGCAAAACACAATTTTAAAAAACACTGCAGGAAAAGAAGCAATTGCTTATTGTGAGCAAATATTTCTTTTCAAAAAAAAAATCTGCAACCCTTTACCAAATAGTCCAAGGTTTTAAGCCTTTACCAGATGACAGAATTTAGACTCATCTGTATGAAAAGCACATGCAGACCACAAATGAAAAGCTTAACCCTTTCCCAAACAAGTCCTGGTTTTCATGTGTCTGCAGTACAAGTCTTTCGAAAACACTGCGGGAAAAGGAGAAATTGCTCGTAACGAGCAATTTCTCCTTTTTCCCACAGTGTTTTCTACCCGTTATGAGACCTTTCTGCCATTTTCATCAAATTTACAATTGTCATCTGCAAACTCTTTCAGTTTGGACTAGTCCAAAATTTGTCGTTTGGGAAAGGGTTAAGTTACGGTATGGAATTTGTCTGTGAAAGGTAGAAAACATTATAGGCAAAGGAGAATAGGCTAGTCACCATCATTTTTCCTATGTCCACAATGTTTTCAAAACACTTTTCTGTAATGGCTATTAAAACACAGTATCTTTTGGTAAAGAGTAATAACATTGATGATAAATGCTTTACAAAACACAGTTTGCTTGTAAGCAGCATTTTCTACTTTTCAATAGAGCCTTCTTCTTTTCAAGAATATCATCATACTTGCTGCATTTTATTTTGTTGTCTGCAAATACTTTCAACTTGGACAATACTAAAATCCTAACAATGTGTTATCTGGCAAAGAATTACATGGAAGACTTGGATTAGATTAAAAAAAATGTTGACCAATATTCCGCATGAGCAGAGCTCCAGGTAAGAGGGGGTGATGGTATTCTAAATCCATTATTTCTCTTCCAAACTCTATGTTGTGGGTACTCATTAGAATCGTCTCAATGAGACGATTCTAATGAGCATCCATAACATAGGATCTGGTGGAGAATAAATATTATTTTCAATTTTGAAATCAAAATCACTCCCTCAGTCTGGACCTCTGCATGAGTATAATGATCAACCTAAAACTGCCTGTCTTCTTCATCAGAAAATGTCAGCTGGAAAGCACTTCGCCTCTGTAGACGACTGTAGTACTTCTGTAATATCGGATGGTTCCTCAGAAGAACTCCATCTCGCATTGTATTTGCCCACCATAGATTATATCCCAGCACACAATCAGCAGCAGTCAGTCTGTAGATAAACCAACATGATGACTTTATGAATTCCCCATGGATGAATAAAACATATGGAAAAAAAAATAACACTTCATTGTTCAATGTTTCAGCCATAACTTTTTTAAGAGCTTTGAAATACTTCATCCCGCTTGAAAATTTTCAAGAGTGTATTACACCAACCAGAATCAATGGTTGCAGTAATAAGCCCTTAACTCTTTACCAAATGACAAAATTTTAGACAAGCCAAAATTCAAAGGATATGCAGATGACAAAATAAACATGACTCAAAAATTGACATCTGTTAGGGGAAGAGTAGAAAACATTGTGGGAATAAGGCAAAAATGCTGGTTAACAGCATTTTCCCCCTTTTCCCACAATGTTTTCAAAAAGCTTCTTCCTCAGGGTCATTAAAACACTGAATTGAGTGGTAAAAAGTTAAGGAATTCAGAAGACTATGGCAGGATTACATGTATTTCTTTGAAGCTTTGAACGAAATTGGGTTAGTGGTTTAAAATGAGATGTTTGACACATAACTTTCAACACAGACAAATGATGCTTTCACAAAATCTAAGGACACTAGGCCGTGAAATAAACTTGCTGGCTTTTTGAAAGTAGCGCTAAAGGTTATTGAATATGTTAGTTCTTCGTCTTGCTTAGTTTATGTCATTTTTGCATTTATCGTAATGTTTTCAAAGGTCTTATACTGGAAAAGTATCTAACAGTCCTTGCAAAGGGTTTAGAATTTGAAGTCAGCTTGGTAGCATAATCAAATAAGATGTAATTATTAAATGAATGGTGTTTGACACACCTTTCAACTTTATTTCAGTCATATCACTTCAACAGCTCACTTATTCATGTGTTTACTCGGTTCCATCAATACTAGGTGGGTCACTGAAGTTTCTTACCCAAGAGCACCCGATGACATACTGGTGCCCTGGGTTAGGATTGAACCAAGGTCCTCTGAAATACTTATCCTACAACCTAACTGCTGATCCAGACATGATCCCTGATGTATGATGTAAAGATATAGTAACATAATTCTTACCTATTTCCACACACATAGTCTCTATCTTTCAGCCAGTTTGAGAGGTATTTAGCAAAGGTTTCAAACTTGAGGACCAGTTTATTGATGAGTTCATTGTCCTGGTCCTCAAGCTGTGTAAACACCCACTGCACTAGAATGGTTTCCATAACTTCATCTAGTGTGGTAACGGAATAAATGAGCCAGCTGCAAAATATGAATTTTTTTTCTCAAGAAAACTTAGTAAATTAGTGGACAGTGTAGAATAAAGATCGGACTGCACCTCCTAGTCTGTCCTGGTCCTCAAGCTGTGTAAACAACAACTGTACTAGAATAATTTCAATGACTTCATCTAGTGTGGTTACAGAATACACAAGGCAGCTCTTTACCAAACAACAAAAATGTAGATTGGTCCAAATTAAAACCATTTGCAGACAACAAAATAGATGTGACTGAACAATTGAAATTTGTTTTGGAAAAGGTAGAAAACAGTGTGGGAAAAGAGAAATGCTGGTTACCAGCATTTTCTCCTATTCCCACAATATTTTCAAAAGACTTCTTTCACAAAGTCGTTAAAAGACGGGATTGTGTGGTAAGGGTTAAATATGAAATTTATTTTTCAGGAATACTATCATAAATTAGTGGACAGTATAAATTAAAATTCTGACAGCACATTCTGTGCGGCTAATGTGGCTTAGGTACTTACGCCCAGGAAAAAAGACCATGTTAAATATGGAATAATCAACAAGAATTCAAGTTTGCTAGATGAAGGCAAGTGGATTTTGGTAAAAGGAGAAAGTGCTTGTTATAAGCAATTTCTCCTCCAGTCAGAATGTTTTCAAAAGATGTCAGTTGCAGGACAATGCAGGTCATCTATAGGGAATAATTTGTTAAACAAGAGGGCCATTGGCCCTAAAGCGCTCACCTGAGTAAAGTCATCTACAGTTGATAAAGCTGAAGAGAGCCTGGTTTTAATCTTGTAAAAGAAATGAGTGCAAGTGACCTACTTTTTGAACCAATGTGACCCAATTTCAAACCTGTCCAAGATATCATTGAGACAAACATTTCTGACCAAGTTTGATGAGTATCAGGCTGAAAATGTGGCCTCTTCGGTGCACACAAGGTTTTTCTATGATTTTGCCCAGTGACTTACTTTTTGACCCGACATGACCCAATTCCAAAATTATCCAAGATATCATCAAGACAGACAACCTGACCAAGTTTCAAGAGTATTAGGCTGAAAATTGGGCCTCTAGAGTGCAAACAATGTTTTTCTTAGACTTACTTTTTGACCGGATGTGACCCACTTTGGAAGTTGTCCAAGATATCACAAAGACAAACTTTCTGACCATGTTTCATGAGTATCAGGCTGAAAATGTGGCCTCTTCAGTGCACACAAGGTTTTTCTATGATTTTGCCCAGTGACTTACTTTTTGACCCGACATGACCCAATTCCAAAACTGTCCAAGATATCATCAAGACAGACAACCTGACCAAGTTTCAAGAGTATTAGGCTGAAAATTGGGCCTCTAGAGTGCACACAACGTTTTTCTTAGACTTAGCCCAGTTACCTACTTTTTGACCCGACATGACCCAATTTCAAACTTGTACAAAATTTTATCAAGACAAACATTCTGAGCCAGTTTCAAGCATATCTGACTGAAATTGTGGTCTCTAGAGTGTCCACAAAGTAAAATGTTGACGCCGAATGACAGACACCTGACACAGCACGGTAACAATTGCTCACCTTGAGCACTTTGTGCTCAGGTGAGCTAAAAATGCTAGGTAACCAGCATTTTCTCCTTTTCCCACAATGTTTTTAAAAGGCTTCTTCCTCAGGGTCGTTAAAACTCTGGATTGTGTGGTAAAGGGTTAAGCTAGGGGATTAACACAGAAACAGCAGAGCTAAAAATCAATACCATGTCAGTGACTAGTTTCTTGTTTGCAGCTTTATATGATGCTAATCTTGTTCTATACTTTTGCTTATCTTTTTTTTTCTACGATTTAGCCCTGTGACCTACTTTTTGACCCGACATGACCCAATTTTGAACTTGTCTGAGATATCACCATGACAAACATTCTGACCAACTTTCGTGAGTTTCAGGCTGAAAATGTGGCCTCTAGAGTGCACAGAAGGTTTTTCTAAGATTTGGCCCAGTGACCTACTTTTTGACCTGACATGACCCAATTTCAAGCTTGTTCAAGATATTACCAAGACAAACATTCTGACCAAGTTTCAAGAGTATTAAGCTGAAACTGTGGCCTCTAAAGTGCACACAAGGTTTTTCGAAGATTTAGCCCTGTGAACTACTTTTTGACCTAATTTCGATCTTGTCCGAGGTATCATCAGACAAACATTCTGAGAAACTTCCATGAGTTTCAGGCTGAAAGTATGGCCCCTAGCGTGCACAAAGGTTTTCTCTAAGATTTGGCCTAGTGACTTACTTTTTGACCTAATTTCAAACTTGTCCAAGATATTATCAAGACAAACATTCTGACCAAGTTTCAAGAGTATCAGGCTGAAAACATGGTCTCTAGAGTGCATACACCGTTTTTCTTAGGGTTAGCCCAGTGACCTACTTTTTGGCCCAACATGACCCAATTTCAAACTCGTCCGAGATTTTATCAAGACAAACATTCTGACAAAGTTTCATGCATATCTGACTGAAAATGTGGCCTCAATAGAGCACACAAGGTAAAATGTTGACGCTGCCCCAACAGACGACTGGCGACAGACACAGCACAATCACAATAGCTCACCCTGAGCACTTTGTGCTCAGGTGAGCTAAAAATACATGTATGACACTTACTTATAATACGCCTCTTTGTCAAGGCTAGGTCCAAGTTTATTGTAAACATCTGCTAGGTACAGACAGATGGCTCCTGATTCCACTATGGGTGACCTCCCTTCAATCTCCAGACAAGGGATTGTACCATGGGGATGGACTTTTCGATAACTAGCAAGGGCATCTTGGTCTGGGTTCTGGGGATTCATGCAGACAAGTTCTACATCATTCAAAGCTCCAAGTTCTGTTTAAGGTAGAAACCACTGGTTAACCCTTTACCACACAATCCCGAGTTTTAATGACCCTTCATTCCATCTTTTGAACTACATTTAAATTGTCGTCTGCAAATACTTTCAATTTGGAGAAATCTACATTTTTGTTGTGTGGTACAGAGTTGATTGTAGAAGCTGATAATGAAAATTTGTGAAAATGTTGCAAAGGTGCTCTGTTGTAAGACTGCCAACTTCAATCTAATAAGTGTGTTTGTCTATGTACCATGTGACTTTACAACAACCAATCAGGTTCATACAAAGTTGTATGCCATTTAATCCATTACCAAACAATAGCAAGTTTTAACACTCTTTGCAAACAATATTTTCCACTTTTACAAAGACAAAATTATTGCCATTGTTTCATTCATATTAAAATTGTCTTCTGGAAATGCTTTCAATTTGGGTAAGTCTAGAAATTTGTTGTTTAGTAAAGGGTTACACTAGAACAGACCACAGGTTAACTCCTTACAGGACGACAGAATTTTAAACTAAACCAGGTTGGAAGTCTTCACAGACGACAAATTACATGAAGCTTAAAAGATTATTTTTACGTTCCAATGGGAAGAGAACATTGTGGGAATAGGAGAAAATGCTGGTTACCAGCATTTTCTTCTTTTCTAACAATATTTTCAACAGACATCTTCAAAACTTGTTCTTGTTTGGTAGAGGGTTACAACATGAATTGTCCTTCTTCCTCCATCAAACAATCCTGAGTTTTAATGACTCTTAGGTGTTTGAAACAAACCAGCATTTTCTCCTTTTCACACAATGTTTTCTACCCCTAACAAGTTTCAAAATCTAACTTAAATTTATTTTGTTGTCTGGCAATGCTTTCAATTCAGACAAGTCTCAAATTTTGTCATTCAACAGAGTTAAATGTTTACCAAACAACATGATTTTAGAGGTGTCCAAAATGAAAAGATCTGCAATCAACACACTGAACATGGACAAAATCATGGATTTCTTTTTGAAAGGGTAGAAAACAAAATGGCAAAAAGGAGAAAATGCTTTTTCATTTTCCCACGATGTTTTCAAAGCCCCTTCCTTAGAGTGATAGAAACATGGGACTGCTTAGCAAAGGGTCAAACACATCATCTGATCATGACATCAAAACAAAATCTACTTATTTTGTTACAGTTGTTTTATTCTCAATATTTCTTGAATACAAAAGCGCATGCAGTTACAATCATGCATTAAAATAATTTGACGATAACTACAGCATAATATTTTTACATGATTTGATTTCAAAAGCCCTTACGCACATTTCATTAGCCTGATGTTTAACTCTTAACCAGAACATAATTTTAGACTGGTCCATATTGAAAGCATTTTGCAACTACTAATTAAATGTTTCGCAAATGATGAAATTTGTCTTTAAAAAGGTAGGAAAGGTAGAAGACATCGCAGGAAAAGGAGAAAATGCTGGTAACTAGCATTTTCTCCTTTTCCTACAATGTTTTCAAAAGCTTTCTGCCCTAGGGTTGTCACAATTCTGAATTATGTGGTAAAGGGTTAACACAAACAATCATGTGTTTGTATGACCCTGAAGAAGAGGGCTTTTGTGGTAAAAAGGAGAAAATGATCAAAGCAGTTTCTCCTTTTCCACTTTTTTTTTTCAATCAAAGACAAACCCTTTGACTTGAACCAAATTTTGATAATTACTTTGCAAATGCTCTCATTTTAGACAAGACTTAAGTTCTGTCATTGGGTAAAGAGTTAACTCCATTTGCAACCAAGCCTTTTTCAAGCTATTTTGAAGCCATCAGTGCACCTATCCATGTTTTCCTGGAGTTTCTTTACAAACACTTTGCACAAATTCTTCTCAAGCCACTGGCTGCTTTTCCCTCATAATCATCATGAAGACAATGTTCCAGAGTGACATTGGAATGAATTTTGTCACATGGATATAACCCTTTACCACACAATCCCAACTTTTAACGGCCCTGGGGAAGAAGCCTTTTGAAAACATTGAGGGAAAAGGAGAAAATGCTGGTAACCAGCATTTTCTCCTTTTCCCACAATGTTTTCTACCTTTCCAAAAACAAATTTCAGTTTTTGAGTCACATTTTTTTTGTCCTTTGCAAATGCTTTCAATTTGAAAACATCCAAAATAATGTTGTTTGGTAAAGATATAACCAGTCCTCAGAATCTCAATCAGAATTTAGTTGAGCTTGAGAGTAGAACCAGCAGCTCCCGAGTTTCAAGCCCTGTCTATTCACGACTGAGCTACCACACTCAGTTTTCGGCATATGAAACCACTATTGCTACTGCTAATCGATACCCTGGGGCCTTATTCATTCCATAGCAAAATAACGTAGTAGAGAATGATACTTTTCTTGCGCTATTTGGAAATTTAATATTTTCATTAGTGTTACCCAATAGTCCGATATGAATTTTCAACAAAATGAAAAACAATGAGGACAAAGAGGTGATTGCTTGTGAGGCTACTTTTCATTAAATTATGTCATATTAAACCACAATTGAGTTTCAATATTCCTGTTCCAGTATCTCTTACCCTGTCTATCTGTTGTTACCTAATGTAATGTAAAATTATTTTCAAAAACTTTTTTGTTCAATGTTTTTTGTTTTATCACACATGCGAATCAATCTTCTGAGAGACCTTTGCCAGATCGTAATCCACTGGCTGCTCTGCGTGACTTTGCAGGAAGTTTAGAACAAGATTAGACTACACAAAATGTGCAGTGTGGTCTTGGATCTACACTGTCTGATACCCTGAGATTTTTTCAGTAAAAGGAACTATGATACTGAAGTATTTTGGCTTTCAGCCTTGTTCTGTGAAAAGGGGGTTTAATGTATCTTCAACAAGTATCGACTCAGGTCAGTATGTGAAGGTTGACCTGGATCGATACTTTTTTTTTATTGATCATTTTTCTTATGTCAATGGACTAGTTTGCTCAATGATTTGGTTGGTTGTTAGACAAAATGGATTTTATGGATCCATATTTATACGTTAACTTGCTTGGTAAAATGCATCACAGAGATGCATAAAACCCCCATTTGCCTCAGCACCACCATTTTGATATGGGTTGGACAGACATGTACATGTACCTGTATAATTATTTCATGATCCTACTCTTTATCAAACAACAAGATTTTAGACTTGCCCAAATTGAAAACATTGTGGAGATGGAGAACATGCTGGTTGCCAGTATCATGTTTCCCCTGTTTCATGCAATGTTTTCAAATGCTCTGAAAAGCATTTGCTAAGGGTCGTAAAAGCATGGGATTGTTCGGTGAACAGTTAACAGCTACATTCAAAACTGATTGGTCAATAACTAACCTGTACACGTGAAGAATATTTATTGACTCCTTACCAAACGACAAAATTTTAGACTGGACGAAATTCAAAGCATTTGCAGACGACAAATGATTCTAAAATGATTTCTCTCTTCCATAGGGAAGAAAACAGTGTGGGAAAAGGAGAAAATGCTGGTTACCAGCATTTTCTCCTTTACTCACAATGTTTTCGAAAGTGCAATGTACCAGGGTCCTTAAAAGTCAGTATTGTGTGGTAAAGGGTTCAGCTACTAGCCAAGCCCATCAGTTGAGTTGGTTAAGTTCAAGGCAGTCATTGGGTGGATACTTACACTGAGTCAATTTCTTTCTTGCGACTGATGATAGTCATGGTCTGTCTACAACAATATTACGAACCTAATAATGTTCAAAATAGTTATTTCTTTACTAGATGACACAATTTAGACTGGTTTGTGTTCAAAGCTTTAGTGGGCAACAAATTAAACCAATCTAAGATAATGTGACTTTTCTTTTAACCCTTTCCCAAACAACATATTTTAGACTGGTCCAAATTGAAAGAGTTTGCAGATGACAATTTTGAATTTAATGAAAATGGCAGAAAGGTCTCAAAAAGGGTAGAAAACACTGGGGAAAAAGGAGAAATTGCTCGTTACGAGCAATTTCTCCTTTTCCCACAGTGTTTTCAAAAGACTTGTACTGCAGACACATGAAAACCAGGGCTTGTTTGGGAAAGGGTTAAAGGGAAAAATCTTGTTTTTTTTAAAGAAAAACAGAAAATGCTGGCTACCAGAAATTTCTCCTTTTCCCACAAAGTTTTTGAAAGATGTCTGACACTGGGTTGTTAAAACACAGGATTGTTTGGTAAAGGCTTTTTGGGTTGATTGACTGATTGAATGGTGTTTTACGCCGCTTTCAACACTATTTCAGTCATATCAGCTCACATATTCATGTATTTCCTGGGTTTCACCAGTACTAGGCTAGGGCTCTGAAGAGTTTTTTTTTTGAGTTATACTGAAAAACTTTGAGTAGAACTCTCATTGTGGATGTGTTTCTTCCTTACTAGACTGCTCACTACTTACAAATACATAATTATTATACCACTTCATATCTTAAAGCACTAATGTATGTTGGTTTTGCAGTGTAGATCAAGATCAGACTGCACAGAATTTGCAGTCTGATCTTGGATCTACACTGCTTATTTTGTAGAATATTTTGGCCAAATCAACCATGACATTGCAACATTGGACTGTTTTTACAAATTGGAAGGGGCTATCTTATTAATCCAGCACTCTAATAGTTAATATAGACACTTACATGAACCAGCATGCAAGACTGCTTATACTTTAATCTAAAAGTTCTATCTAGACTTTTCACTGTAAATCAAAATTTTTTTGTATAACACTGAAACATTTAAGTTTTAACTGAACATACTTTTCTTTGCAAGGGTAAAGAATCCTTAAATTCATTAAAAAGGTGAAATTTTAGGTAATTAAACAAGAGGCTGGTTGTTTTGTAATCTGCAACTCCTGTCTGTTTTTATGAGAATCAGATATGACATTATCAAACTGATTTGAATACCAATCCACTATTTCTCTACATCTGATTCTGGTGAATGTTTTTAACCCGCAAGTGCTGGAACCCACATTAGTTGTTTTTGTGGGCAGTGTAGATCAAGATCAGACTGCACAGAATGTGCAGTTTAATATTGGATCTACACTGTCTGCTACTTTGTTACATATTCTGACCAAAACAACCTTGAAAATAATTCATGCACAAAAGTAACTTGTTTCCTTATGCTTTTCTTGTTTTAGTCTTTTATCTGTTTTTCATGATATATGCAATGATTTAACCCCTTACCAAACAATACAGTTATACTGACTTAATGACCTTAAGGAAAAAGGCTTTGGAAAACATTGTGGGAAAAGATTGACAAGTAACTGCTGGTAAACATCATTATCTCCTTTTCCCACAATGTTTTCTACCATTCCAAAGACAGATCTCATCATGTTATCTAGGTACAATGAGCTGTCTGCAAGTGCTTGCAGTTGGGATAAGTATAAATCTTGTGTGAAGAGCTACACATGTAGTTCCTATGTAGACAACCTCTTCTGTCATGTTCTACATAAATTATGCTGTCATGTTTTAATCTACATCAAAGTCATCCTCTGGCAGAATTCCCCTGATTTCTCCTGTATTCTGATCTCGAATGACCTTAACCTCTGTCATAGGTAACACTCCATGCTCCTGCAGAAAGCTTTCCACATCGGTTGCATAGAAATCCTCCCCTAGCTCATCTGATAGTCTTATATAATTCCCAATCAGTTCACCATTTTTGTAAAACACCAATGCAGGAACCCCTCGATTTGAAAAAGATTTACTCATCTTAGCTTCTGAAGCCTTAATTTTACAAAATTTAACACTTGGATATTCTTTAGCTAAACAAGCTATGCAGCCATTCATTGCTTCACATGCCTCCACATCCTCCTCATATAGATGAATAATGACTTTCACATTTTTCTGTTCTTTGTCAATGGCATCCAAAAAGTCATCTTTTGATAATGAAATTACTTTTCCAAATTTAGGGACACTCTCAAAAGCTTTCCTCATCTCTTCCAGCCGTTTTTTCCTGTACTCTTTGAGAAATTCGTCCTCAAGGCCTTCGAGCATTTCCATAAATTCATCATCTTTCTTGTTCTCTTCTTCATCATTTAAGTGTGATCTGAAATTTACCGGTAAAATGGATGTAATAAATTATTGTTATTTTGAACCATCCTGAAATCAAATTTCACAACTGCCGTAACTTATTACCCCATGACAAAATTTTAGACTGGTCCACATTCAAAGGATTTGCAGACCATAGCTTAAATGCTGCACAAGTTATGTAATCTGTCCATGAAAGGGTAGAAAAAATTGTGGGAAAAGGAGAAAATGCTGGTTCCCACTATGTTTTCAGAAGTCCTTTTTCTTTGGGGACATTAAATCTCCGGATTGTGTGGTAAAGGGATAATGAATATGAAAAAACACATCTTTCTGATGGTTTACAAATCCTGTAATCATTACTAAACCTGAAATCTTTGACCCATATATTAATTAACTGTTTACAAAATGACAAAATTTTAGACTTCCCCCAAATTGAAAGCTTTTGCAGATGACAAAATAATTGTGATTGAAAACTGAAAATTAGTCTTTGGACAGATAGAAAACATTATGGGAAAGAAGAAAATGCTGGTTTTCTCCTTCACAAAGCTTATTCCTTGGGGATATTGAAACTAAAATTGTGTGATTCTTTTCTTCTTTTCCCACATTGTTTTCAAATGTCTTTTCCATCAGGGTCATTAAAACTTGGGATTGTTTGGCAAAGGATTAAAACACTTAATATAAACCATTACAGTCTTAACCCCTTAACACAAAATCCAAAGTTTTAATACTCTTGAAAACACTGTTGAAAAAAAATGCTAAAAACCAGCACTTTTCTCCATTTCCAACAATGTTTCCAACCCTTCCTGAAACAAATTCTGTCAATTGATCCACATTAACCCTTTGCTGCTAAGTGCGAATCAATGACCTTTTGCAGACAGTGTAGATCACGATCAGACTGCACAGAAAGCATGGTCTGATCTTGGATCTACAATGTCTGATAAGAAGATAACTTTGAAATAGCAATATCTGGATTTCTACTATTGGCTCGTGGGTTTTAACTGATTTAGCAGGATGAGGGTTAAATCAGTTGTCTTTTTTAGCATGTAATGTAGATCAATACTAGACTGACACAGGATATGCTGTCTGATCCTTTATCTGCACTGTCTGCCAAAAACACTCTTTACATTGTAAGTGTAGGATCTTTTTAACCCTAACTATAGAAAAACAAAATTGCTCGATTTTATCAAACACTCTCGCCCTTAACCAAACAATCATGTGATTAACCTACCTTTGGGTAGATGGTTTAGCCTTATTCAGTTTGGTAGAAAGTATCATTCAAATAATTGAAAGAAAACCTATCCTGAATCACGATTCCAAAGCCATTTTGAAATTGTATCAAGTAACATTGTGGATGTTTGTCAAAAAATCATTGTAAATTGTTACTGTTGGGACAAATTAGACTGCATGAATCACCAGGAGATGAGGATACTGCAAAGCAAAATGTAATGTGAACGTACAGAATGTGACTATACTTTGTGGAAAAAGGAGAAAAATGCTAGTCACCAGCATTTTTCCAATGTTATTTACTTTTACCAAGTCAAATGCAATCATATGTGCCTTATATCAGTTGGCATCTGCAAGTGCTTTCCACTTGGATTATTCTGTTGTTTGGTCAAAGCTGTAGGTGAGATAAGATGCAATATTCTGAAAAAAGTGAAATTCTTGTCTCACAACCAAGAAAATCCATACAAAACCAGTTACCTGCAAGTTGTTTGTAATTTCTTTAAAAGTTGTTGTTTTTCAAACTCTTGACTTTCTCTTTGTTCTGCCTCAAGTCGTTTAAACTCTCTCCAGTCATTAATCACGCCTTTCGGTCCAGTCATAGTGCAAGTTCCATTGTACTCGGGAATTTTAGATTCAGGAATAAACTCTGGCGCCTTGGCTGAGGATTTATCATCAGATTCGTCATCGCTGCCTTCGTCTTCACTACTACTGCTACAGTAATTATCTACTTTCTCACCCAGTAATTTATCGTCCAAACTTAGGGCCATATTTTAACGATTCGTGTTTCCTTACTTCTGTTATTGAAAGTGATTAAAAATGTCGGACGATAAAGGGAAATAACTGTGTGGTCGCGTGAATATAGGATAACTCACCTGCAAGTAACCACTCGCATCTTTTGGACCTGAAGTTGTCATACCAGTACAGTTTCATTTTTGGTCGTTTCATTTTAGCTTTCCTCATTATTCTTTTAGTTAGATATAAAACTGCCGCCGTTCCAAGAACCGACAATCCAGCTGTGAAGTACAGATTCTTTGACATGTTTGCCCTGCTTCAGGATCTGCTAGTTGACGCTTGCTTGCAATGAGCGTTTCAGTTGAGAAAGATTTATGATGGTCACATGATTGTCATGTGATTATTTGATTTTGATTTTCTCTCTCTCTGATGCTATTTAAAATGTCAGCCCAACAAACTCCACCAGAACAAGTAATAGATAACTACAAATATGTATTTCAAAAAGATCTGCTGAAGTGAGTGATTTTCATGTATAAAATCTTGATATCAGATCGGATTGTCATTCTGGACTTTGTAGGAAAAAATAATTATTTTAAGCAACTGCAATGCGTTCTACTTAATGACCCAATGATATATCGCTTTACTCTTTTGTTTGTATAGTGTTTAACGCCGTTTTAGACATTATTTAAGGTAAAGTAAGTAGATCTATATCGGTTTTGTGTATGTGTAGCTCGATGTGACAATTCTTATAAGAACCCACCACATAGGCTTTTTTCAAGAAACGAAATTTCAAGGGTATAGAACAACAACTTCCACAGGCTTTTGAACAGTGCGGTGAAAAACATCATACCTTATCATTGGGGAAAAAAAAAGAAGTTATTCCTCATGAATTAATACATGTGAAGCTATGGAAGCACTTTAAGCCTTTACCAAACAATCCCATGTTTTCATGACACCCATGAACAAAGTTTTTGAAAATATTGTGGGATACCTAGTAAATGCCACAGGTGATCAGCGAACAACAGTGTTTCAAATCAAGTATTACTGTCTACAGAATGTTAGTGTGCAATACAGTAACCAGCATTTACACTGCGGTAAAATTTCAAATGTACAGTTTTTTTTTCGCTGACATTATAAGCAACATGCATGTAAATGCAATAATCATGAATTGAATTGGTTTGTTGACCTCTATAAATTTAGTTAACACTGCATTTCAGGGGAAAGGTAGCTTTTGTGACAGGAGGTGCAACAGGGATTGGATTCACTATAACAGAGGTATTAATGAGGTAAACAGGTCAAGAAAATTTTTTATGTGCATATTTCTAGTTATATTAAAGTTCTAAATGCTTCAGGATATGGACAGAAAAATACACACATAAAGTGCATGAAGTGGAACTACAAGAGCATGACTGTTCTTTTGAATATTTAAAACTGTCACATGACATTTATAAGAAATGGCACATACACCATTGAAATATGGAATGAAATTTGAGAGTAATATACATGTATAAAGGGGACTTTGAATTAAATATGGGAAGAAACTGTACCATTTTTCAAGTTTCAAATATGTATTCAAGCAACTATGAGCCTTATATACAAAATTATTACATCTGCAACTGTTGATAATCAGAAATTTGATTGAAGTACATCCAAACAGAAAAAAAAAAAGCAGTTAATATCAGCTATTTATTTTCTGGTCTCTTTGGTTTCAGCTCTTTGCTCAGACACCTTTTGTAAACCTTTCAAGCTTAATCTGTAGTCTGCTAAATAATTGAAATAGACTTTTTAGATTGGCGGGAAGAAAACAGAATATTGCAAATCTGTACTTGGTTTGGACAGAATGACTCAAAATATAACTTACAATGTAGATCCTAGATTAGACTGCACATTCTGTGATTTTTTATCTATAGCTGGACTTTAAGATTACACCCTTTCAAGTAGATTTATGTACTTTGGATTAAGTGATACCCTCAAGTTTTATTGACTTTGTAAAGGCCAATATTTCAGTGATTTCAGTCTTTTGATGTCAAAGTAAAATCAATGGGCTAAAATCACCAAAATGTTCATCCTAGAACACCCATGATATTGTTGTCACATGTTGAACCATACACCTTTAAATCAGGATGCCTATTTCAGACATGGATGCAACACAGTTATTGCCAGCAGAAGAATGGAGAAGCTCAGGGAATCTGCTAGTATTTTGTCAGCTGCAACAGGGCAAGTATGCCATCCAGTACAGATGGATGTCAGAGATGTGAGTTGTGTGATCAGCTTACCGTTTATCTCATGCTCCTCTAAATCTTTGTGCACAGAAAATTGACAGTCTTTTGAAAAGATCCAGGTGCTACAGTTTCAAAACTCATATGTTAAACCCTTTACCAAATGACAAAATTTTAGACTGGACCAAATTGAAAGCATTTGCAGACGACAAATTCAGCAAAGCTTAAATGGTGATTTATCTATTGGATAGGGTGGAAAACACTGTGGGAAAAGGAGAAAATGCTGCTACCAGCATTTTCTCCTTTTCCCACAATGTTTTCAAAAGGCTTTTTCTTCAGGGTCGTTAAAACTCGGGATTGTGTGGTAAAGGGTTAAAGACTGGATTGTTTGGTAAACAGTTACATGTAACTACCAACTGCTCATACATGAAATAGACATTTTCTAGAAAGAAAAAAGTAGAGGCCCTTATATTTCCCACGTATCGTTTATGATGGTATAGATTCAAGGTCAGACTACACATGTATCTTACATATGAATATGTGGAAATTTACTTTCCTATGGTAAAAGGTAGCCTAGTACATCCCCCCAAAAAAATATATTCCTTGTACAATATGGATCAAGTTTAATACATAAGTACATGTGAAAACATGATTGCAACAGAGAAACTGCTTAGCACGACCTTATCCTGTATGCCTTTCTTTGCATTTGTTGGTACAATAAACATTTATCGCTGTGTACTGTGTAAGGATGCTGTCAATTGATTGCGCTCACTTTTCTACACACTTGCTCTAGAGTGTATAGGCTAAATTGTCACACAAAATACCTGTTTCGAATTGAGGAGGGAAAAATGTTGCATACAAGGTGTTTTAAAAAGAAATTGGAAGAAAACTATTGGTTTTTACAAAAATGCAAAACTAGGCCTTAATTTTTGATGATCAGGATGAAAATACTTTAGATCTACCTATATTTCACTGTTGATTTATTTAATTCTTTGGATATGCTGAAAGGATGGAATTTGATATTTTTGGCATGAAACTTAATTTGGTCAAATGGACTACCTGCGTCTGGCTACGTTGATGATGATGTCACAGGAGTGCCATTAAAGATGTTTTCGTGGCTGAATTTTTGACAGGTTTACCTTTTCATAACAGGCTTTACATCCAAATTCCCCATGTTTTGTTGGTTTTATCAATGTTTTTGGGTAGAAAAATAAATATTCTCCATAATCCTACCAAAATCCATACTGTTGCATTTAGCTTATCTTTGTAAGTGACTAGTGAGTTGTTAAGGAGAACACATACCCAGACCATGGGTATGTTGAGGTATGAGGTAAAAAAAAATTAAAAGGTCTCGCAAGAAATGCATGAGGTAGATACAGGTTGTTCATGAATGAGTCATGCTCTGTAAGAAGGGGCTTTAATGCATTTTAATGCATCTGCAAAAATTATTTACCTGTGTTAGCCTGCACAGCATGTGCTATATGACCTGGGTCAAAACCTTTTGCTATGAGTAAAATTTCCACATGGCAAAGGACCATTCTTCAATTTTGAAACCTCAGGATTCGGTGGTTATTAGAAAATGCTTGGTACAGTGCATTATGAAGATACATTAACCCAGTTCCAAACATCAAAATGTTAGACTTCTCCAAATTGAGGTATTTCCACATGACCAGTTAAATGTGAATCTCATGATGAAACTTATCTGTGATAGGGTAGAAAACATTGTTGGAAAAGGAGACAATGCTGGTAACCAGTGGTAACCAGCATTTTCCCCTTTTCCCACAATGTTTTGAAATTGCCTCTTTCTCAGGGTCATTAAAACTAGTGATTGAATGGTAAAGAGCTCCACTCAAATATTTTTCAGCCAAAGAAGATCCAGGCAGCTGTTGATGAAATAATGAGGAAGTTTGGGAGAATTGACATCTTAGTCAACAGTGAGTGTTTTCTTTTTCAGTTATGTAATTAGTTGTACCTTTATTATCTCTTGTTCACTCCCCTGCTGTTTCAGACATATGAAAACACTGAGGCAAATTGAGGTATTTCCTAGAGCACCAGCTCATAGCCCCACTTCATACAGCACTGCTTTATGAATAAAGTTTGACAAAACATGAACCAATAAAGCTCTTCATCTGGCTTTAGTCACATTTAAGAACATGCAGTCTAATCTTGGATCTGGACTATTTGCCACTTTACTGGATATTATTACAAGAATAGCCATGACATTACAATATCCACATCTTATGCACTGACTGAGAATGGCCATTTCATTTATGTAGCACTATTACGATTAACTTGAAGACAAATAATGTGAAAGTATGCAAAGTTACTGATAGGAACTATTGTTTGAAACTTGAACAGAAAAGGAAAAAAAAAAGAAATCAATAATAACATTTATGTAAAAAATATGCCATTAAAAGCACTTTATCAGTTTATGTTACCTGCAGAAGATTATCTGGCTGATTTGGTTCTCTTTTTACAAACTAATTTTTACAGATGCAGCAGGCAACTTTTTGTGCCCAGCAGAGGGCTTATCATTCAATGCATTTAAGACAGTCATGGAGATTGATGCACACGGAACCTTTAATGTCACCAAGGTGGTGTTTGACGCTTTTATGAAGGTGAGGATTTCTCTATGTTTTTGTTGTACTTAAATGGTATGTACTGTTCCCATTTTGATAGACCTGTATTACTGGTTAGCTCCACTGGCCGAAGGCCAGCGGGCTTATGTCATGGCCCGGTGTCCATCATGTGTCCGTGCGTCCGTCTGTGCGTTAACTTTTATTTCAAACATCTTCTTCTCTGAAACTACCCATCCAATATTCATGAAACTTCACAGAAATGATCCTGCCATGGTCCTCTTTAGAATTTATTGAAAGAATTTGATTCCCTCAAAAACTCTGGTTGCCATGGCAACAAAACTGAAAAATATTGGAAATCTTTAAAAATCTTCTTGTCTGAAACCATAAGGCATAGGGCTACCAAATTTGGCATGTAGCTTTATGTAGCAGACCTCTATCATGTTTCTTCAAATTATAGCCCTGGGGTCAAAATTGGCTCTGCCCCAGGGGTCACAAGTTTTACATAGGCTTATATAGAGAAAACTTTAAAAATCTTCCTGTACCTAGCCATAAGGCCTAGAGCTACCAAATTTTGCAGTTAGCTTGATCTAGTGAGGGTCTACCAAAAGTGCCCAAATTACAGTCCTGGGGTCAATTTGGCCTCATGCTGGGGAGGTTCACAAGATTTACATGGGCTTATATAGGGAAAACTTTTAAATTTTGGTGTACATAGCCATAAGGCTTAGGGCTACCAAATTTTGCATAATTATAGCATTATCTAGTGGACAACTACAAAGAGGGCCCAAGTTACAGCCCTAGGATCAAGTTTGGCCCTGTACCAGGGGTCACATGTTTTACATGGGTTTATGGAGTGAAAACTTCAGAAACCGTCTTGTTACTAGCCATAAGGCCAAGAACTCCCAAATTTGGCATGTTATTCTTCTAATAAACATATTCCCCATTTAGTCCGACTGTAGCTCTGGGGGTCAAAGTTTTATAAGGGCTTATATAGTGAAGACTTCTCTTTATGGTTTATATTTATAAGCCAGTGGAGCGATACAGGGCCATCATGGCCCTCTTGTTATAAGAAGCTAGAGCGAATAATTTTTGAAAAGTAGTCTACTGCAGGATGAAGTAAGTCACCTGTAGGATCTTATGTAATGAAAAAAGCATAAATTTGTACCTGTCAGGGTTCCCATTCACGCACACATGTGCGTGATTCACGCACTGAATTGAATAATCATGTACAAGAATTTGAAGTGAAACATGCATGCGTGCACAGGTTTCAGGGCTCCCGTTGTTGATCACCAGTGGCGCCAGTTGAGACAAGTTATCAAGTGTGAAAGTCACTGTTTATCACCGCAAATCAAACTTGGTATCAATCCGCTTTTCTAGTGTAAAATTAAAGGTTTTGAAGTTACATGCTATTCTTATTTGACAAATCTATGTCAAATCATGCGGAAATACTACTCCAAAACTTAACAGCCATGAAAAAAAGATCGCTGCAAGAAACGTGAAAACCCATGACACAACAAAAATTGGTTTGACATCGTCCGATCATAGGCATTTCAAACTGTCTATTCAGCTTTATCAATGACTTTAAACAGTACATTTACATAAATATCTCTATAAAACAATAAGTGAAAGCTACTTAGCGTCTGAAAATGACAGTGAAATGGAAAATTCTACTGGCCATCAGGCTGTAAGTTGTCCCTCTGAAACTGGTCCCGTGAGCAAAGAAATTATAACAAGCATCTTCTTTTTCTTTAAATTACCCATATTGTTTTCAAGAGCAGCTGACTGCAGAGTTAGACTCATCAAAACAAATTTTCAATACAATAGACCCATACTGTCCTCCATAGATGCATCATGCTCTGTAATTGTCAATATTAAGTGCACTCCTAGAATTTCTCTTGCACTCCCAAACCTGTATTCCAGGGAGCGCATGCACTGCCAAAAAGAGATGTGAGTGGGAACACTGCCTGTATTCACCAACCATTCTTAATTGCATTCCAATTCTAATCGTCAAGACTTTTCAAAACCTCAAAGGGAGGTCATTTATGTGTGCCTAAGCATATGGTTTAGGTTAAGCTCATAAAAAATTGCATTCCTTTTAAATTTGGAAATTCAGTCAAGCCCATCAGAAATTGATGTAAATGTATTTTCTGAATTCTTTTTCCCATAAAACAGAGACATGGTGGTGTTATAGTAAACATTACAGCAACACTGCAGGTCAGGGGTCAAGTCTTCCAGTTGCATGCTGGGTCAGCCAAAGCTGCCATAGGTAATAGATTTTAGGATATATCTTGCAGTATATAAAGGCTTCAAGTATGAAAAATCCTTTACCAGACAACAAAAATTTTATAAACTTTGTCACAATGAAAACATTTGCAGACAACAAGTCATATTATGTGACTCAAACAAACTGATTTGTCTTCAGAAGGCCAGACAGCGTTTTGTGAAAAAGAGAAAATGCTGGCTGCTTGCATTTTCTCCTATCCCCAGAAGTTTTCAGAAGTCATCTTTCCCATGGTTATTTCAGTACAGGACTGTTTTGTTATATGGATTAATATTTTTGTGATTTTGGGCCATCATTTCAGTGATTTCAGTCCTTTGATTTTAAAACTGAAATCAGGGAACAGAAATAAAATGAAATGTTTTATTATCTTTGCCCTTACCATACAAAATTGCTATTACAGGTTGATTGACCATTTAGCAAACAGTCCAGTATATTTATGACTGCAACAGAAAGCTTTTGATAACAATGTGGGGAAAAGTAGAAAATGCTTGTATTCAGCATTTTCTTGTGTTTCCATGATGTTTTCTATCCTTTTACAGACAATGCATCTCATTTGACACACAATAATTGACATACAGAAAATTGACCAATAGCGAAAAATTTCAGCCCAGGTCAGCCTGCATAGACTGCACAGGCTGATCAGAGTTGATACTTTTCGCAGGTGCATTAAGCCCTCTTTTCACAGAACATGGCTCATATATTGGCCTGTAGCAGCCTTGAAGCAACGATTAATTTCATGTTTTTTTCATTCCTGAAAATTTTGATTTTGTTTATGGGGCACTTGTAGCATTAGTCCTCATCCTGTCATATGACGCTTGATGTAGTTTTAGGAGAGTGTAGACCAAGATCAGCCTGCCTGATCTAGATTTTCAACTTTTAATTATGTATTAATGGTTTCAGTCATATACATGTACTGTACAATTAAAGCAATACTCTTAATGAAATAAATTAGCTGATAGAAACTAATTGATTTTTCCATTTATCAATATATTTTTACACACCATCATTAACAGAGGTGTCAAAAAGATCAGTTTTATTTTACAGAGACTCTATCTAGACATCTAGCTGTGGAATGGGGAGAAAAAGGTATACGACTGATGTGTGTGGCACCGGGTCCAATTGCTGCAACAGAGGGTTTCAGTAGATTAGGTATTGCATCTGATGTGTCAGTTTGGCTTGCAATAAAATGATCCTGTTATGGTGCAACTGTTAACCCTTCACCACACAATCCTGACTTTTAATGACCCTAAGGAAAAGGCTTTTGAAAACATTGTGGGAAAAGGAGAAAATGCTGGTAACCAGCATTTTCTCCTTTTCACACAATGTTTTCCACCCTATGAAATATGAATCACATGTTTTGAGTAACAATGACTTCGTCATCTACAAATAATTTTAATTTGGAAAAGTTAAAAAAAAAAAATTGTTGTTTAGTAAGGAGCTAGGGATAAGGCTTTTGAAAAGATTTTGGAAAAAAGAGAAAATACTGGTGATCACTTCTTTTCTTCTTTTCCCTTTTAAAGATCAGTTGTATCATTTTAGCTGCACCTTGTTTTTCATGTGCAAATGCTTTCGATTTGGAAGCATTTCAATTTTTTTCATGTTAAAGAATCCGATGTTCCCATTAGGCAGAAGGCTGTTGAAACAAAAAATTTAAAAAAGGGAAAATGTTTGTCGCAAAAATTTCTCTTTTTACCCCCACAAGGACTAATTTCATTTTTCAGCTACAATTTAATTCACGTCTACAAATGCTTTCAATATGATGGACAAGTCTAAAATTTTGTTGTCAGGTAAGGACTTACCGGTAAGTCAGTGGAAGAGACAGACTTTTAAATGTTGCAGTTCTAAGGCTGCTTTGGGCACAGAATCTGAAAAATAACGGACATTATAGATCCTTATCTTGTTCTACTCTTTGGCATTCTATATGTCAATCTTCTACAGTCTAAATTATGGCGTAATATATAAAAAAGACAGTTAACCACACGACAAAAACGTAGACTTGTTCAAATTGAAAACATTTGCAGATGACAATTTAAATGTGGGTCAAATGATGGAACTGGTCATTGACAGGGTAGAAAACATTGTGGGAAAAGGAGAAAATCCTAGTTACCAGCATTTTGTCCTTTTCCCACAATGTTTTCAAAAGGCTTCTGTCTCAGGGTCGTTAAAAGTCATTAAAAGGATTGTATGGTAAAGGGTTAAATTTAATAATTAAAAAAGACAATCAGTTACGATTTCAAAGCTGTTTTGCCTAGAATATTTCAGACATTATTGTCTTCATTTCCAGTGAAAGTATCAACAGTTTTCATTAGCACTGTGAAAGTTCAACCCTGTACTGCATGTTTCTCCCACCCTTAGAGAGAAAAATTTTCAAAACATAATGTGAATATGTGAAAATGCTGATATAGCCACCATTTTCACCTTTTCCCACAGTGTTTGCAACCCTTCCAATGACAAATTCTATCTAAGTCTGTTATTATTTTGATCTTGGCGACATTTTATTCATCTTCTGCAAATGCCTTCAATAAGGAAAAGTCTAAATTTTTTTCATTTGGTGAAAGGTTAGATTTTTAATCTACCTACAGGTGGAAAGACCATCACTAAAGAATACGAAGAAAGCATCCCTGTGGGACGTGTGGGAACAAGGGAGGATATAGCCAATACGGTACTGTATGTGGTCAGTCCTGCTGCTCAGCTCTTAACAGGGACCACAATAATAGCTGATGGTGGCTCTTGGTTAACTAGTGAAAATAGCTTACGAAGAATAAGAAAAGTGATTGAAATGCAGTCAAAAATGTGAGATTCACAGGAGACCTCCATGAAAAACCTTGAGGAAAAAAGGAGTATTTCCCAAAGACAAGAAATTAGATACCTTTTAGTTCAGTGTCTCCATTGAAATGTCTTTGACATTTTTCTTTTTGTTACATTTAACAGTACCGGTAGTATTAATTCTTTGCCAAAAGACAAAATTTTAGACATTTCCAAATAGTGCAACTATCTGTAGAAGACCAATTAAAAATAGTGCAAGTAACATGTTTGTTTTTGAAAAGATAGAAAATGTTGCTTGAAAAAGAGTTCATAGGCTCTAAAACCCTTTACCAAACAATGCCGCCTTGCAACAACCCTGGGAGAAAGGCCTTTTGAAAACATTGTGGGAAAAGGATAAAATGCTGGTAACCAGCATTTTCTCCTTTTCCCACAATGTTTTCTACCCCATCAAAGAAAAATTCCACCATATGAGTAAGGACTAAATGAAATACATAATTACCTTTCAGTCTGAAAATCACCCAGCTATTGCTTTATTAGGCAGTTTGGTCACCCTATCTTAACAAATTTTCAACTGCACAGCTCTCAGGTATTAGACTGCACATTCTTACACTTTGCATAGGACATCGTATGATTGTAAATGAGCTGAGCTCTGTGAAAAGGGGGCCTAATGCATCTGCAAAATGTATCAACCCAGGTCAACCTGCACAGACTTTTTGCTATCAATCAATTTTCTGGATGTCTACGACCATTTTACCTCGATCCAGATCCAAAGGATTGTTAAACTAAATAGATTTTATGGATCCATATAGTTATGTGATGACATGCTTTGTATAATGCATAGCGAAGATGCATTAAACCCCCTTTCACTAGAGTGAGGCTCAAATACGTCCCAAAATGTATCATGCAATGTACATTGTAGCATTGTTAAATCAGAAAATAGGATATTAAATTATCTTTTACTTACATATTTTTGTCTGTGTTCTGTCATAACCTTGTAAACATGATTGGTTTGTTATCACTCATTGACCGTTCTTGTGCTGCCCCTGATGTTGCTATTGAAGCATCACCGAACATTCGTCTGTCAATGATAAGCTAATCTGCAACCATTTAATGCTTGGATGGTTTTTTTGTTGGTTAGCACTGTTTTTAACACCATTCAAGTTATATTGCAGTGGCCAGTGCACCTTTACATGCTTCCCTTGAGTTTCTTTAACCAGTGCTTCACACAACATTCTATCCCGGTATAGCTAAACAGCGAAAGGAACTTCCTTTCGCGAAAGGAAGTTTCCGTCCACGAAAGGAGGATTTTTTGCTATGAAAGAGGTGTTTTTCTTACGAAAAGAAGGTTTGCATGTTCATCTTAGTACATCTTCTCGATATATATGACATTTAAATGCTGAATTTAAGTGTTTTAGACTGAAAAACTCGTGTTTTCATATCACGTTAAATAGTGTTACTATAAATAGCGTTAGGTAATTTCTTTTCACGAAAGGAAGACTTTTGCTACGAAAGTAGTGTTTAGTTTACGAAAGGATTTTTTTCTTTTTTTTTTTTTAATCTAAGGCTATCTTTTTGATATGAATACATTTTACAAGTTAAATTTAGGAGTTATTTATTTATCCTGCTAAATAAGTGAAATGAAACTTTCTAGTCTACAGTAAAAACCCAAATTTTGCTTTTCAAAATTATTTTTTGGGGAAAGATATCCACTAATCGGACAGTGTACATTCAAGATCAGACTGCATGTTCTGTGTGGTCTCATCTTGATCTACACTGTCCGCAAAAGGTCCTTGAGTTGCAGGGTTAAATGAAACTGTGTGAAGAAGTATTTGCTGTGAAAGGTGAAGCGTTCCTTTACAAAAAGGAAAGAAAGGAACTTCCTTTCTCGAAAGGAAGATTTCGTCTACGAAAGGAAGATTGTTTTGCTATATAAGAAATGTTTTCCTAACGAAAGGAAGTTTCCTTGCCAAACTTAGTAGGCTACATCTTCTCGTTATGATTAAAAATTGAATGTTGAGTTGAAATGTTTTAGACCAAAAAAAAAAAAAATGTATTTTAGCATTGCGTATTAATATACATAAGTAATTGCACAGTATTGTGTTGAACGCTAGATTCATTGCGACATTTCCGTAAAGGTAAATGCCTTCCACAAAAGGAAGTTTTTTGCTACGAAGGTACATGATGTTGCCATTTATAGTGTTCTTTTAGTAAAAGAAAATTCAAGAATTTCATAACTAAAAGCTTCTTAGTTTCCGAAACGAGTAGATCTAATTTTGAAAAAAAAAAAAAAAAAAGAAACATTTAATGGCGAGTTTTTATATTCATTTGATATTTTCATTTTCTACGTTAGCTTTCAGGGGGTGGGTTTTTCTTCGTCCTTCATTTTTCCGTACAGACGTTTCTGTCTGGATTTATTCCTGTTACAAGTCTTGTTCATGCCTAATTAATATTCCGTGGGGAAAAAAAATCCAGATATATTTCAGTTCCGAAGTGTGTTAATTTCACTCGTATTGAACGAAAGGAACCTTTCCGAAGATGTTCTCCTCCCACCCAAGATAACTGAATCGAACTTCAAGAAGAGGGGGGGGGGGGGGGCGCTTAAGGACTGGTTAAAGAAACTCGGACCTCTCTCTCTTGCAGTCTTTTTCTCCGGTTGTCCCTCCACCTGTCTGTGTCGCTACAATGTAAGTATTTTCAGCAAAATAGGACTAACTTCTTTTTCAAACTTTCAAACCCCGTTATCTATCGCTGAGAAGGATTCTCTCTTTGGAGTTTCTGCATGCGTTTAAGGGGTAAGTGCGTGTGTAATTAAGTCTTCACAGCAATAATATGTACGGGTACGAGTCTTTTGAAAATAGCGTGACATAAGTCCAGTCAGAAATGCTTCTGAACCACTTTTCATTGAGAAAGAATTCATGTTACAAATGGGACCTTAAAGTCCCAATAAAGTCCAAATGTAAACAATGCGGGGTAAAAAATTAAGTTAAATTTTAATCATACCATTTAAAACTATGTAGATTAATATAACGATGACACTCTCTTAATGTGCGATTGGTCAAAGTTCCATTCGCTGGCAGAAGAATTACTTTCAAAACTACAAGAAATACTACCAGGTATCTCTAACTTTTGTTTACATCAATAACGATGACGTAGGTACACCACGTGATATCTAGGAGCTAAGGTAAACGAAAAACAAAATGGAGGACGGTGTGACGGTGTGAGAATCATATTCGATAGAAAACCAAGTTCGTTTACCGAATTTGCCGAAGAGCGACACACAAAGAACAAACGGGCGTCTATTTTAGGATTTGTTTCTTTTGTTTTGAACAAGAAGCTCCGTGTAAATATACAGAATGAGCGAACTGTCTGAAAACAGATGCGGATTTCAGTTCGCATTCTTGAATCGGTAAGCCGCACGTTCATCTTATATTTATTGTGTTAAAAACAGATTTATCGCTATATCTGTATTGATTTCCCCATTTACTGTTGGAACAGGATACGTAAGCACTTTTTGATTAACCCTTTAAGTGCTGAAATTAAGATTTGGACCTTTTTAATCTGGAAAAACAGTCCGAAATTTTGCTATTTTAAGGTTTCTCCATTTGAAAATGTAACATAATAGCAGACAGTGTAGATCCAAGATCAGACTGCACATTTTGTGCAGTCTGATCTTGATCTACACTGTCTGTAAAAACAACTTGGAGTCGGTTCCAGGGCTGTAAGGGTTAATGAATATCGTGTAGTAAGATGAAACACAGGCGAACGGCGAGCGACAGTGTAAATCATATATTACACACTAATTTACTATTACTCAGTGTGTAATATATGAATTATACTGTCGCTCGCCGTTCACCTGTGAGGTGAAAATGATCTTTCATTTTTGCGCAGCACCCGATTGACCCATTTTCTATGAAGAGAGAATGCAGATAATGATTAAATGTGCATGAATGTAGTCTGAACCTCGGATATACGCGACGCATATTTATTCAGAGATTGGCCATTTACCTAGCAATCCCTAGTTTTTATGACATTGAAAAAATGCTTTTGAAAACATGGTGGAAATAGGAGAGAAAGTTGGAAGCCGACATTTTCTCCTATTTCCACAGTATTTTTCTTGTATCACAGACAAATTTCATTATTTGAGAAATATTTGTTTTTCCACAAATGCCTTAGTGTTGGACAAGGCTAAGTATTTGTTATTTGTGTGTGTGTGTGTGTTTATAACTTTAGAAATGCAACTGAAACTCAATGTGCTGAATTAAATCTGCACCATTTTTTAAAAAATTTGGCTGAATTTCTTGGGTGTCACAAATTTGAACGTAGAACCCAATTATCTTTCCCTAATCTGGTCAGTGCACATATCAATGGAATCCTGGTGATTTTTTTTTTGGCAATGACACAATTTTGGACTTGTCTACATTGAAGCCATTTGCAGACGACATGGCTTGTATTGGATCTACATGATTTGTATTTGAAACAGGAGAAATAATTGTTGAATCAAAGGTAAATACTAGTCACCAGCAGCATTTTCTCCTTTTCCTACAATGTTCTCAAAAGTTTTATGCCTCTGGGTCATTACAGCACTGGATTGTATGTTAACCCTTTATTACACAATCCCCAGTTTTAACAACCCTGAGAAATAAGCCTTTTGAAAACATTGTAGGAAAAGGAGAAAATGCTGGTAACCAGCATTTTCTTCTTTTCCCACAATATTTTCTCCCCTATCAAAGACCTATTCTATCATTTGGCCCACATTAAATTGCCGTCTGCAAATGCTTTCAATTTGGACAAGTCTAAATTTTTGTCATTGGGTAAAAAGTTAAAGTGGGAATTTGCACATTATTAGGTCTGGGGTTCGATTGGCTGGTATTTTCGTGGGAGTGTATTCGGGCAAGACACTTCAGAGCCCTAGCCTAGTACTGGTGAATCCCAGTAAATACATGAATTTGTGTAATGTCGCCATGATATGACTGAAATATTGTTGAAAGCGGAGTAAAACACCACTATATTTCTAGCACAGTATGTTAAATGATATGTAAATGATATTCCAGAGTATGGAGAGAATTACTTTACACATCTCTGGCCAATGTGAATAGATCCTCCTACATGATGATACACATACTGTATTATACTGACTGAGCAGATGCAGATGAGCCTTGGTTTCTGACTCTGTTATGATTGTGAATCCATTCCAGTAGATCCAGAATTTGTCGACCTCTTTTCAGGTACATGTGTCTCAATCGGATAAAACAACTTTTATTTTCAGTAGCCAAATTCCAAAATTTACATGATTGGTAAAGTCATGAAAATTCAAAACAATGTACTGCAGTTTCAGGGATTCACCTCTACCCACCACCTGGGTTATACCTATAAAGAAGCAGTGTAGATTCAATATTACTGGTATACTGCAAGAAGTTTTTGCTGTCTCATCTAGATCTTGAATGAAACCCTTATTATAGGCCAGGATGAAAATGGAGCAGAATTCTTGAAAATATGCTGTTGGACAAAATACCGGTAGACAGCTGATTAAGCTACTGCTTTGCTTATGCAACTGAATTTTGTTTTGTCACTTAGGGCATCACAGTTCTCCTGTATTACACAGCTCTTACAAAGACAGATATGTTTCATGCAACAAGCAAGGCAATATGGTGTAATATTATTTTATTATTTTAAATACATGTACATCACAATAGTCTTACAAGAAGAATTTGTGGACAAAAAATAAAAAATATATTCATACATACAGAGCAATGTTAGAAGCTATTGCTTGCCCTCAACCCTTACTCTTTACCAAACAACAATATTTTGGACATTTCCAAATTGAAAGCATTTGAAGATGACAAAATAAATGGGACTCAAAAACTGAAATTTGTTTTGGGAAAGGTAGAAAACATAGTGGGAAAAGGAGAAAATGCTGGTTACCAGCATTTTCTCCTTTTTCCACAATGTTTTCAAAAGGCTTCTTTCCCAGGGTCGTTAAAAGTTGGAATTGTGTGGTAAAGGGTTAACCAAAACATCCAAGTTGTTATTTAAAGCACTATTTAATCATTTTAACAAAGAAAAATGCTTTTGAAACATTTTGGAAATAGCAGAATTGCTGATAACCAGTATTTTTTCCTTTTCTCATAATGTATACTATTCTTCTTGAAGCAAAGCTTTTCATTTGAGCTACCACGTCCAATTTTTCATCTGCAATTGTTTCCAATTTGAACAATTTCTAAAATTTTACCAACTGGTAAAGGGCTGCGCACCTGCTTGGAAAGTAAGAAAACGGTAGTGGCTTTGCTTTATTTTGACAAAACTTGTTTCATAGTAGTAGACAGTATAGATCTAAGATCAGACTGCATGTTACATGTATATGCAGTCTGATCTTTATCTACACTGTCTGCAAACACAACTTTTGTCTGCAAAAACAACTTAAGTTGGTTCCAGGGCTTTAAGCCGCACCCTGTAGTTCAGTCTGTAGCGTAAGGGACTTGAGAATAGGAGGTTGCTGGTTCGATCCCCGGCGCGGCCCATTTCTTTCCGCCGATTGATGATAGTCATTGCGACAGGATTCATTCCTCTCTCACCCCTGACCATTGTTTTGACAATGGCTATGTGGGAAAAGCAGCCAGTGGCTTGGAAAGAATACTGTGCGAAGCACTGCTAAAAGAAACACTAGGAAAGCATGGATAGGTGCACTGGCCGCCACGATGTAACTGAAATAATGTTGAAAATGGCATTAAACACCATAGAATCAATCAATCCAGGGCTTTAAGGGTTAAGGAATGTCCTTAGGCAAGACATTGCAGAGCCCCAGCTTTGTGCTGGTGAAATACAGAAAAGACAGTAATAAGTTGTCACACTGACATGAATAAAAATCTGAAATAATGTTCAAAGTGGTGCAAAATGCTCCAACAAATAAACACCCAATCTTTACAAGAGAAGAACATTTTAGTCTTGTCTAACTTGAAACTATTTGCAGATGAAAAAGTACATGTAACTCAACACAATAAATGTCTCTCTGGAAGGGTAGAAAACGGTGTGGGGAAAAAAGAAAAAAAAAAATGCAGGCTAACAACATTTTCTGTTTTTTCTACAGGCTATATTGTACCAAAATTTTCTCTTTATCCCACAATATTTGCAGAGGCTGTCTTGCTAAGAGTTGTTAAAACTTGGATTGTTTGAAAAAGGTTTAAATTTAATAATGCTCCTTTTACCTCTATTTCATATACTAGTAATTCTCAGCAAATTCTCTAAAATTCACTGGCTGTTTTCCCCCATGAGCAAACCCAAATCATGTTCAGGAGTTTGAGAGGATCAAATCCTGTTGCAATGACACTCAACTCTTTACCACACAGCAATATTTCAGACTGGTCCAAATTGAAAGCATTTACAGACGACAAAATAAATGTGACTCAAAATTTGAATTTGTTTCTGGTAGGGTAGAAAACACAGTGGGAAAAGGAGAAAATGCTAGTAACGAGCATTTTCTCCTTTTCCCGGAATGTTTTCAGAAGGCATCTTCCATAGGTTCGTTTAAACCTGGATTTGTGTGGTTAAGCGTTAATAAACAAGGACGTGAAAATGCTTGCAAGCCAACCATGGCCTTTTGGTTGATATGATTTGTAAAACGTGTTCAAAATTCAAATGTAGCTGGAGCTTGATAGGTAGTTTCCTACAAAAACTGACCTCCCCCAGCTTTATTGCCAGTAATATCTCTTTACCAAACGACAAAATTTTAGACTGGTCCAAATTGAAAGCAGTTGCAGACGACAAAATAAATGTGACTGAAAAATGGAAATTTGTTTTGGGAAGGGTAGAAAACATTGTGGGAAAAGAAGAAAATGCTGGTTACCAGCATTTTCTCCTTTTCCCACAATGTTTTTTTAAAAGGCTTCTTTTTCAGGGTCATTAAAAGTCGGGATTGTGTGGTAAAGGGATATCAGTTATTGACCCAGTGAACATGAGTAAGTGTACAGCAACTGCTATACAGTTGAAATACTGTTGAAAATAGATTTATTGCATTGTGACATATATCAGTCAAATACATTTACTTGTTTCTGTTTCTCTTCCTACCTTAGGTGCTCTATGATGGAAAGTTTTACGTGAACAGTATTTTTGCCCAAGATACAGATAGCCAGTATTAAGTTTTTACACCAGTCATGAAGAATATTGAATTAAGATTACCAATATGATTAACTCTTTACCAAACAACAAAATTTTAGACTGGTCCAAATTGAAAGCACTTGCAGACGACAAAATAAATATGATGGAAAAATTGAAATTTGTTTTGGAAAGAATAGTAAACATTGTGGGAAAAGGAGAAAATGCTGGTTACCAGCATTTTCTCCTTTTCCCACAATGTTTACAAAAGCCCTCTTCTTTTTAGGGTCATTAAAACCCGGGATTGTGTGGTAAAGAGTTGAGTGTGATATTTCTGTGACCATTGTTTTTTATTACTAAAAGGAAAATTATTGAAAGATACTAAACTCTATTTCTAGTTTAAGCCTTTACCACACACTCACGGCTTTTAACAGCCCTGAGAGAGAAGCCCTTTGAAAACACTGTAGGAAAAGGAGAAAATGCTGGTAACCAGCATTTTCTCCTTTTCCCACAGTGTTTTCTTCCCTTCCCAAAAAGAATCTTAATTTTTGAGTCACATTTATTTTGTCAACAGCAAATGCTTTCAATATGGACTAGCATAAAATTATGTCATTTGGTAAGGGATTACAGTTTTAATTCATGTTTATAAATTTTAAAATAAAACCATATCTTACAAAGTTCGAGACCAATAAAAAGTATATTTGAGCAAACTGCAATTGTTTTCACTATCTACTTATTTTCAAGCTTTTAAATCAAGCATACAATGGTCCTTTAGCAGACAGTCTCGTCTTTTAATGACCCCCAGGGAGATAGCTTTAGAAACTTCGTGGGTGAAGGAGAAAATGTTGGTAACCAGCATTTTCTTCTATTCTCTCAATGATTTCTACCATTTCAAAGACAAATCTAATCCTTTACCCACACTGAATTACAGTAGTTGTCTAAAAACACTTCCAATTTGGACTTGTCCAAAATCTGTCATCTGGTAAATGGTTAACCCATTTCTGCACATAGTTTTTAACTCTTGACAAAAAACAAAATCTTAGACTTGAAAGTATTTGCAGATGATAAATGGGACTCAAGTATTGAAATTTGTCTTTGAAAGGGTAGAAAACATTATGGGAAAAATGAAAAAAAAATGCTGGTAACCAGAGAATTTCAACAATGGTTTCAAAAGTCTTCATCTCCAGGGTCGTGAAAACTCAAGATTGTTTAGTAAAGGGTTAAACCGACAAAAACACTTTTTAAAGTACCTCACACAATAATCTTTTCAAGCCACTGGCTGCTCACTCAAATTGTTCCAAAAGAAACCTCCATCCAAAATTTCTAAAATTACGATCACCAATCACTGCAATAGTCCATTCCGATGTTACTGGTATATTTTTACGTTAGTAGATGCACTAATATTGTCCATATTTGTCTATAAAATGAGAGCGATTTTTTTCCTGTCCACACTGTTCAAATGTCACGTCACTCTGTCCAGAATGAGACACTGAAATGACAAGAACATAAATTTCTTTTTAACTCTTTACCACACAATCCCGACTTTTAACGACCCAGAAAGAAGAGGCTTTTGAAAAAATTGTGGGAAAAGAAGAAAATGCTGGTAACCAGCATTTTCTCCTTTTCCCACAATGTTTACTACCCTATCAAAAAGAGAAATCATCAGTTTAGCAATGCTTAATTTGTCGTCTGCAAAATTAATGCTTTCAATTTGGTTCAGTCTAAAATTTTGTTGTTTGGTAAAGAATTAAATAATGCAAAGTATGTCTGGGCCATGCTCGGGCAAAAGGGGGCTTAATGCATCTCCAGGTGTTTTGGAAACATTGTGAGAAAAGGAGAAAATGCAGGTAACCAGCATTTTCTTGATTCCACACTATGTTTTCTACCCTATTAAAAACAAATTCCATCATTTGAGCCACAGTTAAATTTTTGGATGCAAATACTTTGAATTTGGACTAGTCCAAAATTTTGTTGTTTGGTAGAGTTATATGAACTCCTAAAGAGACCATTTAACAACTATGTCCTTGTATCTTACACAGCCATTGAGACTGCATTCGCATTTTGAGTCTGAAATACAAATTTATATAAGGTCTCCCTGGCTCAGTGGTAAAGTGTAGCACTCATAACCCGGAGGTCCAAGCTTTGAGCCTCACTGGAAGCAATGGGTTTTTCATAAGAGTGTCCTTGGGCATGACACTACAGAGCCATTGCCTTGTACCATTAAAACCCAGGGTATACATGAACAAGCAAGCTGATGCAATGAAATGACTGATATAATGTTGAATGCGGCATTAAACACCATTCAATCAATCAAGTAAATTTAGATTGAAAAACACATGTATTTTTAATCTACTACTCTCAGATTGTATCTCTAGAACTATTTTACGAGATATGTTCATTTCTTTATACAGTAAACCCTGCCCTGGTGGCCACCTTTATACTAATTCTTTTCAAGATGATAAAATTTCCAACTTGTCCAGATTGAAAGCATTTGCAAACAACAAATTGAAGTGGCTCAAATGACAGAACTTGTCTAAAAAGATAAAATCACCTTTCGAAGTAGAAAATGTTGGTTTTCACCTTTTTTCATTATGTTTCAAAAGCCTTCTTTTTCAAGGTAAAAAAACAACACAATTTGAGAGTCTCTTTGGTGCTGGCTTAATTCAAAGCAACTTTTTTGAGTGTACCTTTTGTGCTTGCTTACTAAAAGTTGGACTTTAATTTGTTTTAGCCCCAAGGCATGCCTTTTTCTCTCTCAAGAGTACATTACTTTTACAAAATACTACTGCAAAGCCCTAGTGGTGCAGCTAGTCGCATACAGGACTTGAGATTGGGGGATTGCTGCTTCAAATCCCTAGCTCAGCCAATTTCTTTCCCAGGATTGATGATAGTCCTTGTAACAGGATACATTCCTCTCTCAATGCTAATCATTGTATTTACAATGATTATGTGGAAAAACAGCCAGTGGGATATTATGCAAAGTACTGGAAACAGAAACTCTTGATAAGGATGGACAGCTGCACTGGCTGCCGTGATAAAACTGAAATAATGTTGAAAATGGCCTTAAAAAACCGACAACTGGGGAATATTCACACACAAAAAAAAAGTCATCTAAATGGAGAAATGTGAGAAAGGAGCAGTTGCTTGTAGCAATCAATTGCTCCTTTCAAAAATTTATGGCAAGGGTGTAAAAAAGTTGTATTTGATCAATTATCCCTTCAGCAGCTGATCCTTTCTAAGCTTGAAATATAATAGACTTCAAAGTTCTAACATTAATGTGTAATAGATGTAGATCTAAATATCATTCAAATACCTGTTGACATGGACTGTGCTAAAATCTGTGAAAAAATAAAAATGTCGTACAGCAGAGATATAACACCAGACTGGGATATCTATTTGTCAGTTGACAAACATCTTGGTCTCTCTGTATCACACCCTAAAAAGATACACTGTTTTTAGATTGGAAAGAAAAGAGATCAGTAAAAAATGACATAAAAAATATTTTTCTTAATCACAATGTGGTAGATAAATATTACTTGAGTACTAGTAAACTTCTACTTTTGTCTTCAATTGTCTTGAACTCCAACAACTTGAAATACATGTATTTATCAGCTTTGGAATATGTATCTATAATTTTGAAAAATAAATTAATATGGTTCATCTGCATGCAATAACTTGATTGATGAAGTAACATCAACTCTGTCTTCAAAAACTAGCAGTAAAAATATCTATAAGCGATGTGTTTTACTAAACTCTTGAAAGTTGAGAAATATCCTTTGTTGACAGCATAGATCGAGATCAGATTGCACCTAGTAAGAGGTCTGGCCTTCCATATAAAACGTCCACCACCTGATGCTAAACTCAGGTCAAAATTCGCTAGTAATTACAGACCAAAAAAACACCACAAAGTTCTTAACTTTTTCATTACCTACAAAGATCAAGATCAGATCGCACATAATGTAAAGTCTGATCTTCGTTATAAAATGTCCACATTTTGTTTGACTTATTCTCCATGGCTCATATTACAAACCTTTATACCCTGTGTAGTCATTCGATTTTGTATATGCGCCGAATTTTTTACTAGTCGAAATTGTAATAGGCCGAAAGTGTTATAGGCCGAGATGTCATTCGATGTTTGGACGACTCTTGACAAGAAGAAATAGGCATATCATGATCGAAATAAAGATAACACAACTCCGATTTACCAGTCAAATGCATACAAATAACTTAGATACGATGAGCGCTGGTAATTTAACGAAAATTAAAGACTTACCGAAGTTTCGCAACGTTTTTTAAGGAGAGAAAGCACATCGTCTGTGTAATACGTCATCGGTCACATGGTGTCTACAAATAGGACACTAGAATGATTCCGAATAGTGCGTGGCAACGTCACTTGGGAGAATTGATAAAAAATATTAGGATTTTTTGTATGGTTCTGTGACATGAACCGATGCTGCAATGGACGCCCCTATCCCCTTGGCGACAAAATAAGAGTAAATCTAACAGATTCGTGCCTTTTTTCAAGCATAAAATAATTCTAATTTTGGACTTTATTGGGGCTTTAATAAATGATTTTATACGAATCCTCTCATGATCGGTTAAGATTCACCGGATAGTGATTTTCATTAATTTGAACAAACTAATAAATCGAACTGAAGCGCCAGTGAGTATTGTGGTGTCAATTTGCATACTGACTATAATTGCTTTGAAATGTACCTTTAAAAAACTGCAGTCTCACAACACTTGTGACTATGTAGGAAGTAGAACTGCTCCTGCAATGTTTTTGAATGACTTCAGACAGAAACAAGCATGCAGGACCCTAAAATAATGTCCGTTCAATAATAATGATAATAATAATAAAAAATTCTCTGCAACCAGCTGAATATTAATTACAAATCGGGGTGTTACACTGACATTAAACTATTGAAATCGTCGACAAGTAGTTTCTGTTATATACTGGGTTCGACTAGTTTTCAAATGTTCAATATATGAGCTGTTCGAGCCCAAAATCTGGCCAACGTATGACGTTATATGACCTTAGTGCTCAAACTGTTTGTTTGAAGGATGTTTAACGCCATTTTCAAAACGGTTTCCATTGAATCGCGGCGGCCAGAGCACCTGTCTATACTTTCCGTGAGCTTTAATCAGTGCTTAGAAGCATAGCCAAGTTTTACGGCCATGCCTTATCAGCAGCCTTGCGTATCAACAAATCAATAAAAATTATCGTTATCATTCGTACAGGTTCGGCAGTTTCCGGAGTTTGGCGAACCTAAACCGTGTGTAATCGATATCCCGTGACTAAGAAAGATAAGATAAATGTAACATTACGTAACAATCAGTAGCCCAGCTTCCATCACACGTATATTGACCATCCTTGACTGTATATCTGGCACTAATCAGATTATTCGTATTTTAGCCACATCCCTTAGTCCGCTAAACGCGACTCAGGATGACTTTAAAAACAGTGTAGATTAACATCAGACTGCAAAGAACGAGCTTACTTATCTATGATTTACACTTTTAGATACGGCGAATTTTTTTTTGCGAAAGAAAATTGAAATTGCAATATTTGAGCTGAAATTGCCGGTTTGAAATGTTGAATTAAAATTATTCTTCTGTTTAAGGGTTAGATTTTCATTATTTGATACATTAACTGACCCCCGTGGTTTGACCCTCAGGCCAGGGGTGTAATTTACGATCCATGCTTAGGGCTGATCAATGCGATTAAATACACTTTGCCGACAGTATAGATCAATAACAGACTGTACAAAAATAAAAGCAGTCTGATCTTTGACCCCATCGGTCCTACAGATCGATATTTTTTCGGTAAAAAACAAATACATGTAGATCTACGTGATATCGTAATCTTTTGGTTGAAATTATTGGCTGAAAATGTTAATTTATGTAGCAGTTTAATCCCTTAGTAAGCAGTCTCTGTTTTATGACCCTGAGGAAGTAGGCTTAAAATTGTAAACACCGTGGGAAAAGGAGAAAACGCTTGCCATCGGCAATTTGCTATTTTCCTACGTGTTCAACCCGTTTCAAAAACAAATACTAGATCTATACGACACATTTAATTTGTCCTCTGTAATTGTTTTCATTTTGAAAAATTCTAGGATAATTTAGTCAGAATTTCAAAAATGCATTTATGTACACGTGGATCTAGAGAGTCACTGTTCTTGCGAGAGAGGCTGACCAATTTAATTTGTGCAAACAGTGTCTACAGTTTCCCATCATTAGCAAAAGGACGAGAGAAGAAAACAAAATTCATGTATAACACATGTTAATTTCGAATACTGCACAGAATGTTTAAAGGACATGATTTTTTTACACGAAAAGTTACAGATTCAGAGAATATATGACGTTTTGGCCAAGGATATTTCGGTAAGGACGTTTGGGCCATGACGTTTTGTCAAGGAACGTTTTGGCCAGCCGAAAGCAAAAAGTAGGCAGTTTGGTCCAAATCTTATGTCAACGTGTCTGCCGTGGGTGTCTTTTGAAAACATTGGAGAAATCGTCTGTTAACGTATAGATTATTTGAAAATATCGGTGGAAATAAAAAAAAAAAAAATTCTTGGGATGTGCAAATTCTTTTTTCTTCTGCAGCTTAAAAAATTAGAAGTCATTATGGGAAAAGGTAAAATTAACAAGCATTTACATCTTTTCTCTCAATGATTTCTATGTCATCACATTAATGTATCCTTGGAAAATTAGGATTTATTGGATTTAATATGATAATAATGCTATGGTATCGGGTAATATTGAAATGAAGAGAAGTTCTTGTTACGTTTCTTTTCTAATAAAGTATAATTTATAATTATTTATGTTCTGGCCAAATGTTATTTTAAAGCAGAAAAATGTAATAAATGAACTTCCAGTGCTTTTCTCTTTCTAAAAATGTATTCATGTACTAAAGAGCATAAACAATTCACTTATTACATTTCTCTGTTCTGAAACAGCATTTGGCCAAAACGTCCTTTTTTGTACTTCCAGTTGGCCAAAACATTCATGGCCAAAACGTCCGTCCGCCAGTTCAGATATTTATCTAACGCTGGTTTTGTTCGGCGAAAAAATGAGATTTTTGTTTGGTTCTGAATAATGCATCGACTCTGTGGTGTCGATTTCTTTTCGTTCACGCTACTGGTGGACGAGCGATTTCCCTTCTGGAACCCACAATTTCTACTGCTGTCCCGGATAATTTACCATTATTACTAGCAGGTATGTTTCTATTATTCTATCAACCCTTAGGCTGCTCGATCAGTGTAAACTGAATCTTGCCATCTATAGGGATGAAAAAGATACTAAGTAATCCTTCCTCCAAAATCTATGTATGATGCAGACGTGAATTGCTTAAAGACATCGAAATAGCTACAATACGCATTCGTGATTTTCACTTGTTTCAAAGTTTGCCTTCTTTTAAACGATTCTAAAAAGGAACTCGCCATACAATTTGCCTATCTATGTTTTACTGCCAACCACGTGAGTAGAGTTAAAAGTCAGAATTAGTTTCAGGACTACAAACCTCATAGCCTGCTCATGATATCGCTCTTTAAGCTTCCATATAGGCCTACATATATTATACAGTAGCCAACTTTCGAAGTCACTGGTAAAGATAAAACCGCTTGTATCACCCCCTTTTCCTCCGCTTTGTTCCGAGTCTATGTAAATTTCAAGCTATAAGTAGTCATTCTTTTTGCAATTACCACTTTTTTGCAGGTTACTTTGTTTTAAATTTGGACGAAACTTCAAATTAACCCATTACTGCATAGACTAATTTTAGATCATTGAACAATTAATACATGGGAAAACATTTGAAAGAAAGGGGTCACTGCTAAGTGATATTGGTGATATTTAAAACATTGAGGGGAAAGGAGGAATTGCGGGACCTGTTACGAGTAATTACTCCCTTATCCAGAATGTTTTCAAAGGAAATCAACTTCAGGGTCGTTATATTTGTACTGTTGATATTTTTAAATTGGCGATTCATGTATGAGATTTCCCCACACGGCAATCTCAAACCCGATAATGAAAACCATAGTGTCTAAGACTGGTTTGTTGCTATAACCACTGTTACTTTAGTAAATTACTCGTAAATGAAAGAAACATTTTGCAGACGATTAACGCCTAATGGAACCAAATGCTACCTTTTCCCACAATGTTTTAAAGGGTGGCATAGTTCAAGCAATATAAATCTACCTATATAAATATTCTCATTATTTACTTTTTCTATCATTACTGTTGTTAATTACTATCATTATCATCATCTCGAAAAAGTAGGTAATCATTTTCTTTGCTCGTGAGAAGTGTCGACTTAGACCAACATGCCTTACGAGTTTGCAAGGGCTTACTTTGTGCTTTCTCAGGAGTTTCGGTCGCGATGACAGCGTAACGAAACAACTGCCCCGCAAGTTTCTGGTGATTGGTTAAGAACTGGTCTAAAAGAAGTCAGGAAACATGAATATCTGAGCTGTCACCGTGAAATACTTATGGTAAGGCATTAATTACCACACATTTGAATCTAAAAGCTTAACTGTGGAAAAGTGTGGCAACTGTAAAGCATATACGTTTTACATTTTGTAAAAGAAAGTGACTATTTACCCGACCGTCGTGTACACACTGAAGAAAATTCATATTGCGAGGACGACTGTCGTGTACTCAATGAAGGAAAACTTCTTGGGTGCCCGACTGTCGTGTACTCAATGAAGGAAAACTCGTTGGGTGCCCGACGGTCGTGCCCGGACTGATGAAATTTCGTCTTGGGGGCACGATGACGTGCCCGCTATTTCCGATTTCTTCATTCAGTACACGATGCGGTCGTGTACGCACTGAAGAAACGGGATATTACGTACACGTATTAATGGGTTGGACCAAAACGCAGACTGCTATGTGAACCAGCACGGCGTAAACCGTCTCAGTGGAGCAATAGTCATTTATACAGGGTGTCATGCCCGAAGGGTCGTATTATGTTATACACCCGATCGTCCGTCCGTCCGTTAGCAGTTATTTGTGTGCGCAACTCCTCCTACAATTTCCATCGGAATTAGATCTACTTCAAACTTACCAAAAATTGTGGGTCGAATTGACTTAAATATGGGTCGATACGACCAAAAAGTTTCGAACTGACTGGGCGTGGAAATGACTTGGTGCCGAAACGACTGGATACCATTGTGGCAAATTTCAAATAGATCTAATTCCGATGGAAACTGTAGGAGGAGTTGCGCACACAAGAAATTCCAAACGGACGGACGGACGACCGGGTGTACAGTATAAGGTAATACGAGCCTTCGGACGTATAAAAAGGATGCCAGCTACGCTTGTGCATGCATTTGTTCTGTAACACGCTGTATAAATGACTATTGCCGTGTGCTCCAATGAGACTGTCTACGCCGTGCCGATTCACGTAAAAGTCTGCGTTTTGGCCCAACCCATTTACACGTGTACGTAAGAGTCCAATTCTTCAGTGCGTACACGACCGCATCGTGTACTCAATGAAGAAATCGGAAATAGCGGGCACGTAATCGTGCCCCCAAGACGAAATTTCATCAGTCCGTGCACGACCGTCGGGCACCCAACGAGTTTTCCTTCATTGAGTACACGACAGTCGGCCTCGCAATATGAATTTTCTTCAGTGTGTACACGACTGTCGGGTAAATATCATCGGCCTTTGTAATATTGTTAATCTCGAATCCATGAAAACAAACTTTGTTAATGATTTAAAGTTTACAATGCAGTCTGTCAAAGTTCCAGTCGCTGGCAGAGAAACTATTGTAAAACCTGAATTAATTAAAGTTGCCAAAATACAATTAAAGTAATCATTAAAGATGGATACATGGCGTATTTCGTCATGTATTTAACATTGATGAATACAACAAAGTATACTTTTGGACATACGCAGTAAAAAGGTCACAGACAGGCTTTCGAATAACAGGTTTGTTGCTGTTTTTTGGTATGTCTGAAATCGAATATGTCATTGTATAATTCATTTGATAAAGATCTCACGTCCTATGTTATTGATCACATAACATTCCCTCATGATATTCAGGTGCAAAAACTAAAAATACTGTAAATTGTGTGGGCTAGCACCAGGCAGTGCTACGAAGTTTGTCATGAGATAGAGAGAGAGAGAGAGAGATTGTTTGTTTGTTCCTTTCTTGCAATTTAGATCATGGATATAGAGAAAGTGATTAATCTCATTTTGCTAAAAACTGACATACATTGTATATGGTAGAAACACTGACAGGAGGGACAGATAGAGAGACAGACTCGCTAAGGAAAGAAGTCCACTTTTCTTCAACCAATCCTGAAGAGTGCTTTTTTCCCAACCAATCTTGAAATGTGCTTTGCTCCCTGAAAGTTCTTTTTATAGGATCTGTAGGAAGAGAAGAAAATTTAGGAAAGGTTCCTTTTGATCTGCCCGAAATTCTTTGACTATTTAACCCTTTCATACAAAATTCCGAATGAGAGGGCTGTGGAAAACATTGCCGGTGAAAGACATTTTCTCCATTTCCTACTATGATTCCTCATAGCTAAATCTCATTATTTGAGCCACTTTTATTTGTCGTCTGCAAATGTATGCTTCGAATTTGAACAAGTCTATAAAATCGTCTTTTGGTAAAGGGTTACTCTTTGGAACTGAAATACACCTAGAATAATTATTTTTTCCATTTCCACAAAATATTTGGTACACATGCTTACATATTATAACTATAAAACTGGACGAAACATCTAAAGTGACGAAAAAAATAGGGACGAAAAAAACTTGCCCCCCCCCCCCCCACGTTAAGTAAACAACACGAAGAGTAACAAAATAACCCTCAGTATTCAAATACATCATCAGTAAATGTGTAGTATAATAGGCATAGTTTTCATTTTTTTTAAGTTTATACGTTTCCGAACCAAAAAAACCTTTTAACTTTTGAAAGAAACTTCCTTTCACGATATCTAATTGAACGCTCTATAACAACGCTGTGTAAAGGCTTCGGGCGATGCAAATACATTAATGGCGATTTGGTTTAAAATACTTGAATTCAATGTGTAAATTTTATCCATATACAAGAAAATATATTAAATGTGACAAAGAAACCTTTCTTTAAAGTATTAAACCCATATTTCATAGTAAATAATCTTCCTTTCGTGGACACTATCCTCCTTTCGCGAAAGGAAGTTCCTTTCGCTGTTTAGCTATACCCTTCTATCCTAGCCAATTGTTAATTTATTAACCAGCAATCCCCTGTACCTTACCACTAAAGTTTATGCATGCTAGATATACTGTTTCAGTTGAAAACACTATTTCTGGAAAAATATTTCTGAAAAGGTTAAATTTCGGACTGTTTTTCTCTGTGTTTGCAATCATAATTTACTGAGCCTTGTCGGTATGATAAATTTCAAATACGTATTGTATCGATAGACCCATTTGACCAACCTCCCACATGCAAACCATCCCGACGACGAAACCATTTAGTGGCGAAACATTCAGTTGCGAACTTGTTTGGTGGCGAAGCAAAATGCATTCTTCCATTGCCGGTTTTACTTTCGCTTCTTCTTCGGTGAACCCGATAAAACATGGATAAGATAAAGTTTATTTAACACCAGTATCAGTTTCAAAAGTTGATAAGATATTCACTCTAAAGATATGTAGTAAGCGTTGTGGACAGATAAACAGCAGGATTACATTTACACCCGGGTTTAATGCATATGGATGGATGTAAAACCTAAGCCAAGGACTTAAGATGAGTGAAGTTAGAAAATACTCAGGACTGTCAAACCCGGGCACATCACCGTCACAACAAAAGTTCAAACATGAACATGTTGATTTATTTCAGGTGCATGACAAGTATCGCTTTGACAAAGACTTTCCCTTTTTCAGACAACCGATTGAAATCGGAGTTTTCTCTGTGGACATTGAAAGACAGTTTCAAGATGATAGCTCTCAACTGAAGTATTTCATAGAACCTTTAGACAGTCATGTTTGTTTTGATTTGAAGAAGGGCTACAAAGACATGATACGAAAAGATGAAAGTGTTAAAACTTTTATAAACCCTGTTTTGTCATGGATCATGAAACATTTGGACAAATTTGTTTCACAAGGAGATACATCAGATGACCATTCTCTTCTTAAAAGGTAGTCCTATTTATAAACCCAAACTTATGCTACTTTTCATTTAAGATTCATCGTCTACGTTGGATCTTATTGGTCGCTTCATAGTTTCCTTTAGCAAACTCTAACATTGAATTTGTAGCTGTTTGAGCAGCTAATTCTGATACTTTTATCTGAACTTATTCAATAAAATATACATCAAAAATAAATAAATAATTTCTCGATGGAAAAAGGCTATATGTACAAAACTTGACTATTTATGAACTAAATCCTTTCGGATTCAACACAACCCTGTTCCGTTACGAATTGCGGTGGAAGAGATATGATCATTTCGAATAAATCTCCATAAATGGGTAATGCAACTTCCAGGATCATAATTGTTATGTCTTTTTTTAAATTGAAATTTTGTTAGTCATGGTCTGGTCTGATTATTGAAAACTATAATCGTTAAAAAATCTATTTTGGATTCTGTTATGTTATCATGCAACTGTCTGCAAGACAGATAAACATGGTGGCATCTCCATCGGCAATCCAACATGAAAGTGATTTGATTGAATTCTGAATGAATCCGGCCATTATTTATTAAGACTGTGGTTGAATATTTTCTAATTAAGTTGTTCTTAAAGGTAAATTTAATTCTTTTACGCAATAATACCAGTTTTAGAGAGATCAGGTTTGCTACAGTACATAGAACTAAATGGGACCCGTTTAGATGTTACATGCAAAAGAAAAATAAAACATGAAATGTCCGATAGATAAATGTTGCAAGGTAAATTAGCATGTAATATACATCTAAATATTTGGACTACACAAAAGGTACTGGATAGAGAATACCGGTAGATGGTTTGTGTCTTGATTTGAGAAAGTTCACTGGTCAAGATAGGGCAATTTTATCTTGACTTCTTGTTAGCTGAAGGCAAATTAGACAAAGTTCCTGCACTGAGCATTATAAGCATTCCCTGAGACACCAACCACCTACTGTATTTATCCTGTTGCTAATTCAGTGTCTATCCAACTAAAATGGAATGATAAATGTATATATCAACATGTTTTGCACTTGGAGGAGAAATGGAGATGTGTTTAACCCTTTCCCAAACGACAAATTTTGGACTGGTCCAAATTCAAAGATTTTGCAGACGACAATTTTGAATTTGATGAAAATGGCAGAAAGGTCTCAAAAAGGGTAGAGAGCACTGTGGGAAAAGGAGAAATTGCTCGTTACGAGCAATTTCTCCTTTTCCCACAGTGTTTTTAAAAGACTTGTACTGCAGACACGTGAAAACAGGGCTTGTTTGGGAAAGGGTTAACCCTTTACTGCACAATGACGCCTTTTGACGCCCCTGGAAAAGAAGCCTTTAGAAAACAGTGTGGGAAAAGGAGAAAATGCTGGTCACCAGCATTTTCTCCTTTTCCCGCAATGTTTTCTACCCAATCAAAGAAAAGTTGCACCACTTAAGCCACATTGAAATTGTCGTCTGCAAATGCTTTCAATTTGGACAAGGCTAAAATTCTGTCGTCTGGTAAAGGGTTAAAGCAGCTATAGTAATGGTATTGTAGCTAACAGGCCGATAGATAACCTGCTTAGGGCAGGGAATGAACCAAAACGCTTTAGAAAAGGTATGGAGTCACTTTGTACCATTACCATTTCATAATGATACCATTCCATAATTTATGACCATTTCACATCAGGGCTGCAGCACTCCAGCAGTTTAATTGATGTTTAGCACCATTCTGATGATTTTCACGCCTTTAAAATGATGTGGTATAATTGCTGTTTTATATATTTTTTTATGCATCTCTGAAAAATTGGGGGGGGGGGGGGGGCAAAATGACCTGTGGATTGGAATTTTCTTTGTGGCAAAATAGGGTATTTTTAGATTTTTGTGCATCAAAACCTGGGCTTACAGGTCAAGCTAAAGCCCTGCTATAGCGCTACCACTTTGTACCATGATAATATCATCTCATACTGTGATCCAGTATAGTGATAAATGTGACAAAAAGTGGTATTTGATATATTTTCCTAGCTATGTTACATTAATTACGGGCTATTATCATAATTAAAGGAAGAAGTTAGTATGTGACTGAGAAGATAGGTATTAATTGGTCTGTTATGTTTGTTGCTGGTCAGGTGATTAGAAATGGGAACAAACTCATTACAATAAATTGAACATTTAATCAAAGATTTGTAATCGTTTGATTACCCTTGATTGTAAATTGTCTATTGTCTTTTTTGACTTCTATTTTGTATGTTTGTTTACTGATATGTTTTGAAATTAGGTGAGCCTTGTATGATGCTGAGACTAGGACAAGGCCAAAGTCAATGTGACAATTTTTTTTGTTGTTGAAACGTCATTTTCCACAATATTCATTTGCTTAAATTACACACCTTACAAATGCAATTTGTTTTTTATGACCCTCGGAGAAACTGCTTTGAAAGCATAATGGGAAAAGGAGATAAACAGAAAGTGTTATTAATTATTTAACTAAAATAAATATGTGCAGTGTTTTTTTGTTTTCTTCTTTTAATACCATGTCATAACAAAAGTTGTTCTTAGTCAAAACTTTCTCAAAGGTAAAAAAAAAAACAGAAATGGTATGACTATGGTACAAAGTGGTAGAATTATGGTAAAAAATGGTATAAATTATGGTACAAAATGGTAAAATCATGGTACAAAGTGACTGGTATGAAATCGTTATTGTACGAAATGTATGTAATTCTTGGAAAATATGCAACACTTTACCACTCTGGACCATGCCTCTAAAACAGTTAGCTCTATAGCAAGGCAGTATAAGTGCCAATACTAGACCTATACATACCCCTCTACATTAGATATGTCCCTGAATACTTATGGACCAGTGTGGTTGTGAAATGGTCTGGAGACATCTTAATGCAGCCCAATTTGATCTCTATTCAGTCCCACAGTGTACACCAAATCCATTGAGGTGGTGAATGACCTATCCAGAGCAGGGATTGAACCCACAACCTCCTGGTCCATAAGCAAATAATCCACCACATCTTTACAAAAGGTAGCTTTATGGTAAGGCTTTATAAATGCCAACTTAATACTAGACCTGGCTACATAATGAATGATATTATTTTATGTCGGGAATGCAACGTTTTCTCCTGGAAAAACATTGTGTCAAAGGATGAATAAAATGTCCTGTTACTGCTTTAATGTCAGATTTTGTCCTACTTGAGCATTTTTGTTAGTTCTAACTAGCTTTATTCATGCAAGTATATTGTTACCGCTGATTCTTTGTATTGAAGAAACAATCACAACAAGTACATCGGAGCTACTGTCTTTCGGCGGTAGTATAATTTATTGCACTTACCGTTATTTCCTATGCCTGAGTGGAAAGAAAGTGGCAGAAAATATTCTTCTGTCACTGCTAAACATGGAAAGAGTATTGTTTGTAATGTGTATTAACCCTTTACCGCAGAATGCCACCTTTTAACAACCCTAGGAAAGAAGCCTTTTGACAACATTGTGGGAAAAGGAGAAAATGCTGGAAACCAGCATTTTCTCCTTTTCCCACAATGTTTTCTGCTCTATCAAAGAAAAGTTGCACCATTTGAGCCACACTGAAATTATCGTCTGCAAATGCTTTCAATTTACACAAGGCTAAAATTTTGTCATCTGGTAAAGGGTTAAATAAGACCTAATGAACTATTGACAAATTGTCAAAAACAGCATCATATAACTAAATATATCAACAACATTCTAATTTCTTAAAAGGAACCTGAAAACAGATTTCGTGTGCTGGCGAGGTCTTCTCACCAAGTTATTATGTACGCCGTATGAAAATCGGGAAGACTGGATTATGGCCGTGACCTTATTTAATGGAACCTACTACCTGTGTGAATTTGATACGGAGACTAAACTACAGAGGGAGCAAAACAAGACTGAAAAAGATGATGTTATGTGTTGTGGTGGATGGAAATTCGAACAATATCTTACTGCTGGTAATATTTGAAGCTATCTTACATGTTTTGGTACGATACTGAACGAGCACATTGCAAATCCAGAGTTTATTTTCGAAGAGGTAACAGATACCTTTAACTCTTTACCAAAAAACAAAATTTTTGACTGGTCCAAATTGAAAGCTTTTGCAGATGACACTTTAAATGTGGCTCAAATCATGGAGTTTTTGATAGGTTAGAAAACGTGGGAAAAGGAGACAATGCTGGTTACCAGCATTGTCTCCTTTTCCCACAATGTTTAAAAAAAAAAAAGTCTTTCTCATGGATCGTTAAAAGTTGGGATTGTGTGTAAAGAGTTAACTCTTGACCAAACAGCAAAATTTTAGACTGGTCTAAATTGAAAACTTTTGCAGACGACATATTAAATTTAGCTGAAATTGGGCCAATTGTCTGTGAATAGGTAGAAAACCTTGTGGAAAAATGAGGAAATGCTGTTTACCAGCATTTTCTATTTTTCCCACAAGGTTTTCAAAAGGCTATTTCCTCAGGGTCGTTAAAACTCGGGATTGTGTGGTAAAGAGTTAAAATGACCTTTTCATTTATATGTTACCATTAGTTATAATTATGCATGTTCATACTGAAACTTCTGAGGTAAAATCACAGAAACTATGATACAATTATAAGTTGAAGGTTTCTAGAATTTACTTTTAATTTGGATCCGATTTAATCTGGCATGTGATTTAACCCTGTACCACATAATCCTGCCTTTAACAACCCTGAGAAAGAAGCCTTTTGAAAACATTGTGGGAAAAGGAGAAAATGCAGGTTACCAGCATTTTCTCCTTTTCCCACAATGTTTTCTACCCTATCGAAAAAAAAATCCACCATTTGAACCACACTGAAACTGTCATCTGCAAAATTTCTGCTTTCAATTTGGATTAGTCTAAAATTTTGGCATTTGGTAAAGGGTTAAGTGTACATGAATCATAAATAAATGCCTCTGAGGGTCATTGATAGACCATTTACCAAGGGATCCAGAGTTTTAACAATCCTGGGGGCCTCTGATTTTACAAACATAGTTACAAGCATTTTCTCCATTTCAACAATTTTATCATCCCTTCCGAAGATGAACCCTATCATTTGACATATATTTTATTCGTGATCCCAAATACTTTCAATTTGAACAAGACTTAAACTGTGGATAACAGGAAAGATTTTTCTGTTATTGTTTACATAAAAAGGTGAACAATGATTCAGTTCTTTACCACACAACAAAATTGTAGACCTATCCAAATTGAAAGTGTTTGCAGACGACAATTTCAATGTGGCTCAAATGATGCAATTTGTATTTGACAGGATAGAAAACATTGTGGGAAAAGGAGAAAATGCTGGTTACCAGCATTTTCTCCTTTTCCCACAATGGTTTCAAAAGACTTCAACATCAGGGTTGTTAAAAGTGGGGATCTTGTGGAAATGGGTTAAAATATTATAGTAATGATTTGGCCTTTGCAGTAATAAAAAAATACAATTAAGAACCCTTTGCAGTACTAAAAATGTGAAGAAAATGCTCTGTTAACCCTCAAAGCGTGTTTCACGACTAAAGTTGCCTTTGCAGCCAGTGTAGATCAAGATCAAGCTGCACAAAACATGCAGCCTGATCTTTGATCTACACTGTCCGCTTTGCTGAAACACTGCAGGCAGAAGCAAACATGAAATTGCGATTAATTGGGTCATAGTTTTAGGATGAAAATATCTCAAATGTTTATTTGGCGCTCTAAGGGTTAAGCTTGGCTGTGTTGGAAGAAAATGTCAAGGTGTTGTCATAGCCCTGTCCTTGTCTGCATCATTGTTGTCTAAAAATTTTGACATTTTCTGATACCTCTGTCATACTGTGGAGTTATTAAATTCAGACTCTGGCTGGTTGTTCACTAGCAACAGGGAAACCCATAGCAAGAAGGTATGTAACCCTCAAACTATTATGGCCATACGGGATCTGATATGAGTTGGCATTTGAGATAAACTTTTATTAAACGAGTCAAGGACAAATGTTATTAAGCAAGCCTTTGGCAAGCTGAATAACATTTTTTCTCAAGGAGCTTAATAAAATTTTATCTCAGAAGCCAATGAATGTCATATTCTTTCTATCATAGAGCGATATTTCACAAATTACAGATTGGAAAATGCAAAACCATCTATAGATGCACACGCAGTAATATACATAAAAACCCCACCCACTTCTATGAAAGACTTACGAAATTACATTAAAAATGACGTCACACAATTGTGATATCAAATGTTTATAAGATAAGAAAATTCGTTATGGGTATATTACACTGAAACCACGGGAGGTCATGTGATGAATAGTTATTCTCTTATTTCCATTGTGAGTTTTCACAGAAAGAGCAATTGCAGCAGAGTGTTAGCACCACAATGTGGTGTTTTTTTTTTTTTTAATCACATAGATACTCCAAATGGTACACCAGACACAAATGCGAACTACAACAACATAGAAAACTTTTGCACAGTGGTACGGTCAAGGCTGAATCAACACTCTTTGGGTAAGAGCACAGGAGGTATTAGTGAATCATTTTAAATTTTGTATTCTAACATGACACATAAATTCGGCTCTATGACCACAGTGCAACAAAGCATGATAAAATTGATGTCATTTTATGTAAAGTGAGAATTAATCCGCATCCGCTTTTATATACTAAGTATGAATTTGTTTTTCTTTGATCAAGAGTTGGTCATGTTAGAATCCAAAGAATCTTCTGTCTATCGTGGTTAAATGTTCAATACACCATGTTTGTGAGTTATGAGGCGCAATGAATAAACCACTCGGGCTATCACCCTTGTGGATTATTTAGTGTGCCTCATGACTCACAACCATGGTTTATTGAACGATAAACCATGATAGTAAGAAGATTAATTCTTTACTAATTCTAACTTATCAGATTGTTTGAGATAGAAGATCTGACTAAGTTGGTGTTTGAGACATTATGGGATTTGACATAAGTTGGAGTTTAAGATAATACAGGAAATTGGTATTTGAGACATTGAAAGGTCCTATACAAGTTGGTATTTGAGATATATGTATATAGAATCTGACATAAGTCAGAGTTTTAGACGTTACAGGATCTGACATAAAATGACAGTTGAGTTACTACAGCATCTGACATAGCTTGGCATTTGAGACATTGTAGGATCTGACCATGGTTGGAGTTTGAGAGGTTATAGCATCTGACGTAAAACAACAGCAGAGTTACTACAAGATCTGGCATAGCTTGGTGTGAAACATTATAGGATCTGACATAAGTTGGCATTTGAGTTATTATGGGATCTGACATAGGTTGGCTTTTGAGAAATCAGAGTATCTGACATATGTTAGTGTATGAAATTTAGGCTTTAGCATAAGATGGTAATTAAGAGACTGTAGGATCTGAGGTAAGTTGGTGTTAAAGAAATTATAAAATCTGAAGTTAACTCTTTACCATGTGACAAAGGTTTGGGCTCCTCAAATTTGAAAACATTTACAGGTGACAAATGTGACTCAAATGTTGAGATTTGTCTTGATAATAGTAGAAAATATTAAAGGGTAAAGGAGAAAACGCTGATTACCAGCATTTTCTCCTTTTCCCATTAATATTTTCTAATGTTATCAAGACAAATGTAAACACTTTTGTCACATTTAATTTGTCGTCTTTAAATGCTTTCAAATTGGACTGCAGGTAACCAACATTTTCTCATTTTCCCAGTGTTTAAAAGGTCACTAAGATTCAAAATTGACTGGTTAAGGGTTAAGGATTTACCAGATGAGAAAATTTAGAATTGTGTAAATTGAAAGTTTGTGCAGACAACAAGATAATTATGGTTGGAATGATAGGATTTGTCTTTGAAAGGGCAGAAAACATTGTGGGAAAAGGAGAAAATACTGGTTACTATTCATTTGTTGTCTGTAAATACTTTCAAATCAAACTAGTCTAAAATTCTGTGGTATGGCTGAAAAAATTCAAGCTTTTGTAGACTGAAAGCTTTTGCAGACAACAAATTGAATGTGGCTCAACTGGTAGAATTTTTCTTTGAAAGGGCAGAAAGTGCTGGATACCAGCGTTTCTCCCCTTCTCAGTGTTTTCAGAAACTTCCTAGGTGTCATCAAAACTTGGGAATGTTTGGTAAACGGTTAGCCCTTTTCCTCACAATGACCAGTTTTAATGACCTAGGGGATGAAGACTTTTGAAAACATGGTGGGAAAAGCAGAAAATTTGTCGTCTGCAAATCCTTTCAATTTGGACCTGGCTAAAGTTTTGTTGTGTGGTAAAGAGGTAGTTTTGTTGTTGTTGACAGTATTTGCAGGAGAGGTGGATGCTATATGCAAGAAACCAGGAGCACGTCCTTTCTACGTAGAGATGAAAACAACACGGGAAGTAACACATCCAAAACAGTTGGTGAACATGAAAAGGTAAAGTACTTTTGGGTCCATATTTGCAAACCATTAGAAAAGGCATCCTTAATCCAGGCCTAAATTTTGAAAGTACTACTACGTCTGAATGGCTTAAACAATCAGAAATTGTGTCCCTTTATGGTTTTCAAATGTTCCCAGATGTACGAACCATTTTTAGCATTATTTGTTTACTTCCATATTTTGAAAGTAACCCTTATCCTGCTTGATAAGTTGAATAAAACTTTCAAACCGATAGTAAAAAGCCAAATAATGTTATTTCAATGTAATTTTTTTTTTTAGAAAAATGTCTCCTTAACGTATAGAGTAGATCCAAGATCAGACTGCTGCCTGCAAAAGGTCGGTGAGTCACACTAAGCAGCTTAAGGGTCAACAAATTTTTCTGATTACCGAATCTAATTGATTAAAACAGAAATTGTGTTCCTTCACAGTGTAGGAAATTCTTGTGAAATAGAATAAAATGTAATTTAATATGGTTGGCAAATATAGCCCCCTGGCTTTTGAAAATCTGAGGACAACTTTTTGAGGTCATAAAGAACCAGATCAGACTGCAGATTTTGTCCGATATTTAATGAGATATAGCTGAAAGAACCTTGGTGTAAAGAAGATTTATTTTTTCCTGTTTGCAGATGATGTAGACTTTATTGATCTCAATATATTCTAGGAACAAATTTGAAAAGGAGACAATTTTGAAAACTTTATATATTTAATTTGGCTGATAAACCCTATACCAAACAACAAAATTTTGGATTTATTCATATCCAAAGTGTTTGTAGATCACAAATTAAATGTGGTTCAAATCATATGATTTATTTTTTAGCTCACCTGAGCACAACATGCTCAAGGGGAGCTTTTAGGATCACCCGGTGTCCGTCGTGCGTCTGTGCGTCGTTCGTTGTGCTTCGTCAACAATTCTTTAAACTCCTCCTAAACCGCTGGGCCAATTTGGACCAAACTTGGCAGAAATGTTCCTTGGGAGGTCCTCTTTAAAAAGTGTTCACAAAATTTGATTTCATCAAAAACTCTGGTTGCCATGGCAACGAAATGGAATTTTCTAAGAAATTCTTTAAAAATCTTCTCCTCTGAAACCGCTTGTCAGATTTTGAAATAATTTTACAAGAATGTTCCTTGGGTGACCCTTTTCAAAGTTTGTTCGCGAAATTTTGATCTGTCTAAAAACATGGCTCTGGTGAATGGGGGCTACTTGCACTATACAGATATGAAGAAATTCTTAAAAATTCTTCTTCTGTGAAACCGCAAGTCAGATTTTAAAATAATTTCACAGAGATATTCCTTGGGTGACTGTTTTCAAAAAGTGTTCGCGAAATTTTGATCCGTCAAGAAACATGGCTCTGGTGAATGGGGGCTACTTGCACTATACAGAAATGAAGAAATTCTGAAAAATTCTTCTTCTCTCAAACGGCTGGTCAGATTTTGAAATGATTTCACAGAGATTTTCCTTGGGTGACCCTTTTCCAAAATTGTTCGCAAAATTTTGATCCTTCAAGAAACATGGCTCTGGTGAATAGGGGCTACTTGCACTATACGGCCATGAAGAAATTCTTAAAAATTCTTCTTCTCTGAAACCACTGGTCAGATTTTGAAATAGTTTCACAGGAATGTTCCTTGGGTGACCCTTTTCAAAAACTGTTTGCGAAATTTTGATTTGTCGAAAAACATGGCTCTGGTGACTGGGGGCTACTTGCACTATATGGATATGAAGAAATTCTTAAAAATTCTTCTTCTCTGAAACAGCTGGTCAGATTTTAAAATAATTTCACAGAGATGTTCCTTGGGTGACTGTTTTCAAAAAGTGTTCGTGAAATTTTGATCCGTCAAGAAACATGGCTCTGGTGAATGGGGGCTACTTGCACTATACAGAAATGAAGAAATTCTTAAAAATTCTTCTTCCCTGAAACGTCTGGTCAGATTTTGAAATAATTTCACAGAGATGTTCCTTGGGTGACCCTTTCCAAAAGTTGTTCGCGAAATTTTGATCCGTCAAGAAACATGGCTTTGGTGACTGGGGGCTACTTGCACTATACGGCCATGAAGAAATTCTTAAAAGTTCTTTTTCTCTGAAATGGCTGGTCAGATTTTGAAATAATTTCACAGAAATGTTCCTTTGGTGACCCTTTTCAAAAATTGTTTGCAAAATTTTGATCTGTCAAGAAACATGTCTCTGGTGGCGGGAGCTATTTGCACCATAGGGACATGAAGAGGAATTTCTTAATTCTTCTTCTCTGGAATGGCTGGTCAGATTTTGAAATAATTTCACAGAAATGTTCCTAGGGTGACCTTTGTAAAAAATTGTTAGGCTAATTTTTATCAGCCGAAAAACAACAGTTGGCACCTGGATGTGGTGCTCTTTTTTGACTTATGTTTTTTAGCTCATTTGAGCACAAAGTGCTCATGGTGAACTATTGTGATTGTGCTGTGTCCGGCGTGCGGTGTGCATCATCTGTCGTCAACTTTTTACCTTGTGTACGCTCTAGAGGCCACATCTTCGGTCCGATCCTCATGAAACTTGGTCAGAATGTTTGTCTTGATAAAATCTGGGACGAGTTTGAAATTGGGTCATGTGGGGTCAAAAACTAGGTCACTAGGTCAAATCTTAGAAAAACCTTGTGTGCGCTCTAGAGTGACCCTGGAGTGAAATTTCGCCTATTGACTCAGGTGAGCGATCCAGGGCCATCATGGCCCTCTTGATCATAGGATAGACTACAAAGTGGGAAAAGGAGAAAGTGCTGGTTACAAGTGTAACCTTTTCCCATAGTTTTCAAGTCTTATTCCTCAGGGTGGTTAAAAGTTTTGTTTTTTTTTTTTGTAAAGGGTAAACAATTTTCCAGACTACAAAAGTTTTCATCTTCACCTCCTACAGTTTTCAACAAGTTTGGCTGAAATTATAAGCCCCCCCAACAATGGGAAACTGTACACGTGTGACTTGCATTATGATTGGTCAACTTTTATAGGAGTTATGTCCCCTTTTATTTTCCTGATCAAGAGAGAGGCAGTTGGGATGGGAGTGAGGGGGCGGTGTGGGAGGGAGGTATTCTTCAGCCTGCCAAAGTTTTAGGTAACCCTTTACCAAGATTAATTCTAGATTGGTCTAAAAGAATTCAAGGTCTCTTATAGAATAGAAAACGTTGTGGGTAAAGGAGAAAATGCTGGTTACCAGCATTTCCCTTTCCCACAATGTTTTCAGAGGCCATCTTCCTCAGGTTCCTTAGAACTGGGGATTATGTAGTTAAGGGTATACACTGGTTAATTGAATTTCCTTTATTGAACAGATATAAGTACATAAAATGGTGGGTGCAGAGCTTTTTGGTCGGAATCCCAGAAATTGTTTGTGGATACAGAAATGACGACAGTGTTGTCACAAAGCTGGAGAAATTACAAACAAAACAGATTCCAGACCTAGTTAAGGTAGGAATCAGCCCTATGTGGTCTGATCTTAACTCCTCATGAATCAGATCTTTACCCTGGAGAAGAAGGCATTTGAAAACACGGTGGGGAAAAAAGAGAAAAATATGGTAACAAGCATTTCCTTCTTTTCCCACAATGTTTTGTATCCGTCCAAAGACAAATTCCAGCATTTGAGATACAGCTGTCTTATTGGTTGTCTGCATGGTGAAACAGGTCATCTAAAGGAGATCATTGGTTCACTCTTTACCAGATCACAAAATTTTAGACTAATTATCAAAATTTTGGACTTCTCGACCAAATTTTGGACAAATCAACATGATTTTAGACTTACTACAAAATTCAGACTAATTGGTATAATTTCAGGTTTATCCACAAAGTTTTAGACTTATCAACAAAGTTTTATACTAGCACACAAAATTTTGTATTTACCCACCAAATTTTAGTCTAATTCACAATATTTTAGATTTGTCCGTAAAATTTTAGACTTGTCCACAGCATTTCAGACTAATCCTCATTGAAAGCATTGAATTTGAAATGGTGGGGAACATTGTTAAAAAAGATAAAATTGCTGTTAACCAGCATTTACTTCTTTTCCTACAATGTTTTCTCTCCCTTCAAGAACAAGTCGCATCATTTTTTTCAAAGAGTTGATGTTATTTAAAATTGCAGGATATATACAACCCATGGAAACCAAATGTGTGCTTTAACTTCTTAGATGAGTTGCTAACATTTATCAAAAGAAGTGTGAGAATTGATGATCACAGGTAAAAATACATATGAGTGGTACTCTAGCAAAAGGGGTTTTAATGTATCTCCTCGATGCATTACACCAAGCAAGACATCACATTATAATGGATTCATGAATTCCATTTTATTTAACAACCAACTGAAGCATGATGTAGAAGGGTCCTAGGACATGCAGAAAATTGACTAATAGCAAAAAGTGTCGACCTATTTCAACTGCGGGGAGTATGCATGCTGTCCTGGGCCTATATTTTTCGCAAATGCTTCAGAACTCCTTTCCAAAGAGCATGGCTCATGTACATATGATTGTGGAATATTATGTTGTCCAAACTTTCCTGTTTCTTGTATTTACTTCGAGCAGCATGAGAATATTATGTTCTCCTAACTTTCCTGTTTCTTGTATTTACTTCAAGCAACATGAGAAAATTTGAAAGAAAAATGGTAGAGCAAGATGTCAAATTTTCTTTATGCAGTGAGAAGCAGATACAAGCACCTGGAAAGTTACTACAACATAATATTCCTTTAGTATATTCTGTAAACTTTTAGTGACAAAATATTGTTATTATTGACTGTTTTATTAAAAAATGTTAAACAATTCTCATTTAGTTGATGGTAACTTTGTTCTTAAGAATGACGGATGAATACTAGTGTTACAGAGTAATCTTTCACTTATCAAATCGCAAATCAGTATGTATATATTCCATGCGAAGTATACATCATACCATATTTGGAACATTTTTTTGATACGTTGTAGGTACAGATTCTTTTTCTGTCATGTGTGATATTTCATCTGTGTGCCATGCATCTATTTCAACTGGAAAATGTATAGGTATTTCTAGAATGTGTTTATACCATAGGCACTTATTTGTTGTGGGAAAGGAGAAAATGTCAGCTGTTTTAGAGACAAATCCAATCATTTGAAGCACATGTAGTGTGTAATCTTCAAATGCTTTAAACATGACAAAGCCTTTAACTTTTGTTGTCTGGTAAAGAGTTAAGTCCATGACTTTTTTTTTCTTCAGAATTGTACACCTCATCACCTGGGCACCAGGGGAAGAGATAAAATGCAGAAAGCTGGCTCCAGACTCAGACTTCAAATTTCTACCTGAGTGGTACACCAATGAATAAGAGGTGTTCTGGGCAAAGGGGATTTAATGGATCTTCATGCTATATTTTAACAAGCAAGTCATCATATAATTATGGATCCATGAAAATCCATTTTGTCTAACAATCCACTAAATCATGTGGAAGAATGGTTCTTTGACAGTCAGAAAATCTACAAGGAAGAAAATTTTTCAACCCAGGTCATCCTGCAGGAACTGCACAGGTTAAGGAGTAGATAATTTGTGCAGATGGATTAAATTACCGTTTCACAGAGCATGGCTCATAATTATTTGATGTAGGTTCATGCAATAGGGCAAAAATTAATTGCAAAATACACTATAGTGATTAAATCACAGTTTGTGAATTGTTATTGTGTTACCACAGGAGCAATGACATTGTATTTTTACTCTTTTGATATATATCTATGTGTTTCTGTATAACAGTTGTTTATCATTTTTGTTTTATCTCTTTACCAAATGACAATATTTTAGACTAGTCTAAGTTGAAAGCATTTGTAGGAAAAAATATTGATGTGACTCAAAAATTAAAATTTGTTTTGGAAAGGGTAAAAAGCATTGTAGGAAATGGAGAAAATGCTGGTTACCAGCATTTTCTCCTTTTCCCACAATGTTTTCAAAAAAGGTTTCTTTCTCAGGTTCTTAAAAGTTGGAATGGTAAAAGCTTAAGGGTTAAAATCTCACACAACTTAGGGTAAAAAATAACTTGACTTACTCAAATTGTGTAGTGTTCCTGAATGATCCGCTTTTAGTTATCCTTGCAGAATGATATTGGATAGTCTATCTGATTAAAATAAACAAGTTAGTCCGATGGTAATTAAATATGCAGCAACTCATGTGATTTTCTTTCCTAACTTAGCATCGGAAATTAAGTGAGTACATGATTTAGTTCAATGAAATACAAAGGAATGGTAGGAAAACAAGTTATCACATGATTTAATTCAACTATGAAAAGCAAAGGAGATGTAAATATTGATAACTAGAGAGTATTCCCCTTATCCTGATAACGTAGCAAAGGCAGTTTTAGACAATTTATATCAGGTTGTTTAACCCATAAAGCACTGGAACCGACTTAAGTTTTTTTTGTGGACATTGTAGATCAAGATCAGACTGCACAGAATGTGCAGTCTGATCTGGGATTTTCACCGTCAGCTAATTTTTTGCACATTCTGGCCAAAACAAGCTTGAAATGACAATATTTCAAATGGTATTTCCTGTTTAAAGAGGTCCATTTCATTAATTCAGCATTCTAAGAGTTAAAAGTTTTTTGACTTTACAATTTGCGACATCCTCATAGATATGCATAAATCTTCTCTGGTAAATTATTCATATCTACATGTATATACAGTGTTTTTGAAATTCAGTTTATTCATGAAGTAAAGTGTGATAGTTAACTGTAAACTCTGTACCATACAATCACAAGTTTTAACGATCCTGTGGTAGAAGGCTTTTAAAAACATTGTGGGAAAAGGAGAATGTTTACTTTCCTTTACCAAAGACTAATTTAATGATTTTAGCCACATTTCATTTGTCGTCTGCAAATGCTATGAAATTAGACAAATCTAAGTTTTGTTGTTTGGTAAAGGGCTAATCAGCCACAAGTGGGTTTCTGGAATTGATGAGATAACAAAATGGAGCATGAGTATGTTGTTTAAATCTGTGCCAGACAACAAAATTTTTACCTTGTCCAAACTGAAAGCAATAGCAGAAGACAAATTCAGTGTGAACCAAAAGATGGCAAATGTCTTTGAAAGGAGAGAAAACATTTGGGAAAAGTAGAAAAAGCTGGTTGTCACTGTTTTCAAAGCCTTTATCTTCAGGGTCATTACAATTGGGGATTGTGAGATAACAGGTTTAATCTACCAGACAATATTATATTAGCCTTGTCCAAATTGAAAGCATTCTCTGACAAAAAATTCAGTGTTACTCAAAACATGATACATTGTATTTGTCATTCAAAGAGTAGAACACTATGTGGGGAAAAAAATGCTGATTTACAGCATTTTCTTCTTTGCCTGGAGTGTTTCTAAAAGCCGTCTTACTCAAAGTTGTAAAAATTTGGGTTTATGTGATTAAGGATCAAATCAAAAAAAAAATACAGTAAGGGAGAGAGAAGGGAGGGGAGAGAAAGAGAGAGAGAGAAAGAGAGAAGGGAGAAAAGGGAGAGAAAACACCAATTAAAAAGAAAAAGCCCAATTAGGCCCCCAGTGTACAAAAGATTGTTTTATCTCTTTACCACACGACAAAAATGTAACTTGTCAGAACTGAAAGTATTTGCAGATGATCATTTGAGTATGACTCAAATGATGGAGCATTTCTTTGGTAGAATAGAAAACATTATGAGAAAAGGAGAAAATGCTGGCTACCAGCATTTTCTCCTTACCCTCAATGTTTTCAAAAGGCTTTTTCCTCAGGGTTGTTAAAATTTGCAATTGTGTGGTAAAGGGTTATTCTACTTAGTGACTGTATATATATTTTTATCCGGATTGTTATCAATAAAAGAAAATAACAGCATCAGACTTTTGTTTCAGGGCATTTTTTACATGCCATTCTTTGCTGTGCTAGCCAAAGGCTTAGAGGGCTGATCATAATTGCTTGTTTTCCATGTCTGTCGGCTTCAGGCATCCGCTAATATTTTTTTCCTTGTCTTTACACATTAGTGGTCAATAACTCCTCTTCTTAACCCTTAGCCAGATGAAAAATCTCAAATTCATTCACATTGGAAAGCATATGTAGACGAGATTGCTATATCTCACATAATGGGATTTATCTCTGAAAGGGTACAAAACACTGTTGGAGGATAGGAGAAAAGCATTTAAAGTTCTACTGGCTGAAGGTCAGCAGAGCTTATGTCATGGTGTGGTTTCTGTTGTCCGTCTGTTACCTCATTTTTTGTTTACGCAATTAAGTTTGCATTTGTGGTTGGATTTCCATGAAACTTGCACAGTTTGTTCTTTCATCAAAAGCTCAAATCTTACTGATTTTGAAGAAAATCTAACAATCAGTATCTGAAAAGTATCAATTTAAAGCTGAAATTTTACATTTCTTGTTTACGCAATAAAGTCTGCATTTGTGGCCAGATTTCCATGAAAATTACTGTTTCTTTAAATCAATAGCTTGAACGCTATTGATTTTGCAAAAAAAAGACAATTAGCAAGGGGTAAAAGTGGCAATTTAAAGTTGTAAATTTACATTTCTTGTTTATGTAGTAAGTCCATATTTGTGGTTCGATTGTCATAAAACTTGCAGTTTCTTTGTATTATCAATAGCTTGAAGCCTATTGATTTTGACAAAAAACCTGACAATTATTAAGGGAAAAGTGGCAATTTAAAGTTGAAAATTTATATTTCTTATTTATGTGATAAAGTCCACATTTTCAACTCACCTGAGCACAAAGTGCTCAAGGTGAGCTTTTGTGATCGTGCTGTGTCCGTCATGCGGTGTGTGTCGTCCGTCATGCAGGTGTCAACAGTTACCTTGCATGTGCATTCTAGAGGCCACATATTCAGTCAAATACTCATGAAACTTGGTCAGAATATTTGTCTTGATAATATCATGGACAAGTTTGAAATTGGGTCATGCTGGGTCAAAATGTAGGTCACTAGATCAATTTTTAGAAAAAGCCTTGTGTGCACTCTAGAAGCCACATTTTTAGTGTAATACCTATGAAACTTGGTCAGAATGCTTGTCTTGATGATGTCTTGGGCGAGTTTGAAACTGGGTCATGTTTGGTTAAAAAGTTGGTCACTCAGACAAATCTTAGAAAAATCTTGTGTGAACTCTAGAGGCCACATTTTGAGCCAGAAACTCATGAAACTTGGAATGTTTTTCTGGATAAAATCTCGGACGAGTTTGAAGTTGGATCACGTAAGGTCAAAAAGTAGGTCACTGGGCCAAATCTTACAAAACTTTTGTGCAGTCTAGAGGCCACATTTTCTTCCTGATACTCATGAAACTTGGTCAGAATTTTTGTCTGGATAAAGTCTTGGACAAGTTCGAAATTCATTCACATTGGGTCAAAAAGCAGGTCACAGGGCCAAATCTTAGATAAACCTTATGTGCATTCTAGAGGCCACATTTTCAGCCGGATATCCATGGAACTTGGTCAGAATGTTGGTCTTGATAAAATGCAGAAAATTGGGTCATGTCAAATAAAGAAGTAGGTCAGGAGGCTAAATCTTAGAAAACCTTGTGTGCAGTCTAGAAGCCACCTTTTCAGCCTGATACTCATGAAACTTGGTCAGAATGTTTGTCTGGATAAAATCTTGGAAAATTTGAAATTGGGTCACATTTGATCCAAAAGTAGGTCACATGGCCAAATTTTAGAAAAACCCTGTGTGCAGTATAGAGACCACATTTTCAGCCTGATACTTGTGAAACTTAGGCAGAATTTTTGTATGGATAAAGTCTTTGATAATTTTGAAATTGGGTCAAGTCGGATCAAAAAGTAGGTCACTAGGCCAAATCTTAGAGAACCCTTGTGTACACTCTAGAGGCCACATTTTCAGCTTGATACTCATGAAACTTGGTCAATGTTGTTCTGGATTGAAATTGGGTCATGTCAGGTCAAAAAGTAGGTTATGGGACAAAATCGTAGAAAAATGTTGTGTGCACTGTAGAGGCCGCATTTTCAACCCGACACTCATGAAACTTGGACAGAACATTTGTCTTGAAAAATTCTCTAGCAAGTTCAAAATTGGGTCACATTGGTTCAAAAAGTAGGTCACTTGGCCATATCTTTGAAAAACCTTGTGTGCACTGCAGACGCCACATTTTGAGCCAGATTCAAAATTCATAAATAGGTCAAATTGGTCAAAAAGTATATCACTGACACTCGTGTGTTTTAAAACATTACAACCATGATCTTTTCCGCCATATCAATCCTGGATGACCTTTTTCAGGTGAGAGCTTTAGGGCCAATGGCCCTCTTGTTTATCCAATTCTTTTGAACCTTGTTCAGATTATTTGTATCATTAAGAGATTGAACTATATTAATAAGGGAAGGAAATCCAGCGATCAATTAGGAAAAACAGCCATTTGGTGACTTAGTTCTGTTTACTGAACATATTTCACATTATTGGGCACATTTCTTTTGGGTTCAAGCCCAGTTTAGTGGGTTCAAGCCCGGTTGCAACAACAACAACACCCC